>CM059278.1:26362031-26404531 GCA_030347295.1 Setipinna tenuifilis
CTGCTATGCCTTAGTTAGAAAGAGAAGGGTAATAGATGGTGAGCAGTAAGTGCTTCGTAGGTCATACTGACTCCAGATGAGATAGATTTGCTCTCTCTCTCTTTCTCTGCCACAGTGTGCAGCAAATTAGCCCTACACTTGTTCATAACGTTTTACAGCCAGAAAAAGCATGTGGTCCCAGCACTACAAACGAGCTGGTGTTGAATGCCAGTAAGGATCCATATGGCTCACAGAGATGGGCTTTCCCTCCATTGATTCTGCACACACAAGACGTACAGTATACCCACACACACACACACACACACACACACACGCACACAGGCACATAGGCACACACAATCCTTTACCCTACTCTAATAACAGAGCAATCAGGCCCTCACTCACTACCTTGGCCGAGAGAGCACTGTTTTAGCCAATCAAAACTAATTGTTGCCTGGCTCAGCCAATCAAAACTAATCATCAACCAGCTTTCACGATAATTGTCCCCAAGTGATTGCATGAACCGAGGCTTCCACCTTGGGCCACTGAATAGACGATGCTGTGCCGTTTTAGTGTGACCACTTCTATGACTGTTGTGTTTCAGGTTGTCTAACTGTTAGAGCCATTTACACTTGCTATTTAAGTATACACCCTTCGGCAATTTTGATAATAATAAGGTGGGTGGGTGGGGTGGGGCTTTTTTAAAGAGCTTTTTTTTTCAGTTGTGAGTGTGCTGTTATTTGTGGATGGTGGAATTGGCCAAAATATACACACATAGTCATTAGCAGATAAGGTGCTGTGTGCAATGCTGTGTTTACAACTAGATAGCCTGGGGTCACTTTATGTACAGTATCACTGTTACAATGTACCTACCTAATTAGTTACAGTGGTACAACCTGTATAACGATACATAATATCATGTGCTAGTGGTGTACTTACATAATATATTTGGTACACAAAAAAACATTATGTTAGTACAACATTAGTACATGGTATTACACATTAATACACAGGTTGTAGCGCCGGCCTAATTCGGTAGATGCACTGTAACAGTGACACCATAAAATAAAGTGTTTCCATAGAATGTCACCCCCTGTTACCTTCACTATAAAATTTTTCATAATTACTTCTACACATGTAAGCAGTAGGGGACAAACAGCATCTAAAGCAGTTTCTGACATTTGCTGATATATTTTTCCATCTATGCTTATTGAAAAAAAAAACATCTGGATGTTGTTGTTTACAAAGCAGATCAAACCTGCCAGAAAATGTCATAAGAGTCACGTGAGAATAACAGTATAAGGTATATCCAGCTATAACTACCAAAGGTCTAGTCTTCCACTGATTTTGCTCACGATAACCTTCCATCTGTTGTGGTTACAGGCTATTAATTTCACAATCAGGGTAGGCCTAAGTGCTTGGAATTATCTTAATATGCCTGTATTCCCTCAGAATATATGATTGTGTTTGATAGATGTGTGTTCTTGAGAACTAGCAGCACATGGACAGTTAAAAAAAAGTTTTGACCATCAAATTTATGTTTTGTTTTAAGATACATTACCTTGACACAGCATATGTATTGCTAGTTCACTGCTAGTAGAATAATGTAATGCACTATACTAGTATCTTACAAACATTACGTTGACAGGAATGCACAAATTAAAAATAGAAGGTTAAAATAGAAAGAGGAAGTATTTGCAGTATCGACAAAGTTTCTATCAAACATAAATTTGGCATAAATCTGCAAGTAAGCTTGATGTGTCAGACATTTAGCAGAGGAGTTTCTCATGTATGTGTCAAACATAGTGACAGGTTACAAACAAAATTTCTAGGTAAAGTCAGATCATCGTAATACCTGATGCAGCTGGAAATGTGATGTCCACTCCAACTCTAGTGAGGTTAAAACAAGGAACAATCAAAAACCATCATACACAACACCTAATAAAGACTGAGGATTTTTTTATCCTTCAACAGATATACACAAAAAAAATGACATTTACTTAAACATACGCTTTTACTTAGTAACAAACTGCTTACCCTGGTTGTGAAACTCCCAATATGATAAAGATGCATGTTTATAGACACATTTTTGTCTCAGTGTATTTCTGAAGACAGCTGTGGCCATCTCTTGGAAGAATATGATTTATTAAGCATGGAAATGTAAAGCCTTGCACTGGTAAAAATGAATATGAAGTGCCTGTAACACATCTAAAAGATTTATAAGATGTGTGTGTTGGGGGCTGGGGATTCTGTTTTGAATGATGTTCACTAGCATGAATAATGTTTAGTATGCTGGAAATGCCTCTGGATCAGTGATGCATGGTCAATGGAGTTGTGATTCACAGTGCCTGCTCTGCAAATGCATGTTCAGTATATGATGCAAAAAGAATGTTTAGTTTGTATAAATATCACATATACATATATATTATATCTATATTTTGGTCTATCAGTAAACACGAGCTGCCTGTTGGCAGTCCACTGTCTCCACATTGCCATCTGTCTCCACTGTCTTTGCTGGTTTCAAGCCTCCTCGCCTCGGGAAACGAGCCAGAAGTGTAATGACGGGGAAGAAGCACAGAAATACAGTTGCCTGCACCCTAGCGTGTCAGGAACCGACTTTAGACGGTCCCTGGTGAAATCATTACACTCAAAGAGTCAGGATTAGGTACGATTAGGAGGATATCACGTGGTGTAAGTAGAGCTGAATGAGCGCAGGGCTCTCAGTGGAAGCCTACAATGTGATTAAAGAGCGCAAGCCATCCTCTCGATTTAAATGTCAACATGATCTTGGTCACAGGTCTCTGTTGTGTCATTTCAGTTATGTTTGGTGTCGGGACCTAAGAGGGATGGGTATGAGTAGTAGCTAGAGATATATGCGCATTTGTGCAATGTTGCATTTTTAGCATTTATATATAATTTTTCATATGCATGGAGAAGGACAGTGAGAGGGAGTTGAGAGTAGGGTTGGGGGCAAGAAGGAAACCTAGCCAGCATCTCGAGAGAATGCGAGAATAATGGAGCTTGATGATGTGGCGTCATCATTGCCTAGTCACTCTCCTAGCAACAGGAAACATCTGTTTCAGTAAGGACCAATGAGATTGCGGGGAAAATTGTGTTGTTGCTCGTTTCTGAAAAGAGGATATTTTAAGACCTGAGAGAGTGTGCCTTACTCGCTGTGGGGATTCTCAAAGCGACCGTGCGGAATCTGGGTGAGGAGCTGCGGGCGCAGTCCAGAGCACGGACGACTGGTATATCTACGGCTGAAGTTGCAGTAGCCACACGAAAAAGCATCTTGGCTCTCAGTTCGGCTCATTGCCACTGTCTGAAGACACGTGAGAAGACTTGTCATTTCAGTCTACGGGTGGAATACTTTGGAAAGCTATCCAAAAGGTAATTTTTCAATGCCTATTGCTCCACACAAAATTTTGTTACGTGTTGCATGAACCAGTTTATTGAACTTCTTGTGCACACGGACCCTGCTGCGGAAATATATTATGCACAACAGAAGTTTTTATTTATGCACCCACATGTTGCGCGCCCTGCGTAATTTTCTTGTAGCCTACATTATGGAGATCGTTTACATATAACGTACCATTCATTTCTGGTCATGGGTCCTGAGTACAAACGTATACACTGAAAATAGAAACCAGTTAATTTACAATTGCGTGCATTTAGATGATTCTCATTCACAACTCTAGTTGTCATTTATCATCTCAGGTAACTTGCGTAGCCTAGGCTACATCGTCGCTCTATAGTGACCATGTCGACAGACATTGGTTTTTGCCACCCACTCATTCACAGACACACACAAACATCATCTCACCCACGCACCTCTTCTGTGCTCCGTGACAAGACGGCACTTATTATTTAACCTGTTTATCACTGGTCCGCCCCCGAGCGGCTCCCCAGCCGCTTTCCTTGCCCGTCGGCGGATAGAGGGTGGTGGGCTGCTTTGTGAGAGAGCCCTCATTGTGGCCGTGAAGCAGCGATCTAGTCCACAAATGAATGTGGTTGACAATACAGGTATTGCCTGGGAAAGGCCAAAGAAGATCTGCATTCATTTTAAAAGAAGAACCAAAGGTTGGAGATGCAGCTATTACAGCTTTGCATCAATCAGAATTACAACATGTAAAAGTCTCTCTCTGTCTCTGTCTCTGTCTCTCTCTCTCAGTAGTGCAAGGGCGATGAGTGAGAGTCGGTGGAGTAAAACCCAGGAGAACAGGAGATCCTTTAGAGGGCTGTGTGTTTGTGTGTGTGCATTTGTCCATCACGAGGTAAGCGTCATCACCTCTGTCATATGTCACTGCCCCTCACCACTGAGTTGGCTTAGCCCACAAGTGACAAGTGATGTCCTTTCCATCTGCCTGTCAGAGTGCCCCTCTTCGTTCTCCCTGAGAGTCAGAAACTCTTAACGACGTCGAAAGTTGCCTACTTCAAAAGGAAGTATGCGGAGGAGGAGGATATTCATGGCAGCCTACACGGATATCTACAAAAAGTGAGATGTGTTTTCTTTTGGTACTACTGAATTTAAAGTGTCATGGTTGTCCTAAATGCTTGTCTGATTTCCTATGCCACTCCCACCCAAACCCCAAACCCTGCCCCCACCCCCCTAATACTAACTGATGTATTTTCCTAAGCCATGCACCCAATTATAATGTTGATCAGTAGACCTATTGTCTACGAACATCTCCTCATAATCATCTTAAATTATCCCAGCCTTAAGGCTCCCAGCTACACACAGCACTGCTCATAGTTTGCATAATGCTTTTTTTGTCCCACTGTGCATACCATAGATGGCATAGTTGTCCTTTATTCACTATTTATATTAGTGCATTGTCCTACTATGCATACTCTGCCCTTGATCTCCCAAGATAGAGAGTATCCTTCTATGCCCTTCCTCGTCTTTGTAGCCAGGTGTGCTGTGCTTGCTTTTGTTTCATCCTCTGTTTTTCAGGCTTTTCAGCCTCTCTGTTCTACTCCACTGTCGTCCTTTCTAATTGTGTATCTAATCCACTGTGTGTCCACTGTGTTATGCATCATCTCTAGTCATCACTTGTGTCCCTTAGAAATGAAGACAAAGCATTATTCAGAAGTATTTATGGTGATTTCCCTGTGAGTGCATGTGTAGGCAATGGCCCCTTACACTGCTCATCTTTGTCTAGTGTTAAGATACTGGTGTCCTCTTCTGTGTTGTTCTCTCCCCTTCAAGGCTTACTACATGTGCAATTTCTCATAGTCTCTTCTCTCTCTCTCTCTCTCACTCTCTCTCTTTCTCTCTTTCCCCCTCTTGCTCATCCTCCAGCACCTGATACTCCGTGAGGAGCGCAGCTGCATCCTGCGTCTCTCCCTGGAGAAGTTGCGTTTCCTGGATGACCCCGAGGCCTACCTGCGTCGCTCTGTCCTCATCAACAACCTCCTGAGGAAGATCCACCATGATGAGGAGGAGCACGATCCGGAGGAGAAAGAGGACGAGGACGAGGAAGAGGACGAGGAGGACGAGAGGGATGCAGACACTGAGAAACTCTTTTACTCCAGCAGGAAGAGACTGAAAGTCATGGTTGCAGCCGAATGCGACGCGCAGAACTTTAGCTACACCGAGGTTCCTCAGTACAGGCTGGTGTCGTACACCTCCTCCGCGAGTGCGATGTGCCTCTGTGGGCTGGGCAGCTGTCCTGCCCTTGCCTCCAGCCATGGAGCTCCAGTTCTGGTTTATAACTTGGACGATCATGGGTGAATAGGATGGGTGAAGATCTTGGCCTAAGGAATTACAACAAAAAAAAAATTGTCCTCAAGGTGCACACTAGATGACTGTATTGACAAGGTGTTGTGTGTGTCGGGGCTGCTCGAGAGGAAAATGATGTGTGTTGCTTATGCTTGGAAACTAAGGGCCAGCTGTGGAGAATGAACCATAGCAACTATAAATGTTTCTGGGGAAGACCCTCCAGAACCACAGCCAGTATCAGGGTCTGCTTGTCATCTCTCTGTCTCTCTGTCTCTCTCTCTCTCTCTCTCTGTCTACCTTTGTGTCAGATTTTTTAGCATATGTGTCTGTCAAAAGAATGACCGTTGTTGTTTTAACGCCTCTCTGTATGACTTGGAAAATATATTTTTGCTCATATGAGCTATGATGCTTGTTTTTTTTTTCAGGGATATGAACTCTTAAAAAGCCATGCGCCTCGTGTTTCTGTAACTTTATATAATGTTAAAGCAGGGTCTAAATGAACCGCTTTGTTTTGTCTCAAGGTGGTCACACTTTCACTTTGAATGTAGAATCACAGTGACAAATACTGTGTAAAAGGGAATCACTATAGACTTGCAAAGGTCTTACACTACAGAGTGCAGAGTGTAGTTAAGCATACAACTCCAAACATGGATAAGGATAAAAAAGGTCACATAAAAAAGGTCAGTCTTGGGGATTTTGTGTTAAACCTCCTCACTCCACTGAACACTTAGCAGCACTCTGCTGCCTCCTGGTGTTTAGACTACTAATAGATTCAATCTGTGAATTTCAGATTTATATCCCCTTAGCAAACTGTCTTTTTAGTCATCATCAGCAGTGAAGTCATGTGTAAGCTATACACGTCTGTTTCAGAAACAATGTTCGGTCCTTTTTAAACATCTGTGGTAAATGTTTTGTTTCTGTGTAAACTGCTTTAAAATCATGAGGATGTGCACAGGATTTATCCATTTTTTACATGTGTCAAAAATACGCAGAACATCAACCCTGACCAAACTAGTCAGAGTAACGGCCTACGGACACGACAGATAGGTTAGTGCTCTGCTAATATAACTACTTACATTAGGCCTAATTACCACGTACAATTACACATTAAAGATTCAATGTTTAGTAGGCTAAGGGGACGTTAATTTACTTCAGGTTGATTTAATTTAAATGTTCTAAAATTTAAACAACAAATTTGCCAAATATTTGCAAAGAAACATTTTCATTTTTCTATTTTTGAAGCGACTGACATTAAAACTGTTCCAAAACTGTTTCTCTGTGTGTTCTGGACATATCACTCATTCATTATGTTACATTACAATATTAGGCCTACATATTAGCACATCCGAGCACAGGCACCCTAAATTAATTGGGACAAAATATTATATTACATTTGTTTTGTGTATTCACGGGGTTCTTTATTCGTCAACTTGCAAAGAAGACCGTAATGCTGGCACCTAGTGGCGTAAATAATTCAATACAACGTGGATGGCTCGGTGCTTTATACGGGCATGACTCCTTTAGGTATTTTGGGTGATTTATTTATTTATTTTGGGATCGAATTTATTCAGGGTTAAGCTATTTGAGAAAGAAACGTTGACCACATCTTATGAAAGTTGAGGGAGACTGTTTCTCTCTTACAAAATTAAGGCCTTCTCGTTTCCAAACCACTAATGGAGCAAAACGATATTTTTTTCTTTTATGATCAGCCACTGACTTATCATAAATAATGGCGTGTTATATTTCTATTTTCCTGTACAAGTCATGCCTGGTAAGACCAGAGCCACTCTGAGCTGAAGCAAGTCTGTCTCTCTCATTATTTGGTGAGTGTGACGCAATGGACCATGTTGTGACGTCATAAAACCGGAGCAATAAAACCGCAGCATACTAGGCGAAAAAGTTCATTTAACTTCACCACTGTTGGGTAGACCCACGGATCTCGCTATCCAGTGGCTTTGCTAAAGTCGACGTTATAGAATTTTTACAAAATGTTTTACACAGAAGTAAAGCCCCCAGCCTGGTCCAAGGTGGGAATGGAGATAACGCCAAGAGAGCTGTACCATTTGTTTTCAGCTAAAGAACCTGAATCTTATGCATTTAGCCTGGAATCTGAATGGACCAACACATTCTTCTCCCTTCTGGGGCTGGTGTCTGTGATTGCCTTGGTCAGTTACCTTTGGATTTCCAAGAGGAAGCAGAAACAGGTACTACATGTTACACCCTTGATCTTTGACAGACACAAAAATACACACCGTTCCCCCCTGTATGTCCTGACTTTTTGTCTCAATTTCTCCATCATCAGGTTGATGTTTCAGCAGAGAAGAACAAGCTGGCAGAGGAATATGGAGTCCAGGAGACGATCCTGGAGAGGATGACTAAGGCGGAGGAGCGTGTCGAGGCCCTTGAGGAGTTTGTGCGGCAGCTGTGCCAGAGGAGGGCCGAAGCTGTGCAGATGGGGGACCAGGAGGACTCTGACTAATCATCTATCACTTATAACACACATCAATAATGAGATATATACATTTAAAAATTTTAATTTGGCAATAAAAAACATATTCTACAAATAAAATGTGTTGTGGCTGATGTTTCTTTATTTTTTGGAGATGTAGTGGACTTAAGGCTGCTGATTGAGCACTTTACTTGAGCATGGCAGTTGTATCTTCCCCCATCCACACGATGGCAGAGTAGTCCTGTAGATCCAGATCATTACCTATAGTCATAGTGAGATAGCCTGGCTAACGCGACTTATCAATGCTCTGCGAACATTGGTCTGGCCAAGCTGTGTTGTAAACCCAGTTCTCAGAGGGGCGGGCTTAACCCACGTGTGTGAAATGCCTGTGTTTGCTACTGGACAAAGCTTAAACTACCCCGTCATTGCCTTTTTGAAATGCTAGATTTTCATTGGTCCCAGTTTCTCTGTTAATGTAGAAACGGTGTAGAATGGGAGCTTGGCCAGACTGACTTTGCAAGCGAAATTTAAATGCAGCGGCACAGGAAGTATGGGCGTGCCCAGGCTAATAGTGAGACAGCCCAGGTGGTACATATGCAGTGCCAAACATATTTATGTCGATACCTGATCCAAGACAAGTGATGTAAGTCAACCAATAGCAACAATCCTGCTGTGCAACAGTAGCCTATAATAATAATTTAAAAAAAAAACTATAATATTTCTAAAATTTGAAGAGCACATGAAGGTCTGTTTTCGTTCAGAAAACAAACAAGGAAATTTGGGAATTTCATGGGTAGAGCAGATAGGTTTACACTTTTCAGTAGCCTATAGGCTAAGTACATACATGTTCATATGGACAGAGGTGCATCCAGAGTTTAGAAGAAATATTGCTGGAGGGGAAAGGCTGAAAACAATGCCTGGGACTAGATTGGAGTGACTTGAAGAACTTGAAGAGTGAACAACAGAAAGGAAAACACTTGCCAGGTTTAAATTAGTACCTGTATATCTGCCCTAAAGCAAATATTCTAAAAACAACAGTCTGAAATCAGAGTTCACATGTGTGCCAAATATCAAGTTTCCATTCTTATAGGCTACAGAACGTAGGCTACGTCCTCACCCCCATTATCTTATTTGGCCAGGTAAAACGTCACGAAATAAAATCATAAATTTATATTCAATATTTCGGTGTGTACTGCCGTCGCATGCAATTAATGCATTAGTAAGGTGGAAAACACGTAGTAAATAATAGAAAAAAGGACATATGGTCTAAGCGCACATTTTAGACAGAACCAGCAGAGAGACGTCCGAACGCGCGGCGCCATGGCAACCATAGCCTACTACATGATCGCTGCATAACATCCTTGGCACACAGACATATAGGCCTATCTGCCTCAGGATGGTTTGTGAAAATGTAGGCAGAGAATTCTGCAAACACCCAGCATGGTACCGAATGTGGATGGAAACTGCGGTGGAAGAGGCGCAAGAGAAAAAAGAGCTGCAGCCGCAGCTTTATCCAGTTGTGGTCATTACCACGGAGTCACAAAATAGCTTTGCATGGTTCGCCATTCAACTTGCCTGTTTCATTATGTTTGTGATTGGCCTTTGGGTCATCAGGGGTAAATTTAAAGAGGTACGCTATGCCTAAAAAATATTTTCTATAAATGTTCTATAAAATACATCATTAGGCAAATAACATAGCTTTAATAGAAATCATTTACTCTAAACTCTGAAATTTGGACCTTAGGACCATCATCAAGGGTACATTTAAAGAGGTGTACCTAAAAATATCTATTATAACTTTCACCATGATACAATGCCAGAAGATACATTATAACATCATTATAGGTAGGCTAAATAACCTAATAGAAATTATTTACTTTAAATTCTGATTCGCCTATGGGCGAAATAGTTTTTGTTGTGCTATTTTACTTGCAGATGTATTAGCATTGAAGTTGCCATTTTGTGACTCCTAGCACTTTTCTTCCTCTATTCTTGACAGGTGTGCAGTGAGTGTGGGGCGCGTATTGTCTGCCAGGGACTGAGGTCCCTACAGCAGCTCCCGGTGAAGGTGAACGCCATAGAGCAGCGCCTCCTAGTGCTGGAGGAGGTACTGCACTCGGTCCGCCAGGTTAAACCAGTGGAGGTCAAGCAAGAGGCCGACAGTGAGGGGAAAGACTGTCAGCAGCCTTCTGGTGCTTCACTGCTCAACCCCAAGATAAAAGAAACCACGAAAAGGAAAAGAAAAGACAAATCAAATCTGAGTGATGCTGGAGAAAAAATGTAACGTTTTTTTATGTTATGTTTAGCCTATATGTTATTTTTGAAAGTTAAAATAAAATTGTTTGGTTAATTAATGCATGCTTGCTTCAAGAATATTAATGAGGGAATATTGATGTTGATATTAATACATATTGTGTATCCCCAGTAGAATAGAATTAGAAGTAGGATATAATTTAATTTGTAAGGACTGTAATTTAAAGTCTACACTCTCATAAAAGAAGGTACCGAATTGTACTTTTAGGGGTGCAAAGCCTGTGACACCGGCAGTACCCTCAAAGGCACATAATTATACCTTTTAACCACTGTTTTACAACTAGTTTATACCTTCTCCAGAGCTGAAGAGGTACACATCAGTACCTTAAAGTCCAAATATTAGCCTTTGGAGGTTAATAAATGCTAATTGTACCTAAATATAGATTTGTACCCTTACTGTCACATTGTTTCTGAGTATAGTTCAGATAAATTGCAGTTTTGGGTCCTGTCCACAAGGTGCCACTGTTTCACTCCTATGCAGTTTCAATAAATGTTTCAAGTCCGCTTGTTGCAATGCTTCATTACTGGCACGGAGACGAGGTTGTAAAAGCATTCTCATTGCCATTTAATATGCTGTCATCTTTCAAAGCGAAGGCGATAGAGAACACATGTGCCTAATTTATGCTCTAGTAGGCACTCCCTTTGAGACTCCTGACCAGCCTATTTTCAGAGACAAATCACTCCTTGGAGACTACTACCGGTAATTCAATGCTATAGGCCATAAGTCACAGGCATGTGTGCCCTGTGACACGGGTATGAGAAAAATAGTTCAGTGGCTGATATGGGCATGACTCCTTTTGGTATTAGGGGTGATGTTTAACTTATTCAGGATTAAGCTGCTTTTAAAAAAGAAACGTTGATCACCTGTTATGGAAGTCGAGGGAGGCTGTTACTTTTTAATTGCCTCACAAAATCAAAACCTTCTACTTTACTTTTTTCTTTTTAAGGAGCACATCAGCTACTGACTGTTTATGCTATGATAGAATTCTTTTAATGTAAAGGTGGTTGTAAAATATGCAGTGGCAAACTTTGGGAAGGCTATATATGATAACCTAGATTTGTCGTTCAAGCCAACAAAGAGGGTTAAGTGTATTTAAGGTTGTAATATAGTCTTTGCTACTCTCTGGCAGCATCATTGTAGATCTGTATTGTATATTTCTGTTTTGATACATAAAGCTTGCCTGGTAAAACCAGACCTATTCTGTGCCGAAGCAATAGTCTAGTGGATTTTACATTAGAGGATATTCCAGGTCACTAACAGCAGTATCACGGCGCCGCCCGTTCTGTTTTCACCAACTCACATGGACTGGCGGGGCAACCTGACCCACCTGGAAGGGTAGTGCTAAACACAGGGCGGTCTTGATGTAAACAGGTTGGGCATGTTTCTGGGCAGGATTATGTGACAACATAATGTGAATGCAACCCAGCAGCGGGAGTTTAAAAGTTAAAGAGTTTAAAAGTTCAGAGTTCCAACAGAAAGGGAGAACATCTACTTCAAAAGCACAGTGCAACTTTGTAGAACTTTTAAAAGATGAGCAACTGGGGAGACAGGAAGATTTGCTAGCTCCTCTGCCTCAGAGCTAAGGAAGCCACATATCACAGGGACTGTGAAGAATGACCCTTTGTGCAAGCAGGTGGCAGGGTAGCTCGTCAAACGCAGCTTTAACAGCAGCAAGACCCAGGTGTTTAACAAGCTGAAGAGCCAGTGGAAGAAATTCTATGCCATAAATGTGCACAATGCCAGAAGTGCAGAAGAACATTTGACTAGCCATAGTTCAACCTGTTGGACATCATTTGGGGTGCAAACGCTTCAGCTTATCCAGTTGCTGTGCCACTGTTTTTACTTTATGAAGCTGTAACAGACACCTGTGACTGTGGGCGGGTTTTGTAACAGTTCTGCTTGCCTAACTACCAGTTAGTCAACTTGATTTACACAAAAAGTCCTTTTTGCTCATAGTAACCAGTGATCAACGACTTATTGCCGCAGTGAACATGTTAAGAAGGCACTGAGCTTGAAGGGCTGTATTTTAGTGATTTTTTAAAAATATATTTGTTAACTGTAGTAGAAACTGCACTTTTGTTCATCATGATATATTGCAGAAATATATAAGTGATGCATATCTGATGATTTATATCCCCCTCTCAACCAAAGACAATAAACTTAAATGAGAAAGTCGTAGATGAAATGAACTGCTTCCACCCATACAAAATGATTAATGTTGCTTTGTGAAATTGCTGCTAAATTAAAAGTCAGTTTCCAGAACATTATTTTGAATGCTGTTCAATTGCTGTTCAAATGTTCTTCACATATAATTAAAATGTGCTTTATAATACACACATATTTTATTTATTTATTAATTTAATTATTTTTTTATTACATTTTAATTTGATTTCACCTATTCACAATCTGAGCCAGTTCCTTATCCTCTGATGTCACAATAAATGTCAAAAGATCCCTGGGGAATACCATAATTCCATTCATGTTCCACTGGGATAATGGTGCATGGAAGTATACTGCCCTTTGGCATGTAATTCCATTCTTTACATAATTCAGTTATCTTAAACTCTAATGGATCTTTTATGTAGAATTATGGGCTGTTCAGCGTGGTCTGTTGCAGGACCAAACTCATCCTCAATGAAACAGAGAGCAGTCATTTCGTCTGTGCTGGACACCACATATCCATATGTGCCTGCTCTTGTATTTGTTTTGGTCACTTTAGGTCTGTACAGAAACATCAGAAGAACATTGTTGGTGAGATCAATGGTGAGTTCCTTGTGAAATGTATAACCCTGGTATGAATGTAACTAGTAAAACAAAAATCAGTTTGAAGAGTGAGCAGGGATTGTTTGACTCTTATGTATGATGTTGAAGTAAAGCGCATTGAAGTGCATTTATGTATGAAATGCGCTATACAAATAATTTTGACTTTGACTTTGAAGTAGGCCCCCTAGACACCACCTTAAGGGTTTTCCCTTTTTTGTAGAGAGGTCAGATTTTCAGCATGGCGGCTGCTGCTACAGAGCACCTCAAGCAGGACTTTGCTCTGGAGCAGTCCATTGTGGAGGTGCTGGCGAGGGTTGCCGTGAAGCTGCAGGGTGTTGAGGAGAAGCTAGCAGAGAGAGTGGAGGAGAAGGAGGAGGAGGAGAAGGATGAGGAGCAGGAGGATGATGTGTCAGGGCCCACTGTGCCTCAGGAGTCTGATGGAGATAGAGTACAGAGCCTCTCCTCTCTGAAAGTGGAGGACTAGAGAGTGAAAAGAGCGAAAGGTCATTAATGTATAATTTGAACATCACTACACACAGTATAATAAATATCACAAATCATATCAGTTTCCCTCTCTTTCGTGATTCTTTAGCATGTCTGGTGCGTGAATGGATTGACCATTTCCATTTCTGCATAGCTGCTGTTTTTTGTACCTTAGAACAAATATTATTCCATTACTCAGTAGGAGATTTGAATTATTTTGGTTAGAAGGTGTGTTAATGACTTATATATTATTCATATCTTAATTTATTATCTGTGTTCACACAGCACACTGTGATTAATGCATAACTTATGCTGAGCATACCTAAAGAAATCAGAGGGAGAATTCTGTTCACAGTCTGATACTTCCACTGAAGGTTTAATCTCCCATAACTAAGGAGATAAAACCTGAGGTACCCCTTACTGTCAAAAACAATATTTACTCAACCTTATATCCTAATGTGCTGCTTGTACTAATCAGTGCTTTGATAATTGGTGTAATCCCCACTAGTCCTTATTTAACAGCACACTCTGTCACACTTCATTTAACAAACGTTCTCATCTGCATAGTTTTTTTTATTTTTATTCCCCTCACCATCTACTTACTGAGTGCAAATCACTGGATCTATCCACAATCTCTCTCAATCACAGGTAAACACACTATGTCCTATTATATTTCCTTTCTTTGTTTTTCTTTCTTTCTTTCATTCATTCTTTTTCTTTTTTCACTTTCTTTTTGTTGTCTTTAGTAGCCTACATATTCTAATGCTGTATTATTGTACTTATTGGTTCAGGCCAGACAACTACTTGGAAGAATTTCATCATAAGATAATAAAGTGATTGTGTGAAAAGCATGAACTCTACTGACACCTGTCTTGATGTTCTATCTACAACCTGAATGCAGCATTAGGTTAAATATGTAGCTTACATTTCTAACAGGCAGATGTTGTGCAAATTCTACACTGTCTACATTTAAAGACATTACTTCAGTGGATGAAGCAAACGTTCCTGGGGCACACAGTAGGAGTTCAGTTATGACCTCATAGTAAAGGTTGCTTCTAGAATAAGAATGGTTTAGGCTGCATAATCATTCCTAACTTACACAATCACTGCATAATAGGCATCCTTGGCAGACATACCTCAGGATGGTTTGCGAAAATGTTGGCAGAGAGTTCTGCAAACACCCAGCATGGTACCGAATGTGGATGGAAACTGCGCTGGAAGAGGCGCAAGGGAGAAGAGAGCTGCAGCCGCCATTTTATTCTCCTCTTTTGGTTATCACCACGGAGTCACAAAATAGCTTTGCATGGTTTGCCGTTGGACTTGCTGCTGTCATTATGGTTGTGATTTCTCTTTGGGTCATCAAGGGTAAATTTGAAAAGGTAAGGTTTAAAAAATTCTAGAACTTTCACCATGGTACAGTGTAAGATACAGTACATGATAATGCCATTATGTAGGCTAAATAACATAATAGAAATCATATCCACTCTAAATTTACAATACATTGGGCAATAGAGTTTCTGTTGTAGTATTTAAATGGCTTAAGTGTTTAAGCATTAACATTGCAAACAAGTGACTCCTGAGCATTTTTCTGCCTCTACTCTTGACAGATGTGCAGTAAGTGTGGGGGGCAAATTATCTGCCAGGGACTCAAGTCCCTGGAGCAGCTCCTGTTAAAGGTGAATGGCATTGAACAGCGCCTCCTAGTGCTCGAGGGCGGACTGCACTCCGCCCGCCAGGTCAAACCAGTGGAGACCAAGCAGGAGGTCAACAGGGAGGGGAAGGACAGTCAGCAGGTCACTGGAGCTTCACTGGCCAACCCTAAGATTAAGGCAGAATCATGAAAAAAAAAAAACAAATCTGAGTGATGCTGAAAAAATATATATGTTTTTGATTTGCTTTACTTTTGAAAGTGAAAATAAAGTATCTTGGTTAATCAATATATGCTTGCTTCAAGAATATTAATACGTGGATAGTGATGTTGATACTGATACATGTTGTGTCTCACCAGAGGAATGGAATTAGAAATCAGATAGATTAAAATTTGTAAAAAATGTAAAGTGTAGCTCAGATGCAGTGTTGGGTTCCATCCACAAGGTGCCACTGTAGCACTCCTAACAAAAATTTCAAGTCCCCTTGTTGGGCTGTTTCATCTCTGACACGGAGACCAGGTTGTAAAAGTATTCTCATTGCCATTTAATATACTGTCATCTTACAAAGCAAAGGCAATAAGGAACCCATAGATGCACCTCATTTATTCTCCAGGAAGCGCTCCCTTTGAGACTTCTGGCGAGCCCTTTTTCAGAGACAAATCACTTCTGGGAGGCTACGAAGGCAATGCTATAGGCCATGTGTCACAGGCATGTGTCCATGTGTCACCAGTATGAGCAAAAGTGCAGCACATTTCAGATTGATGCATCCATTTCGTGCTATTTCTTTTAGAGAAATGTCAAATGAACACCAAAAAGGCCAGCACAGGAGCCCGCAAACATGAAATCAGAAGGATGTTGACTACCATGCCACTGTGCATATCAGTCTCTGTACTACGCAGTATACAGCCCAAAATTAGATCTTCAGCCCTTGACCGCGCTTGGTGGAGGAAGAAGTATATAGTCCACCACCCTACCTACAACATTAACTTAAATTGGCTCCATATACTGTAGTGTACAGACAACAATGAGATTTCGTTTTCTACTTCTATAGAGGTAGCTTGTTGCTGATGGGGATGCTGTAATGAGCTCATTGGAGGAACACCTACCTCGGCCAGACAGCCTACGGGAGCTACCCGCCATCTCTGTGTTGGCGGGGGCTGGTGGGATAGATGCTTGTTCGGCAGGTTGTTTGCCGCTACCTTGATCCTCATCGTGGCCATGTTGTTATTACTGTGTGATAGGGCTTTCCTTCATTTCCGGCCACAAGCAGTGTCCAGACAAAGAGGGTGGGGGGGAGAGAGATTGCTTTGAGCCAACACAGACAGCAGTTATCTAAGGATGGAGACAGGGGTTGTATAGGGGAAACACACACACACACACACACACACACACATACACAAACACACATGGACATGCACACACACGCATGCACACATGCACACACACACACACACAATCGTCCATACAGCAACACACTATTTCATTTAATAAAAACATCAAAAACAAGCTCAGAATAAATCATAGCCAGAAAATTGCACAATCTCCTTAGCTATGGGGCCCATTTTATCAACAGCTGACACATTACAACACACCCTCTCCATGTGCAGTGGGCCTAAACCAGCCACAGCTCTTCGTAGCCAGTATACGGTTTGGTTCTTATTAAACAGACTTTCATGGCATTTTAAAGTTAAAAATAAATGGTAAAATCCACCAGCCAGTCAGTAGTAAATTATTTTTTGTGTCTAAAACCTACCAGCCACTTTCATATTCTACCAGCACTTGGCTAGTAACTGGTGAGAATTCTTATTCCTGGTATGTTTGTGTGTCTGTGTGTGCGTGCGTTTGTGTGTGTGTGTGTTTTGTCTTACCAATTTTGTACTTTGCAGTATCTTTCCTTGTTCGCTGGAAGGGACTAAAAGAAGTGCTCGATCTTTCATTTTTTTTGCTGGAGAGGAATGAACGTGCTGGGTTTGATTCGTCAGGACCAATAGTCGAAAAAAAATTCTGCCAGTGGTGTGTTTGCTAAGGTTTCTGTGAGAGAGACAGGGCTCCCCAATAATATCACCTCACAGAGAGGCACTTCACAGAGAGGCTGCCCTCCTCAAGAGTCCCTCTGCCCTCCGGCTCTCACACACACACTGGATTGATGACACCAGGCCATCCTGCTGAGTTCATAGATTCTGCTCTCTGACAACACACATCATTGGTCCCATAAAATGTGCCTCTGTCCAAACACATACACAGGCATACAGGCACACATACACACACACATACACACATACAGACACACAGGGATGCACACATACACACATACACACACACACACAGGCATCCACACACACAGGGGGAGGTGGGTGGAAAGAGGAGGGAGATGGCAGAGGGGCTTCTCCTCTCTGATTTCCTGGTTTCAAACACACACACACACACACATGCACACACACAGACACACGCATACACACACACACACACACACACACACACATACACACACACAGGCATCCACACACAACCACACACACACACACACCCTCCAGGTATACTACCAAGAGTGAGCCAAGACCAGAAGAGGTTGGAGGGCTACGCGTTCGATCATCACATCACCTGATATGGGTAATGATGTGTGTGGACAGGAAATATATAAGGTGACATTTGTGAACACGTGTCAATGCGCAGAGTTGGTTGGCAGGCTGAGCACACACACACACACACACACACACAAACACACATATACATCAGGGGTGATGCCTCTGCCCTGTCTCTGCCCTGTTTCCACTCTCTCTCTCTCTCTCTCTCTCTCTCTCTCTCTGTCGCTCTCTGTCTCTCTCTCTCTCTCTCTTCCTTCAGCCCCTGTCGTCCTCTCTTATTCCCGCTGTCTTGTGTTGTGCCGACACCCTCTCTGGCAGGAGCCGGATTAAAGGCGCGCGTGAAGGGGAGGGAGATAAGCGCTTGTCCGCATCTCCACTGTGGGGATTAGGGAACACAGCACACAACTGGAGAGCACACATGTGGCGCTGGCAGAAGTGGTGGTGCTGCTAGTGGTGGTGGTATAAAGATGTGGGTCTGCACACTGCCTCGTTTGCTCCAAAAGTTAAATTTTATTACTTAAAATGCAACGTTTCGATCCTTGTGGATCTTCATCAGGCATACATTATACTGTCTGACACTTTTGTCTTGCACCTGCCGACAAACTATTTGGATGTGCGCACTCTCCACAACGCTAGTGGTGGTGGTGACAGAATCTCTTCATTTGTTTGAATAAATAAAGAATGGAGGGAAGAAAAAAAAAAACATTTAGTATGTGATCTGGTTGTGAAGATTTAAATGCCAGTGTCAGATTGATGTTATAGGAATAATATTGTTAGTTACCATTTACTGTGTGTGTGTGTGTGTGTGTGTGTGTGTGTGTGTGTGTGTGTGTGTGTGTGTGTGTGTGTGTATGTTTTGTGTTGGGAATAAAGAGGGAGAGGAAGAGAGAGCTAGAGAGAAGAGGGAGAGAAAGAGAGAGAGAGAGAGAGAGAGAAAGACAGAGAGTACGTGTAGAAGCCAGAGGGATTTTAAAAACTGGTCTCAGTGCATTCCCCCATCAATGATTTCCTTTAATTGGAAATGAAACAGCTCAGAGCTATTCTAAAAGGAGGTAGTCGACTGCACTGATCAAATTATGCTCACTCACAACTGAAATGATTCCCTGGTATGTTTGACTGAAGTGTATTGCCATGACATAATCCAATATTTTTCCTTTAGTGGCATTTTTACGATGACCTTAGGTGTCTGATAGGTCAAATAAGTCATACTTAGGCCTGTTACTCAAAGAAAAGGGGGAGGGGAAAGGTAAAACACATCAATTTGTATTTAGCATTTATGGTCACTCTTTACATGGGTTCGGAGTGACATATTGGTGATAGTGATTAGCAATAACTAACTGATGCTAATGGCAGCTTGTGAGTTATGGCTGAGCTATATTTAGTGTGAATGTCAGCATATATTAACATCCTTTATTGGCATTATTAGTTTTTTTATGATAAAATCTATTCGTTGCATGTGTATGCCTGTGGACACAGAGAGGGAGAGTCAGAGAGCACAAAGTATAGAGAAGCAAGTGAGGGTGATGTCTATCTGGGGAGATATGAAGCACTTGATTTAACCCTTTGAGGAGTGAATTATTTTCCCCTGTTCTTCTAGAATTCCACAGAAACATTCTATAGCTCTCATAGAACTTCCATCAGAAAAAATCCATCAGCGTATTTGTTACATCACAGTGGAAACTCAGTAGAAAATTTTGGAAATGTTCTAATAACACATGAAAGGGTTAACATGCCCCCTGAGATAGTATCCTTAGTATATGTGTCATAAACTTGCACACATTATATGGGTTGTTACTCAGGTTTGATAAAACCTTCATGAAGGGGTGATAAATGTTATAAATAATGACAGGGTATATGACAGACTCTCTCCAAAAGAGTAGAAGGCCAAGCAGAATAATATCTGGAGGCTAAACTAATTCTCCTGCTGTCATTACTTATATTGCACTGTATCGATCTCACTGACATCATTTCACCTCTTGTCAGTTCTTACTACCCAAATTTATTTTTTATGAAATAACATTTTGACTTTCTGTTTCTCTGTGCATTGATGAGAGTCTAAATATTTAACCTCACGCTACACCAGAGCTTGCCTAAAGTAGTTAAGGACACAAGTAACACTTTTTTGATAAACCTTTTTCCCTTTCTCTTTTAGTGAGAGAAAAGGTGCTTTTTACTATAGATGACGAGATTTTGTTGCTTTTTGATTGTTAATATTTGTCATTTGTTTGTTTTGCCATGGTTGTCACAAAACATAGGGAGAAGTCACTTTGGTGCCCGGCAACATTTTTCCCCGTTAGTGGGTCAACATCCTTTAACTGTTATGTTTAACCCAGCAGTCCCTACACAAGCCCCAAAACCCACTCATGAGGGGCCCAGTCCTAAAGCCCACTCTGCCAAGCCCTCCAAATTTCCTCTTTTAGTGAAAGCCAACTTATGCCAAACTGTAGGCCTCCCAAAGACTTCCATTAGCTTCTGGGCTGTCAAACTAACTGCTGGAAGGGGTTTCGCTTTTGCCATCACCTGCCACTCTACTGGTACTCACACTGGTACTCTACTTTTAGCCACCAGCCCAACCTCAGGGGGGACTCAACAGTGCCTTCAACACTGCCTTTCCACCCAGTCTCTGGATCAATGCTGCTGTAGACCTCCAAGCATGGCTCCCAGAGGGGGTTCTGTACTCACCGTATGCCTCCTTACCAGCTCTGCCTGTCTTTTCTGCCTCCAGGACACCCTCCTGAACAGCGCCTGCCAGACTCTCTTGCCTGCAGGCTAGCCTTATGAATTGGCAAGCCTTTCTGCCAGGCTGTGGATGTTTGACTGGCCTGGACTGTGTGGACTGGTTTCCTTTTTTTTTACACCTACTGTTTGGCCTACTGTTTTTAAGGATGCATTTTACTGGTGTTAAGAGTGAGCACCACACTTGGGTGGTAGTTCGTTTGTGAACCAGTTCTTGGCTTCTGTCCATGTAAAAACATTGAGATTTCCCACATTTGTGCTCAGCCTGCCATGAACTTTGCAGCAAACACAGAGAGATTGCTACAGACTATACATACACACACACACCACACACACACACACACACACACACACACACACACACACACACACACACACACACACACACTTAGGTACATGCATTGTTTGTCATTGGAATGCGACATGCACAAGCAATCTCTACTCAGCATTCCTGTCATTAAGACAAGGCTACATCTAGATTTAATCATGTAATCCAAGAACACCACGCAATTTTCACAAACAGTGTCATTACTTACAAAAAAATCTACTCAACCATCTTTTCTACAAGCCATTCCTCTGGGACGAAGTTGCTTTGGCCTTCACTGCACTCACCAATGTGGGAGTCGGTTTCAGGAAAGCCTTACATGTAACAGTAGTCATCATTGCTATTCTTCTCCACCAGCCTGCCCACACATTGATTGTTATGTGTGGGTACGCTCATGGGAGTGCGTTGTTTGGTTGTCACAAGAACAAAGTGAGTAAGACTTGCACAGAAACACAGCACACACACTGCCCTGGGTCTCTTCTGTTGGCTTGCTGTGCATAGAATGTTTAATCAGCCTGATGCACTCTACTCAAGGCCACCACCTATCACCGCTGGCCAGCGGTGCTGCCAAAACTTGCGGTTTGTTTAACATCTGAGCTATCTTTTCAACTTGTGAGAGAAAGCAATAGAGAGAGAAAGAGAGAGAGAGAGAGAGAGAGAGATGAAGAGAAGAAAGCTTGTGTAGAAGTGTGAGACACATCAGTACAAGAGTGAGGAAGACATGAAAGACCCATGCCTCAATCCACGAATGACCTTTAAAGAAAACCTCTTAACTCAGTGAAAATGCATAGGATGATGAAACAGCTGCTCATCCACTATGTAGCTATTCCACCTGGACCCTTCATTGCCAGAGGATCAGCCCAAGGTCCTTTTCTGTGTTTTTGCGCACTTTCTTTGTTTTTTACTTTTCTCCAATCAGCCCAGTAAACCAAGTCAATTTCGCCTTTCTATCGTTGTACTTACTTCCCTGATTTCAAAGTTTTAAGAAACTTTCTCTACATTACGGGCAGGGTGAGCTGGCAGCAGAAGACCCCTATAGTAAGAGTTAGAGTTTAAGGCAGAACACTCCTGCGCCTAGCTGCCTGTGTGATGATTATACCACTTGGCAGATTTTATTTCTCTTTTAGATCAAACCCTCTTGGCTGGGCTACTGGGTGCTGTCTGTCAGTGGAACTGTGTAAAGGGAACACACCATAAATAGACTGCAGAGATACAACTCTGACACTCTGCCAAACACAGCTTCTACCATCTGTCATTTCCAGCAGTGTCCAGAAGCTTCGTTTCAAGTTGTAGTCATGTTGACGGCTGGCAGAAACGCATTGTTAGGTAGGAGTTATATTTCTTAATTACGATGAACCAACAGTATGTTCTCTTTTTAACACACAAAATGCGACAGTAAAGAGATATGCTTCACAATAACAGTCATTAAGTGGTGCTCTCTGCTACTGTTAGTTGGGTTTTACAACCTACTAATTTTTATCTTTTTTAAACCAAAACTTTCCAGCACTTTCACAAGCAGGCCTTGAGGAAGTAGCTGTGAAAACTTTGTCTGACAGGAAGTTTGCAACATTCTGGACACATACAGTTCATGTAGAGGGTGCGACTGAGTTCACCCGCAGGTCTGGAACAGGTCGTCTTGGCATTCTTTGTGCTGTTTCACAGAAAGTCGTGTCAAAGTATGATTCACAGCCTGAAAACAAAATAAGTCAGCAGTTTCTGCACTTTGACTGATTGCATTAAAAGTGCTGATAGAAGACCAATGACCAACCTCCAACCAACACCCACTATCACCCCTAAAATTCAAGCACATACACTACCACCTCCTGTCATTTCTCCAACTTTACAGCTGAGCCATCCCACATCGCCATGTCGAAAAGACACCTCGTTAACTTACATGACTTGCAGGATTCTACTTTTGCTCTGTGTTTGGTGCTGAAAACATACCATTTCACCCACTCCTTGCCATAACAACCCACTATATTCACAACAACAAATGATACACTGCTTCCCTGACTGCCTCTCACTTCAAGACCTTTCACTTTCCCTGTTGACAACATTGAGAGTGTTGGTACAGGAACATGAGACGTGAGGCTTTAGTCATAGAATTGTGGGATGGGGCATCTACTGTATGTGGGTTACTATGAGTTCTCCTTCTCTTGAAACACCAACAAAGTGATGACACAGGTGGAGACCCATGCTGTTCTGTGAGTGAGCAGGACTTTTACTGAACAAGTAACTGAACTAGTAATTGAACTGAACAAGTAACCCCTTCCATGTGACATGTACATCTGTTTATCAAGCTGAGATACGATTATTGAACTGCAATCCAACCGATTTTTTTTCTTTTTCAGTGCAGTGCATTGTGCTCAGGTTGTCAGAGCTGACATCAGCATGTGTGTCACATCCACAAAGATGTGACACAGCTCCACCACGGCTTCACCCTGCCGTGGCTGCCGCTGCCTTTGCTTTAGTGTTTCACTTCAAAGGGCTCTCTCAGCCTTATCGACTGTCAGTCAGCCCCAGACTCCTCCTGCTCCTCCCAGTGCCCTGAGTGTGCGTGTGTGCCAGGACCAGGAAGTTCACTGGAGTGACAGCGGCGACGGGAGATTTCGACAGGGCATCGACACCAAAGCTCGGCGGAGAACAGAAGGAGAGGGTTGCCGAGTTGCAGAGTTGGCGATGCACGTTTTTCCTGAGCCAGCATGTGCGTCACTTCACATAAGTGTGCAGTGCCTGGAAAAACAACATGCAAAGGCAGCCAATGTCAAGCAGTTTTTTACCCCCTCAGGTTAATTGCTATTGAACAGTTTAGTGTAGAGGAAATGTAGCAGAAAACTTGTATCTCTAGAGGGAAATGTAAAGGGGTTTTGGATCACTAGAGATGTGAGTTGATACCCAAGGTGCCCTGCAGTATAATCTGGGAAGGGCCTTTTCATGTAGCCTGGCTGGTACTGCTACAGTGCCTCTACTTAAGATTGTATTACTCCATCAGGCTACTCTACTATGGCTTTGGCATGCCTCGACCAATGTTTTTGGTTACTAATTAGCAAACAGAGAGAGGGCTGTGTTGCTCAGTTGGAGGGTTGAAAGGGACAATGTAAAACCTCAGTGTTAAGTTTGATTGTGTATGCTGCATCAGACAGGCGCAAGTTCACAGAAAGTATCTGCCTGCCAGGAAGTAAACTTATGCATAGACAGTAGACCTACGGAAGCCCTAAACGGCATGTGTAAAAAAAAAAGCTGTGTATTTTTTTCCATTATTTCGAGATATTATCTCATTTCAAGGTAATAAATTGTTGTTTCGAGATAATGCACATGTAAAAAAAAGTTTTTGCTTCATTTTTTTTGTTATTTCGAGATAATAAGTTATTTCAAGATATTACATATGTGTAAAAGAAAATTTCCTTTACATTTTTTTTTGGTTATTTTGAGATATTATCTCATTATTTCAAGATACGACTCATTATTTCGATATAACGAGATAATATCTTGAAATAATGAGATAATATCTCCAATAAAAAAATAAAGGAAAACATATTTTTTTTTACACATATGGAAAATCTAAATAATGACTTATCATCTCGAAATAACAAGATAGTATCTTGAAATAACAAAATAAAATAAATAAAAACAAAATAAAAAAAATGACACATGGTTTACAGCTTTTTTTTACACATGCAGTGCATGGCTTCCATAGTAGACAGACTCTTGAGCCAAAGGCCTCAAAAGTTTTAACAAGGTATAAGCAAATGTAAAAGTTGTGTTAATGTCTGCATAATTAGTCTGTGATGAATGACAGTTTAAAGCCAATATGCTGGACACACAGGTGTGTGGAACAATCTAGAATGTTCTGCAAGAGGCTACTGCTCAGCTGAAGCGTAGCGGTAATGGTCTTTCCCCTGTCAGACTTCTGACGTTATATCTTCAGACAGAGGAGCACGGGGCCTATGCCACGGGCCTTTCCAGCGTCCTGGACGAGATCGCGGTGAGATCCAAACCAAGCGTGCAGACCAAAGGTCACATCATTCTGACATGCGCTACCATATACCGGGCTTTCCTCTGCTGCAGTGTGTGTGTGTGTGTGTGTGTGTGTGTGTGTTTGAAACCAGGAAATCAGTGAGGAGAAGCCCCTCTGCCATTTCTCCACCTCCCCCCTCTTTCCACTCGCCTCCCCCTCCTCCTCCCCTGCTGCACCACAGGGAACCACATGCACATCACCCTGGCTGTACACCAAGAGGCTCCACGGTGGTGCCGCTGCTCGTGCTTTTAGACAGGTGCTGTGGGAGCGCTGGGGGAGGGGGGAGGATAAGGGGGGAGTATGAGGGGGGGATGAGAGGAATGGAAGGGATGGAGGGAAGCAGCATCACACTCTCGCTGGCACTCTCACTCTTCAGGAATACAAATGGAGGAGGGACCAATCACAGAGCTCTCTCTCTAATACTCGGGATGAAATGGGACCGTGGCGAGGGGGGAACACAGTAGGGGGGGGGGGGGGAGGGGAGGGGGCACTGAGTCCCCTTCCAGGAGAGGATGGAAATGTAAACGGCCTACCGGAGGGGTTTTACAATAGTGGTCCCCAATCTGGAATGAATGTGTATTTAGGTAGTCTCAATGCCCATGTGTGTATAGAATATTCTGTTTGAAGCCCTGTTTTGTCACTTTATTCAAGATTGAATTACTTGGCTGTCTACGGAGAGACTCTTTCATCCCTGAAGTCTCCCTTCAGCTTTGATATGTCACATTAAATGTATGACTTAAATGCTGGCCAAAGAGTAATTCCCAATGCTTTGTAAAAATAATGTGTGTGTGTGTGTGTGTGTGTATGTGTGTGTGTGTTGGCATGTGTGTGTGTATATGGGCCCTATTTTGCCGCGGCGCATTGTGCATTCGCGACATGCGCATGCTGTCATTGCTATTCTGTGCCAGCGCAACGTTCATTTTTTCAGGCAAAAAATCACGTTCTCGAGGTAGCAGATGACATTGCGCCGTGACGGGCGGCTCACTGAAAAGGAGAGGTGTGGTCTGGCGCAAAGCGCACCAGATGCTATTATGAGGACGTATAAACCATTTGCGCTTTTGATTAATAAAAAGGTGCTTTTTCGTCACTGGCGCATTGTTGAAAAGCTATTTTAGAGGCGCACAACATATAGCTATGTATTTGTATGTTTTAGTAAGCAAACATGCACAAATAATGAGAATATAGCAGTGCTGTGCAGTTTATAGCAATGTTCTGCAGTTTATTTACAATTTCTTTTGTCGTTTTAAATAAACAGCGATTGCAATGTTCTGCAGTTTATTTACTATTTCTTTTGTCATTTTAAATAAACAGAGTGGCAAGTTGTAAAGAAATAATATGGACAAATCATCAAAAAGAAAACTAGTGGACTAATGGTTTGATGGACCTATATCTTCCGTTTATTTTTGATGTTTCCCTCTGAGTTTAAGGCTTTGTTTCCCGTCTTCTAACGTTGTTGTACCGCTTTCGGCGCACAGCGCGTTGAACCCCGATGTACCTGCTGCTGCCCCAGAGAGGCGAGCTGAACTGGCAGAAAAGTTGCAACGTGTATAGCCTGTATAGCCATGTATTTTTATGTTTTAATAAGCAAACAGGCACAAATAATAAGAGTATAGCAATGTTTTGCAGTTTATAGCAATGTTCTGCAGTTTCTTTTGTCTTTTAAATAAACAGCGATTGCAATGCTCTGCAGTTTATTTAATAAACAGCGTGGCAAGTTGTAAGAACTGAAATTGACTAATCATCAAAAAGAAAACTAGTGGACCAATGGTTTGATGGACCTCCACCTTTTATTTTTGATGTTTCCTTTGAGTTTAAAGCTTTTGTTTTGCATATTCTAACGTTGTTGTACCGCTTTGGGCACTGTTCGAAAGTTCTCTTCTTGCCAAAGGAGGACACAATTATTTCCTCCCATACTTCTATGACCCGCGAAGGTTGGGGGGATTCTTTCCATCCCCGAATATTAACTACTCCACGCACAAGCAGATCAGTCTCCACCGAAAAGCTCCTCCCGTCCGGGGAAATCCGCCATCGTAATAGCAACAGGCTATGGACAATGCGCCCGCTGGCTCTTAAAGGGAATGAGAGTATAAATTCTCATTGGTTAATTGTATGTTACGCCCAAAACACACCCATGACTAATGAAGTAACTTAACCCAACCCTTTTGAACGATGCGCCTGGCGCAATGTTCGCTTTTTCCGCCGTGAAAATACCAAATTGTGTCGGGAACGCCCCCAAAGCAACTTGCGCGACAGACTTTAGACAATGCGCTTATGATCGTGAAAATAGAGCCCTATGTGTGTTTGGGGGAAAGGGGGGAGGTCATCTTTTAAATCTTCTAATCTCTAATCGACCTTCTCTAGCTTGCCTCTTTCTTACTCTGGCTCACATCTATTTCCCTCTTTTCTGGCTTATCCACCTTCTGCTGAATGCCTCCCCTCTCTAGCTGTGGCCATCCCTCTCCTCCTTGCCTTTCTTAACTTGTTCAGCTGCTGTGGGCAGGTGAGCTATTTAGACAGCTACGAGAGGACCCTGTCCAGCCTAATCTTCAACACACAGCCAGTGAGAGAGGTGGAGGTGGAGAAAGAGAGCTCCAAGTCTTCTTAAGGATAGCAAATAAATGGCTGATTTCTGTGTGTGGGCACAGATATTAGGATGACTGACCGATAAATGTGCTAAGCCTTCAGCCAGCAGAAAACTCATTGACTCAGTACTAGGGGGAATCAATGAACTATACATGGAATACTGAGTGGACTGTTGATAAAATGTATGCAGTAAAATATTGCTTACTGTTATCCAAAAGAAAGTATGGCTATACAAAATCTGAGACTAAAATACCCAAATACTTAAAATTATAGATATGTGCATTACAAAAAAACAAAGTGTGTGTGTGTGTGTGTGTGTGTGTGTGTGTGTGTGTGTGTGTGTGTGTGTTTGTGTGTGTGTGTTTTATAACAGTACATTTAGGCCTGTAGAGGTGATCAAAAATGAACATCCCCACTTAAGTATCTCCACTTATGCAAACTTAATAGCAATATTCCACACAAGTTGAGGTAAAACAAAAGTATGTTGGTAGGATGTTGGAAGGACAAAGCAAGCTAGGCACTGCACTATCTCCTGTACTAACGTGTTGACTACTTCAAGGTGCACATGCACGTGTCATACTGTGCGTTCAAAGCTCTTTTGGTCTCATTGTTTTTCATTGTTCCCTGATTTAGCATTTAATTGTGACGGAGACATCAAAAACGGCGCCTGAACACCATCTGTGGAAATTAAAATGGTAATGGGCTTGAGATAACACCACAGCAGTAAGAGGTTGGTCTTGCTGCTTTCAGCGAAATTAATGTCTATTTTTTTTACAGACTTGAGAAAGCGTCATTCTACATTTGCATGCTGGCTGTTAGTATGGGTTGTCACATAAAAACATGAAACACTCGGTTTTCTCACCACAGCTCATCACTTCGACATGGACAAAAATATGCTGTTCAGTTGTGCAGTGGAAGCCAGCTGTCAAACAAGCTCGCTCCAGGCAGAGATTCATGTGATGCATTATAGCTCCCTTTAGTACTTTCCCCTTTTCCATTTCATCTCCAAGAGAAAAGGCCAGTCCACTGCAAAGGATCATGGGAAAGTGCACACCCAGCCACAAGGGTATGGCTCACCACATAACTGAATCACAGGGAGGGCTTACACAAATGAACAATTTCTCAAAGCTCTCTTGTTTCAATACCCCCCGTATCTCCTGAAAGCCATTTTCCCATTCACTTTTAAGTGCTTAATAATGATCTAAATGTAATGAATCCCTGCTTGGGATGTGATGAATGTACCAAGCTCCTGTGGCAAGGCTCTGGCTGAGACCTCTGGGGTTCACGCACAGGGCGTCGGTTTATTCACATGGAAACCTTTCCATGAGGCACACCGTTTATGCAGATGAGCCACGCTGGGCTTCAGGCTGACCAGGTAATGCGCTAGGACATGTGACGCGCTTCTTCAGCCTAAAACCGATCTCAAACAGAGACCACCCTCATTGTCAAGGAGGACGGTGAGTATATGACATGCAGCGATTCCAGGTCAGCTCTTACGTATGCACTGCATCCCTCCACAGTTACTCAGGTTCCTTTGAGTGATGTTTAAGAAACCGGTGGCTTGCTTCATCCGAAGTATATCTTAATGCATTCGGAGCTATCAAATATTTATTATTCATTTCAATCCATGGCTATCAGAGCTGCACTAGCTATCGGGCAACCCTCACCATTTCATCTAATGTTCTATGCATATTATATAATTACAGCAATAACATCTTCAATAGATCCCATTTGGAGCATGGCCTGGTCTGTTATTGCTCACCAAGCAGGTATTCTAGTAGAGCTCATAGGTTTTGATGATTTTTTTAGTTTTTTTTTATTTCTCTCTGTCTCTGTCTCTCTGTCTCTCTCCTTCTCACCCTCTATGTCTCCCTATTTCTCCCCTTCCCCTCTCTGAAATTGTTTTCATAAATTTCCAAACCATCATTATAAGAAATGGCTTGCAGCCCAACCACAAGTTAAAACTAATCCCCCTAAAGGTTTACATTACCATAAAAAGTGTTTGTGCAGTGACTTTTAAGAAATGTATATGGGAGAATTGAGAAATATAAAGTTTCCTCTGTTAAAGATGAAAGCCCTACGGAATGTTGCATCCCAAAGTTGTATAATTTTCCTAAATTCCACGCTCCTCATAATTCACTTGAGACAGTGTTGCGCTGATAAATACAAATTAATCTGACTTTGCACTGGGAAGCACGACGGCTCAGTTTCAGTGTCTGTATAATAAAGTCATAGGGGCATCATTTCTAAACATTTTGTGGAAGCACAACAAGCCACAACACCCACGAACAGTTTAATTAAAGCTCTGTAATTAAATTTATCCGGCTACGGCTACCCCCTTAGTATTTGGATAATCATGTTCTCCTCCCACACATTACTGTGCAGTCAAACAGCCTCAGTCTCTAGAACAATCCGGCTGCACGTTGTAACTTGTTAAAAATAAATCATGATTTGGATGCCAACTGTGTACAGTATTACATTAATCTTCATTGAAGGTTCCTCTGTTGGTCCCTATACACTCTCTAATATTTTCAGGATCTGTTAAGTCTTGCAGTACCGTCAAAGGTACATAATTGTATCTTTCAACCACTGTTTTACAACTGCAGAAATAATAGGACATTGTGGGTACAATCAGGTGCAATCAGCGTTAATGTACCCCCAAGTTAATATTTGGACCTTAAGGTACTGATGTGTACTTATTCAGCTCTGAAGAGGGTACAAACTAGTTGTAAAACAATGGTTAAAAGGTTAAAAGAATTATGTGCCTATGAGGGTACTGCAGGTGTGGCAAGTAACAGTAAAATTCTGTACCTTCTTTTAGGTAGGTTCTTCAGTTAATGTACGGAGGGTGGACACTGGGTAGTACCTCTAGGCAAACCACTGCTCTTGTGTCACATATATCTCAGACCTGCAGCGTGAATGTCATGTTCCCCAAACAAGGCCCTGTCATACTCACCCTGGCAATATCTGCACAGCAATTAGCCAGGGGGAGGGTGATAAAGCCAGTTCTGCGTGGCAATTTAATTGCATGGTCACAATACTCGCTTCAAATCAGCCAACGGCGCATTAGTGCATTCACAGCTTCTCGACTCCTGTGTTCAAGATAACCAGGACGTGGAGTTCTCTGTGTGATTTTTTCGCATGCAAATGAAACACAAGTACCCTGCAGGCATGCTGAAAAAAGAGGAGCAGTAGGAATGCCTAAGAATGGTGGAAGAAAAAAAAGAGACGGAGGTATATTTGTATTAGCAAACAGACTTACAGGAAATCCAATCATCTCTGCAGCTCCTACATGTTATTTCAGACAGACAGTGTGGTAATGGAAGTGTTGATCGTGTGTAATCCTCTGACATAAGCATTGTATGGTCGGACAATGCAAAGCGATAGGTGAATTTTCATTAGGCCTCTCGTGTTGGAAATGAAGCTCATTCCTATGACATGCTGAGCCCTTGAATTCTGTTTGATTCATGCCTGTCAGGTTCTTTCAGCCAAGGCTGTCTTTTGTATGATTTTCATTTTTTAAATAAAAGAGCAGAACAATTCCACTGAATGCTGAAAAGGTTATTAATATTTTCAACAGACATCAAATTCACACTCGGCAGACTTGTTTTGCTCTCTTGGTGGGAGGTCAGCAACTTGTCTAACAGGGTTCTTGCAGCACCCATAATTTTGCAACTTTAAATTGTCTGCTTCTGGTTGTCTGTCGGAGGTGCTTGTTGGAGCAAATCCAAGAAATAACAGGAGAGCTATGCAGTCACTGGACCCTAATCAAAGGGAAAGACACAAACACGAATGTTTCTCATTCATGTTTCAAGAGAATGTTTTCTTCCAGAAGCGTTCCTCAGGTTCCTCCATGCATAAAATATGACACTTCCCCTAGAGTGACAAGAACGCCTGTAGGGCTAAATCCAGAACTTTAACAGGCTGTCTCTGAAATAAAAATTTAAACCACAAGACGAAAAGATGGGGATATGAGTGGGGTTGCTGAAGTTCTTAGATAACCAACAACAGGCCCACTAGTGAGTGAGAAATAAAATCCCCGAATAAATCGTCACAGGCCATCTGAGCCAGACAGTGAAATTGGTGGGCAGTCGACAAGAGGCTTTCAAGAAAAGAGTCCTCAGTGTCATCCTCTCCATCCTCTATCCCATCATCCTTTGCCTTGACAGCTCAGAGTGACAGAGACTCCTGGAAACTGCAGGAGGGATAAAACATTTATGGGCCTCCTTCAATCATTTATCATAGTTATTTTGTGTTAGAGTGCTTGAGTGTGTGTGTGTGTGTCAATGTGCTTTTGTACTACGGATGTGCACCCTATAATTTCTTGGAGTGACACGACGAATGTGACAGTAACAATTTGCCACTGTTACCTGTAAATGTGAGAAAGCCACACAAAACAAAAGGTAAAAGAGATATGAAAATGTGCTCTGTGCTTAAAGGGGCTGGAAGCTGGGCGTGTGTTGCAATTATTTATGGGTCCCCTACCTGCCGAGAGAGACTTACAGAGAGATGAGGAGAGATGGAGGGATCTGAGCACAAACACAGGATGAAAGGAACGATACAGAGAGAGAAGAGAGGAGAGACGGTTCACATTCTGTTCACATCCACGCAACTGATAGTATTCATGGGATGTAAAAAGCATCATCTCCATTTCTATATTGCAGGTGATAGGGACAAAAACGACGAATTAAATGTAAATCCATGCAAATGAGATTGAGATGGAGAACTGGGGGCTGTTTGAATAAAATCCAGTCTCATCATTTAAAACGACAGGAAAATGGCAGGAGGATTGCACTTCCTTCTCCTATAATTTATGACATCAGACAAAGTAAGCAGTTTGTGACGTGGCTCTGAAAAAACAAACTGACACATTTGGGAGCTGACGAAGGCTTGTTAAATGAAAGTTTATGTGTCTCAAAGCTGCTTGTGTTTGCCATCTCCACAGTCATCCATCATGTTTTCCTCTCGTTATTTGGGGTTTCTTTTTTACACATGAGTTCCTTTCTGTGAAGGACAAGGAAAAGGCAGTAGAAAAGTAGAAAAGAGACAACAACAGAGACAAGGGAGACACACATTGACCCAACTATCACCTTCAGATACCAATTACTGGTTACTTATGGCTCATTTACATTATCTTAACGGATTTGACATCTCTTATCAGGAACCAAAAAGCAAAGCAATTAAGGACCTAGTAAGAGCAGTTAAGTCTCTTGACATAGTATTGGAGTACTGGAGTACATGCACAGCCATTTTTTTTGTCTTGTATATTTTGTCACAGAATGTGCTTTATACTTCTGTCAGTTTGGCACACTGCCGGATGGACCGCTACACAGCATTCAGATTAAATGCTGTTGCTTGGCGAAAAGCCCACTATTACCCAGGGACAGTGCATTGAACCTTGATAGGGCAAGACTATGGTGGTGGTTAAAGTAGGGACTTACACTGAAAGTTATCTCACGAAAACCTCCAAGCTACAAGACAGAAGTTATAAGCTCAGCACCATGCTGATTTGGAGGACTGCTGGTGAAGAAAACACCATTAAAAACAACTGCACTCGCTTGGCCCATATGTCTTCAGGAGAAGTGCATCCACTATGTTTCCCAAACATACCCTGCCTACACAGATAATCAAAACAATTGGAGAACGACCCACAGCGAAAATGAGCAGCAGATGTTTCCTTCATGGCCACCAAGTGTCAATCTTCCACACTGATTATCTGCTGTTGCGCGTGGCACAGTCTGCCATCTCCAGCATCGTATCATGTTCACCACACTGTCTTCACAGCAAACTGCACATTCATTTGGGAGACAGCCATCGCCAGTCGAGGCACGTTCCCTGCTCATTTGTTAGCCCCAGATTCCTTTCATGTAGTTTCAGCCACAAATAGGTTGTTTGTCAGCCATAGGCGACATCAGTGGCCAACCCTCTGCTCTGTCATTTTAAATTAAAAGGAGATAGGAGGATATATCTCATTAGGAGTGGCACATAACGACGAAAAGATTCTGAAAAGAAAATGAGAGCGCTTTGGACAGATTTACCCAGTGGCTTACTGATAGTACCTGAATAAAAGCATTCTTCGAAGATCCTTAAAAAAACTGTTAGTGGGGTGAGTTCAGGAAGGTCGGGAAGGAGTTATGTGTACAGTCAGGGATGCCGCTAGAAACTGTGGGCCCCCTGAAAGAAAATAATCCTGCCCCCAAATAACCTTTCTCCATGGGTGTTTCAATTTCCACTTATTTTCATGCCCCTTTGCACTGCACACACCACAACTAGTATAATGTAAACTTAACTGACTATTGGAGCAGTATCGCAGGTTGGACCCTACCAAATAATGGAAAACCATAGGAGTGTCTATGTGTGACATGTATGTACAGATAACTGTAAAATCTAAACAACCAAACCATATATTACTTTAATCTGATTAATTCTATGGGATTAACTACATTAGTATGTCCATATATTTTACTTGCATATGGTTGATTAAAGTGTCATAGTCCTCTGGGGGCCCCTGTGAAGCTCTGGGACCCCCGAATCGTCCTGACCAATCCCCCTCGAGCCCCACCCCTAATGGCACCCCTGTGTACAGTCATTATTTTGACTTACCTGACTGATGGAATTGACTTGACTGAAAACCTGACCTAATTTATATAATACTGAGATATTGAGACTGAAATATGTCATTTTATTTTTTTCTTGTTTGCACGCTGTTAACCCTGAGAGTGAAGCTCCAGGCACGAGAAAGAAGGGTTAAATGCAGAATGACCTTTAAGAATTTTCTTTAAAGAGGGCTTGGTGGTGTCTCAAACTATCTCTCACATCCTTTGAGTGAAACCCACCTGTCCTATCTCTCCCAAACCTTGCACATGGCTGTTTGGGGTTTAGCTTCACGGTCATATCTCCAAAGCTATAGACTGCAGCTCACATGGACAATATTTTTTCGTTTTCTACACACTACAAGGCTGTTTCACTTCCACAAGGCTGATCCCCAGGTTAAAGCACTGAGATAGATTTCTCTTTTTTTAAAAAATATCGCGTTTATATCCATCACAGTCTAAGATTGCGCACCATTGTTTGGGTATGCGTCAAAGGCTATAAATAAAATATAAACTTTATGTATACTCTGATTTACATATGTATGCTCTAATTTACATGATGGCATTAAATCTCCTTCAGCCAAATGCATAAATATATGCATGAGAAGGCACAATGCCAACACGTAAGGTGTCACTGATGAAGAGCCTTGTATTTAACGACATGAATGACATTCATTGCTGTTCCTGGCCATTTCTGATTAAACTGACAGCTCTTTCTTCCATCCTACGCTGAGTTTTTTTCCACAAATCACAACCACAATCTTTCATTGTTAAGCCTGGCTTCTCTACCTCTCTGTTTGCAACACATTACTGTGTTTATTATTATTCTGCAACATATTATTGTAAATGTATAAGAGCTGTTCACCAGTTCACCTTTATTTCTAAACTTCTGTATATTCCACACACATCTACACTCACACACACACACACACAGAAATCATGATCCTGGCGCTACGGGGGTGTACACAAGCAGCATTCGTTGTCTTTATTCTCTGTGAAAACACGAGGCATCCATGCCCTTGTGTGTGAGAGTCAGCTTCTGTGCCTCGGGAAAACTGACACAGAGGGTAAGCGCTGTGAGAAATACACTTATTCAGCCACGCTTCCTCGCACTCTTAAAATACAGCAGCGAGAGACTTTCGCAAATTTCTCTGTTGCCTCTTTTTAAGAGGTCCTTTTGTTCATGGACAGAATTTACATTTAAATATGTTAATTTGGGAACAAGGCAGCTTTGCTCGTGTTGTGAAGCTTCTCGGCAGGCAGGTGGTTGATTAAATGAGAATGCTGAGTTCACTCCATGTTTATGCTGTTTGTGGCGCTCAGGTCTTCCTCGCCCCAACCTGTTGTTCTTGCAGGGTTCTCTGGTGTGGTACGATCGATTGTAGGGTGGGATTCCTGTACACACTGTTTCCTTATTCTCTTCCCTGGTGTCTCCTGTGCCAACACAGTTTTCGTCATGTTGGTTTTATTTTTTTCACATCGCAATATCTTTCTGGTTCTATATAAAAAATGCATGCACACTCACATTCCCACACGAACACACAAAAACACACACACATACATACATACACATGCACACAGACACACACACACACAAACAAACACACATTTCTTCAAAACTAGCAAAGAACAACAATGGTTGTTCAAACTCTGGTACCAAAACACTCCTTGTTTTCCTTAGGAAACTGTTATTTCGGAAGCTTATATTCCTTGGACAATCTGCTGAACCAACAAGCGGATGTCTCACGTCACTTTCCCATCCCTCACCCCCAACCCCCAATCCCCCCCTCTGTGCTAAGCATACCTCTGGGTGTGAGGGTGAAATCGTGTTACTGAGATTCGCCTCTTTTGTCTGACATGGGGTCTGACATGGCGCTGGGGAAATAAGCCAAGTGAACAGCAAACATATGAAGCTTCAGCCACGTAAGCATCCAACTATAAAACCTCCAGAGAACACACACACACAGACAAACAAGATGTGATGGCCCATCTTTCACTTCATGGCAAGGTCATGTTTAAAATATAAAGACAGTGTCTTCATGGTACTGTAATTGTTTTCTGATAACAAATTTAATAATAGATTTTACTCTGATGAGTACTCATGTTGACAATATACACTATAGTGTCTTCAAGATGCTGTAAGGTTTTGTGGTATGAACCATCATATATGATAAACAAAAAAATCAAATACAGTTCTAGATTTAATTTTGATGAGGACTGAAATAAAGGCAAATAAAAGTTGTGACTCTTGCACCATATTTATAGATGAGCCAAAATATATTACAGAACTAAATATAATTCAATGTGAATTGCAGCTGGTATTGTACACAGATACACACTCTGGCCATTATACATACCACACACAAAATTTAATTGCACTAAAATTCTATAATGTATTATTTTGTATGACATAGTTTTACATAATGGGCCACAATGCAAAACTCTAGCTTCATTCAGTTTAAAGTTCAATGCAGTCACTCAGTCACATTACTGTTGTATGTAATTCACCCTAGTGAGGTACACTGACATTATTAGTCCTATAGCCAAGGACGTGCACATATTTGGCTGTGTCTTCTTTCCTTTGGTAAGGCGAATTATGATGACTCCTGAAACACAGAGAAAGACTGCTGCTTTTCTTGAACACGCATGCACAATTTTTACAAAGCGAGCACAAGACATGAATCCTATATAAGCACTAAGCTCCTGTTAACTTGTTCTCTGAATGAAAATCTTGTAGCTATCACTGATTGCACATATTTAGTGAAAGTCATCATACAGTCCAAAATAATTACAGAGAATTTCTTGACTAGAGAGAGCCATGTTAACGGCACGTTTTGAACTTGATGAGTTTCTGGAAGGCTTGCTTGAACTCGTCGTTGAACACTGTGTAGATGACGGGGTTGATGAGGGAATTCAGGTAGCCCAGCCAGGTGAAGACGTCAAAGAGCACCTGGTCAAACCAGCAGTCCTTGCAGATGGCCATGACCAGTGTGCCCACGAAGAAGGGCAGCCAGCAGACGATGAAGGCGCCCAGGATGATGCCCAGCGTCTTGGTGGCCTTCTTCTCCCGCGCCGCACACAGCCGCTTGCGCTCCTGCACGCTGTCGGCCAGCTTCACCTTCACGCTGCTGGCGAAGAGCGGCGACCCTCCGCTGGCCAGCGTGCCCAGGCTGCCCACCATTGGGTGCCCCAAGTTCCCCTCCTGGTTGTTGGCGGAGTTGAGCGAGCAGAGCGAGGAGCCGGCCGACGTCTGGATGAGCTGCGCCGTGGTGAAGCGCTTGCCACAGGCGGCCGGCGACTTCAGGATGCGCGAGCGCGCCGCCACGTAGATGCGGCCATAGAGGATGACCAGCAGCACGGTGGGCACGTAGAAGGCGCCGAAGGTGGAGTAGAGCGTGTAGGAGATCTGGTCGGTGTTGACCACGCACTCCTTCAGCTCGTCCTTGGCCTTGGCCTGCCGCCAGAAGAGCGGCGGCAGGGAGATGGAGATGGAGATCACCCAGACCACGGCGATCATGATGGCGGCACGCCGCGTCGTCCTGCGCTTAGAGTACTCCAGCGCGTCGGTGATGGCCCAGTAGCGGTCCAGCGCGATCACGCACAGGTGCAAGATGGACGCCGTGCAGAAGGTGATGTCCGAGGACAGCCAGATGTCGCACATGATCTGGCCCAGCGTCCATGTCTTGCTGACCGTGTACAGGATGCTGATGGGCATGACCAGGATGGACACCAGCAGGTCTGTGACGGCCAGAGAACCAATCAGGACGTTGGCCGGCGTGTGGAGCTTGCGCGTGAGAAAGATGGTGGTGATAACGAAGGCGTTGGACAACGTGGTTGCCAACGTGAGCACGGCCAGAGCGACTGACAAGGAGATCTGTAGCCCCAGGAGGGTGGCGTCATCCCAGGGTGCTTCTGTGCTCACCGGCTCATCCGTGCCGTTCAGGAGAAAAGGGTCCAGAGTGCTGTTGTCTGGTTCCATCTTTCTAAGATGCCCTATGCTTGAGAAAGCTCAAATGGCACATGGGGTAAGCAGAGCTGGTTTAAGGTAAAGTCTTGTGCCTGTAACATAAACATACTCACATGGTGAATTTTGAACTGCTCACCAAATAATCTTTATGTAGCCTTTTTGTTTGTTTTTGTATGGCCCCAATTGTTAATCAGATTATGGGTATTTTGAATTCAAATGAAATTCTAATGAATTCCTTTGTTGTACAAATCAACAGCTGTGTGTTTGGCAATGGGCTTCAGTTTTTATTCCACCTACACGTTGGCCACGTCTTTGCGATTTTTGGTGGTCTTCATTGCTCATGGAGGTTTGGGCGAGGTTATTGGTATTCCACACAGCCTCCCAGAGTCCTTATCTGTACTCCAACCAGGTCAGGTTTAGTCTGTAGGTCAGGATTAGTCTCTAGGTAATATCCTTAAGGACCCTAAAACCTCATCTCCATTTACCCCTGTTGTTCTGCAACTACCTTAAAAAAGAGCACAGTCTGACAGATAGGTAGTCTATTCGCCTTGGGGTGCCGGGCTAACTTTTTTTTGTGTGCCTTTAATTGACTTGTTCGGATGATGCTAATAATCAGAGGAAATGAATGTGTGTCCCACGTGGTTCCTTTATGATCCACTTCTTGCCAGGTGACTTTGATGTTTCATGATGAAGGAAGACAGTTCTCTATTCCCCCTTGGCAAATGGGGAAGTGATGCATACAAATACTGATTGGTTATTTCCAACATATGTGAGATGAAAAAAAGGGCAATTTTCACAGGAAAAAAGTGACAGAGATGCTCCAGTCCAGAAAGCTTTCGACTTGCTTGCAGAAACTCGGAGACAGGGACCAATTCTTCATGCAGCATCATGGGCTAGACAAGGATAGTGGAGAGACAGCAAGAGACAGAGAGATAGACAGAGAGAGAGAGAGAGAAAGAGAGAGAGAGAGAGAGAGAGAGAGAGGGAGAGGGAAGAAGGAAGAGAACAGGGAGTGTGAGACATTGTGTATTGTAGGTGATAATAACCATGACAGTAAAAACCATGAACACATTTTTCATTGCCAGATTAAATGCAAACCCTCCCTGTACAAAGTACCTACAGGGGAAAGGATTGGGGTTGGCAAAGAAACCCTCTGAAAACAATTTTTCTCACACACTTACAGAACATGACCCCCCACCCCCACCCCACCCCTGCCTCTTCACTATGGCTCTCAACTCAAGATTCATGGTGATTCGTTTTCGCAAACTCCAACATAGAGAGGTTTTCAGCTTTTATTACATGCAAATAGCTTGGTTGACACCGTATGGCATGGAACATATGCTTGCACACACTTGTACACCCGCATCAACATAATGTGAATACATACACATACACACACACATACACACACGCACACACACACTCACTCTCTCTCTCACACACACAAACAGGTTGCTGGGGTCACTGATGAGCGGGACGTTTTGGGCTAGCGGCTGTTTTCTCATTACTTACAGTGTTCGCTGTGTGTGGGGCTGCCCACTTCTCTGCTTCAGGCTAATGACTGTTTTCAGTGTAGGCATGAGCCAGATCATTACCTAACAAGCACAATAACACACGAGCCATGAGGCTCTAAAAGCCTATTCTACATCACCATCACATGCCGGTGCTGAGAGATTTTATAACAATTATCTTTGTAATCTTTGTAGTTGAGTAGTACCCACTGAGATAGAAGCATCTTATCAAAAATGAAAAATGAGCATATTCTACTTGCCTGCTCTTAAACCCACTGTTGTATCTTTTCAAACTAAGTGTTCAGATGATGCTAAACTGACTCTACTGTTGCTATGAATGATAGCACCTTTCATAGACATGCTAACTTGTCTACAGTGATCAGTCCATAGGGGATTCATCAATTTATTTTTCTTATGTAATACACCACAGACTTGCTGGGTAAACATGTGCTTTTACTTATTAACATTAATTAACAATATTAGTCATTTAGGTGGAGGATATGCCTTCACAAGAGCTGAAACTTGACTTTTTTAGTTTTCTGACAGACAAACAAACAAACAAACAAAAACAAACAAATAAATAAATGAATGAATAAATGAATGAATGAATAAATGAACAGGACAGTGGCTGTTCTATCTGTGCAGTCAGTGTTAAGGAGTTGGTCAGACACCTGAAGATGGCTATCTCCCTGTCCACACGGCTCTCTTTGTACACAACATCACTCTGGGTCCCAGGAGACCACATGTGACTGGTAGGTGACCCCATATGTCCTACACCTGTCAGTTTAGGTGCCTGTCAGGGATCTGGGCAAAGATACACACAAAGGTATAGACACAGCTGTCTTGCACTTCACAGAAAAAGTAAGAATGCAGCTTGACAAGAGAGGAATTGTTGCTGCTTTTTTTTTTGGACTTGCGTAAAGCCTTTGATACAGTGAATCATGATCCTTGAGTCCTTATCTCCAAGCTTTCTTATTTTAATTTTTTTAACACAAACACTAGCATGGCTCTCATCATACTTGTTGAATAGGATGCAGTGTGTTAAGAGCTAAAGATGCATACTCCACTTATATGAAAAATACAATGGCTGTGCCTCAAGGACCTGTGTTAGGTCCTTTACTTTTTAGTCTCTATATTAATGATCTTTCACAACACTACCTAGATATACAATTATATGCCGATGATGCTGTTCTGTACCCACATGCAAAAACGCTTAGCTAGCAGCTGAGAAATTAACTGAGTGGCTTGAAGGATCCTGTCTTACTCTGAACATCAGCAAGACAAAAGGTATGTTCTTTTGTAAAACTAGGGGGCAACTGCAGACATCTTTATAAAAAATGAATCTACTGATATAGTCACTTAATGTAAATATCATGGTATCACTTAAGACACACCAAGAATAGGACAAAAACTATTAAATATAACTTGGACAGATTAGATTGTCACTACCTATGGATTTAGCCAAAATGTTTACGCATGCTTTAAGCTTTTCACATACCTCATACTATATCACCTGTGGGGGGCACGCCAATTTGTGTGCCATTAGACCTTTAGAATTATTAATAATTTATTGTATAAACATGCTATAACAATCCTTGATAAAAAGACATTTCAGTACCACCATTGCAAGATCGTAGAGAAACATAATTTATTGAGAAAAATTTAGACTCTTTTTAAACTTGAGGCTAGTGTACAACATCTTAAATGTCCTGGTCCCTGCATGCTTATTGGATTTTGTCTGCCACCACCCTGGTAGTTCTGTAAGTTCCACCAGATTAGTTTCTGTTTATGACTGTAACATACCTTTTTGCCATACAACCTTTGGACAATTTGCCTCCTCTTTTAAAGCCACTACACAGTAGAATGCAATAACAGATGACATCAAGAGCTTCAGATCTAAATGGATTTTTTTTTTTCTGAAGACCACTCAAATCTTTTTTCCTCTTTTCCCCATGGTGCCGACAAAATGTGTGTGTGTGTGTGTGAGAGAGAGAGAGAGAGAGAGAGAGAGAGAGAGAGAGAGAGAGAGAAAGTGAGGTCTGTGTGTGTGTGTGTGGAGGGGGGGGGGTTGTCTGTATGTTTTTCATGTTAGATGTGCCCTGCCAGGGGACCGCAGATGTAAATTAGCCTGAGGCTAACTAGTACAATGCACCAAATGCCAGCATTTATGTTTCAAATTGTACGTGGTCCCTAATAGATAAAATAAATTATAAAAGGTGTACAACATTACAAAACGAGCCGGGCCTTTTGGCGCTTGCAGTCGTAGTGCATATTTGGTACCCGGGAGACCCAGGTTCGAGGTGCACTGCGGTGGCTGCTTATGCCCTTTGCTACAAGGTGGGATGGGATCCTGATGTTCTCTGTTTGCTATGGTTGTGTATTGCACACAATGTGCAGTGCACAGTATTCCTTCTTGACTGCTGTTACAGACTGCATCTGTTTACTGTGAAGTGAAAATTATCTCATGACTAGCAGGCTAGTCTTTCTTTTCATCAGTGTCTATATCAGTTGTTGAGTGTGAGTCAGGAAAAAAAAATGGCATTAATAATTAGCACCATGCTGGGATGGGTGCTTTGAAGTGCTTCAGAGGCTTTGTATGGCAGTCGTGACTGCAAACATTATGAGCCTAACAGTTAAAGTAGATTGACTGTCACAGGTAGGCTCAGGCCAGCAGGCGTAATGACAGAGAAAAAAAAAAACATTTTAATGCCTCTAGGGGGATTGAAGTGAAATATGGGCCACTTTGATGTTTTCCAACATCACCAACACAACTTCCATATGAAGATTGTTATGTTCAAACAATACTAATAGAATGGCAGGGGG
>CM059278.1:26409531-26429531 GCA_030347295.1 Setipinna tenuifilis
TGCACAAAACGTGCAGTCTTGCAAATGTGTTGTATGTTAAGAGAGCGAACGCATCCCGTGTATGGTGAGAGGAGCTGCTTAAGACGTGTATTGACATAATTCAACCATTCCACGCTGGAAATAATGTATTCAGCGAGAACTCGTGAGGCGATCTAATTATAGATATCATGAGGTGAAGGTAAAAGCCTTATATATAATAATAAATAAATAAATAACAACCACAGGACCTCAGGAAGGCATTAAATAATGTAAAAAATGCATGTATATTTATATTATATTTCTGATTCATCCCATACATTTTTTTCTCCATGCCTTTGCCTTACAAAAGACCCTAACCCTATCTGACAGATACAGCACTGCAGTGAATGTTAGCGTTTTTCAGACATTCACATTTTCCATAAAACAGCCATATACACCTTTGTCTACATGTAAATATCTGACAGTAAGTAGAGCAATCCAGTGAACTTTAGCGTTTTCCAGAGACATTCAGAACATTTTCCATAAAACAGCCATGTTTATCTACACCTGCATTTGTTTACACAAAGTATATTAGTGTCTCCCAACAATGTTCCCAATCAGATATTCTAGATGGAGCTCTGTAATTTGGAGGATCGTTGTCTGGAGAGGGCCTCCCACGGACTATCATGATGCACAGATCATGGATGAGTGCGTGGGCCGGACGGTGCTGCCAGGGGCCGCGACCGCTGCAGAAGGCTGACGGCGTGAGGGGGTTGGGGGGGTTGGGGGGAGGTGTGTGGAGAGACTCATCTGCATGCGAGGGCTTCTCTGTAGGAGGAGGAGGTGGAGGAGGAGGAGGAGGATATCGTGTGAGCAGGGCAGAGGGGGAGGGGTTGGGAGGTTGGGGGGTTTAGGAGGATTGCAGTGCTGCTTACTCAGATGGATGCAGTGGGAGGCACAGATGGTTTGTGACAATGCGGTAATCCAAACCTCTGGAGTAGACACACAACCTTGAAAAAAAAACTTGACTCTGTGATGTGTCTCAGTATATCTGCAAGAAGGAAGGAACTGTGCTTAATGGGTGATGAGGCAGTATCCCCCCTGCCGATCTGGCAGCCACAACATTGCCCACTTTAACTCCCACTGCTGTGAGAAGAGAGAGACCGTGTGAGCAGAAGTCCAAATGACAGTATAAACAATGGACTTGGTACCCATATGGTGCTCCAGATGTGCTGGTATTCAGCACTAAAAAACTGAGGATTCAGTGATTATGCAGCTCTCTTCAAGAGTACTCAACCTAGCCGATCCAGCTAGTGGTTGGAAATAGGATACAGCATTGTCAAAGAGGGCACAGGAAATAAATCAGGTTTGAAGTACTACTCAACTAAAACTTTTGTCTTGTGCTTTCACTGCACATACAGTGTGTTTGATGTTTCCTTCCCCCTTCCATGGTCCCTGTCCTCACTTCTGTGTAGGCGTCAGCTCCTGTTGTGCTACCTCCATCCAGCAAGACCCACTGCTGAGACTGATCAATGACTGACTGACTACACCAAAGACTTTGCTTCTATTACTGTGTTGTGCCTTGTTGAATTAAATACAAAAAAATCTTAAATTGTTCCTCCCATACAATCCCAGTTCCTCTTGCTTAAACAAATTACCCATAATTACAGCTACTCTCGCTTTCACAGACTGTCTTGAAATCTATGTAGGAACACTAATCTCCTCTTCCAGCAGCAGTAGCAGCACAGACAGCCCTCCTCTATTTCAGCCAAGCTGCAAATGCTGTCAAACACATCTGAAAGTTGAGTGCTGAATAATGAACCGAATCGTTTGCCAAGCCCCACTCCTTAATTGTCTCTGATGATTCTCTAACTCTGTTTATTACAGAGGGAACTTCTGTGTGTGTGTGTGTGTGTTTGTGTGTGTGTGTGTGGCACAGAAGATTTTGGATATCTCACTGCAGCACGATTGGCAGGTGATTGCTGATCATGTTTTTTTTCTAATCCTTCGGCGACAGCTAAATCATCACTTTCAGTGCCTGCCATGCAAACATGAACAGAATGTCTGTGGTAGGTGTCCCTGGAAAAATACATATTTCAAAGCACGTAGAGATAGTAGAAGACAAAGACAGCTGGGAAATGATTGGAACTGTCTGCTTTAGAGGGGTTGTCATGGGCTTGTTCTATGCAAAAGCAGACATGCTGCTATTTCAGGAAGCCCTGTGCTGCCTTATCACTTGGGGACGCTTTATTAACACTGAGATGTGAGGCTGAGATAAGTACACACAACACACAGAGACACTGCACTGGCACTGGCGGACTCAAGAGCCAAAATGGTGGACCGACCGGCGGAGAGTCCCAGAGACAGACAGACAGAGCAGGATAAGGGAAAAGAACATTAGTCTGTCAGGAGACGGGACTAACGCTGATTATGTAGCAGCCCAGCTGACCATCGCTTCTCATTTCCTGTCAACACACCACAGGGAGCTCTGTCCATCATTCAATTACATCTAGAAGGGGGGGAGGGGGGCACAGCCATTACAGCTCAAAATTCTCTGCTGCCTGTTCCTCGTGTGATGGTTGCATGGACACATACTTCAACCTTACACGCGTTCACCCAGAGAACACTTGGTGCGGCATGGCACAGCATGCATAATTAGATCCCTGTCTCCACCGGGCCATTATGAAGCCAATCTTGCATAGGAACAGATTAGGCTTGAACATGACATGAATGGGACTGTGGTGAACAGATTGATGAGGAATACATGACTAGGCATATAGACACAAGAGAGCTGCTGGCTGGCTGGCTGGCTTATCTGAGCTGTGAGTCAGTCATTGTGTACACTATATATGAATGCTGTGTCGTCCATTATCCCTTACCTATAAAATTCTACATTACACAGTATGATGATTGGTACAGATTGACTTGTATTGTTATACTACAGTTACACCGGGGGATGTAGTTTTCATTTATCAACAGACTTGGTTAACGGTACTTATTTTTATCAGTGAGACAAGAGCATTTATTTTGTGGTCTATATATCACAATCTCACCGAAGTGAAATGTGTCATTTATGCAGTTTGTACTCAGTGTACTCAGCCATACAACAGAATAGTAAAATAAAGAGTTCAACTGCTGAATAATGTGAACACCATAAACACTGATGAAGAGTGTGCTCTCAAGTGGGCTTTACTGTAAGAGCCAGGCGATGTAAACAGCCCAGTGAACAGTGTCAGCAAAGTCAACCAGAGGTCTGCAAAAGCTGGCTCTGGCTCAGTGAAGTGTGATGGTCAACCCATATTACATCTTGCTTGCTTGCATTCTGGTCCAGCGTAGAAGTGGAATGCTGTTTCGGTTGCTGTTTCGTTTCCAAGACATTGAATACGATAACAGTCTGTCAACCCTCCATGTTATCCAGCCTTCTTTTATGTAATATTCCACCAACAGAAGTGTTGTTTTTAAGGAGGTCTGTGACATCCGGTTTCAGAAATGGATATAGTTTGAAAAAGGGCGGATGCTTAAAAGTAATCAACTAAATTTGATTAGCAGTAGAATTAACATGCTGTGTCTCCAAACACTCAAAGGCTTGTCAAGAGCAAAATTAGAGAACATTAGGTTTGGGGTCAGGCATAGAAAGCATTCTGATGAAATAAGGGCAACAAGCCACTAGTAGAACTGACATTATAAAATACTTTAATCAAAACAAAGTAACTCGTAGTGTATCACCAAATGGCGGAGTAGGCCATAAATGGTCTAAAAGAAAAACTGAAAGCATATTCAATAAGAGTGCTTCACGGTGGTAAAGGCCAGTGTGTGCTCATTCAAAACATACAAGTACTACTGTAACAATGTAATATCAGGGGAAGGACACAATGCTCGAGGGTACAGTAAAGCTCAGTGCAGCAAAGAGAGCAATAAAAGCATAGCAGCTATACGCTTTGCACGGCAGAGACAATCTGCACTCCTGCAAGAATAACTTTCAGGAGGATCTCAGCACAAAGTTGTCTAAGAACCCTCCCTGTGGATGGCTTCCTGCGGTTAACTGAAGAATTAACACGCCGACAGTATCAAGTGAGTGATTTATTATCGGCTGGATTCTCGATGTCTGGTCATGAAAGGTTATTATTCGTTTCTCTTTTTAGTCCAAAACTAAAACCCCTACCTTAAATGCCACATAAGGGCCATATTGAATCGCTGGAATTATTTATGGTATTGTTTATGTTTTTTTAACGACTGTTTGTTTCCCATTTTGGCTCTCTGGGACTTCATACAAACACTAGAGTGCTCTCAGAGTTCTCAAAGGAGCAGGAGGAGAATTGCAAAAGTCAATTTACTGAACTCAACAAAGATATTGTGAGGACAACCTGCCTTGCATTTGTGGAGTGTGGACACAACCTTAACCTTAAGTCGAAACAGTGTACACTGTGACCAGACAAATGTTCAGCACAGATGTTTGCTCCATAAAAAGCTAGAACGAATTTTTCACAGTCTTCCTGGGACTGGAAGCCTACCTGCCATAGCAGACACAGTAATGGCTACCTGCCCGAGGCAGAGACAATCATGGTGAGGATCCTACTGTAGGTTCCCATCTCTAAACTGATGGGCAGGGCAGGGTCAGGGCCATCAGCTGCTTGGACACCACTGTGGCAATGATGGATCACAACTCATGCAAGTCTGCCCTCGTCCTTGTTGATCCCAGGCAGGGACGAGTCACAAGCCCATTCAAGGACATGGCTGCTCCAAGTCCTGAGTTGCTGGGTGCTCATGGTTAAGGAGGAGAGGGTCACTTTCAGGACAAAGCCAAATAAGCATTGGAACACCACTCTCAGAGGTTTACCAAATGCAAAAGAAGCAATTAAGTTTAATGTGAGTTGTGCCTTGGCAGGGAACACAGATGTATGCAACTGTTTGCCAGTTATGGCAGCCTTTTGGAAGGGTCTGCAAACAATGAGGTTTTATTCAATAAAATTACACAACCTGTGTAGGGACTCAAATATGGACTGATTCACTGATTCACTGACAGCAGTGAACAAACAGCACATTACTGAGGGAGCACTGACATAGAATATCTGCCTCAACAGTGCACATATTGGCAGGGTCACATCAAGGTCAGTGCAATATTGCTAAAATTTAGTAGAGGTGGTCAGTCCAATATCACTGGAAACTATTACGAGGTTTATGTGGCCCTCGCAGCAAAGATACTAGGTGGGAAGTGGGTGTTGAAGAAAGTGGCCAAGGCAGAAATTCAGTTGGCTAAGTGAATAATGGAAGTGTGGAAATTAAGAAATGGACTTAGTGATAAAAACTGAGAGATAGATCGGCGAGACGAGGCCAGCAGTGGTCAGCTGAAGGTTCTTACCTCTTGCCCTCCCTGTGCACTAGGTGCTGGATTATGCTTTTATCTAGCAATATTAATTTATTTGTGTCTTGCCACCTCACTGAGTGCCTGCACACCTGCAGGCTACACATGAAAACCCTGCATCTCCTGTGACAGTTCTAACCGGTTTCTAACCATCTATTTTGACAATTAAATGGAAACCACTGGGTAGTACTGCAACTTCTGCCCAATACTAAGAAGAAAAGCAAAACTGATTTATGCCTTATTTTGGATCCGTGTTCTCTCTCTCTCTCTCTCTCTCTCTCTCTCTCTCTCTGTATGTATGTGTGTGTGACTGTGCGCGTGCCTGTATGTTGGGGTGGGGGTTGGGGAATATGTACTAAGTAGTAATATCAGAAGGTTGGTTAGATGCCCACAAAATCACTTAAACAAGTGACAGATCTGTGCCCATTTTACCAAATAACCACATATAAGTAATTGTGTCCTAAACTTGATGAACTGACATATTTTTCAAGTGTAGCCTATATATTTAATGAGTGTCATTACTAGGGTCTAGAAATTACAATTTAGTGTCTAGAAACAACATTAGAAACCATCTGTCTTACTATTGCCCAGTCACGGGGTTAATGACTTCCCAGAGCCTTCACTACTATGCCCCACAATGGTAAGAACATCTATCCACTCCAGATGTGAACTTGATATTAACTCTACTGCCTAATACGCTTTTCTCAGCAAATATAAACATGCTAAAGCCCTTGTTCTTTAGCTCCTTGAAGATTAGCTATATAGGTCAAGGGGTATGTGCAATGAAAAATCTACAAACCCATACACAAACACTTATTCGTCCCCTTTAATGAAAAACACAATTTAAAGGTCTAAACTCTGATAGCAATGAAACATTAGGTGCCTGGATTAAACCCGGAGGAAACCTGGAAAATGTGGTGTCATTGTTTGCCCTAAACTAGGTTTACGTTGGACCTTTCTTCTTGGACGTTGCGTTTACGCTTCGTTTTAGCTTCTCAAGTCACCTTTGGCGCGCTCGGCAGTGTGCTGGTCCGCGCGCAACCTTGCACCATTGGCTGGATCACAGTAGGCATCCCAAAGATAAAAGTGCCCTAATGTCCGGTAGCCAAGAAATTAAAAGAGAATAATGTGCTGTTTTCTTCTTCTGTCGGTTGTGTCGAAATCACACAATAGCATGTCTATAAACACAGTTAACAACTGAGGGGGAAACTGTTCCTGGCTTTGGTGAAGCACTAGTCTCACTATTCCGCGCCTAGGGAAATACTTTGTTAACGATTTAAATTCAACTTACCGTAGAAAACCTTGATGAATTCCTGCCCTCGACACATACCACTGTCCATCGAAAAGGTGGTCCAACTTTAAACAGTTCTTTGATAGAATACTGACAGGACACTTCAACTTTAGTTGTAATGTCCCTTTTTTGATAAAATACACTTTGCAAGTGTTTATCAAAAGCTTTCACCAAAAGACGAATCCCGAGAAAATGCTGTGTCTAATCCAAGCACTCACTATATATTTCTCATCTCGACGCAATCTGGAAAAGCTCATGCGCAGTGATAGCGCGAAGAGCAAAACTAATCCCGCAATTATAGTCGAAATGTTCGGTTACATATCTCGAATAGTCCATTATATCGCAAAGCCTTTAAAACTTCTACTTTTAAAAACAACGCATCTTAAAATCCATTGTGTGGGTTTACATGCTCCAAGGATGTTGCCTAAACAGCAGTAATGTTGCAATGTGATTAATTTATGGAGGGGAAGAAAAGAAGTCTATGTTATGTCGTTTATCCAGAGTTAAATCATTCCTTCCATGACAAACGGTGCTACTCTTCAAAAGTGTCCCGCTTTATATTAACGTTGTAGTGTCCGAGACACTGGATTGAGTTTTGAGCGCTTGCATTTGACAAATTGAAAAAAAACAGAATTTTCTGGGGATATCCCTGTAAAGTCAGCTCCCGGTTCTTTTGCTGTCCCCTGGGTCACTGAAGTGAGACACATTTCTTCTGAAGTGCCCACTCCGGCCAGGTGTGTACTCTGTGTCACACGCGGTATAGCCTGTACTTGAACGAGTTCTCTGTCAGAGCTGGATGTCCAGTCTCCTGGTGCAAGCGCAAACTCACTGACTGACAACAGCTGAGAGAATGGGTTGCATTTATACTGGTCTCTTTCTCTGGGAGTACGACAAGGAGTGGCTAGTAGAAACAAATGTGAGCGCTAAGAAATACACGTAGGCTAAGGTGTAAGTTTAGAACGTCCTGTGACACTTCTTTTTTTTTGCTGTTGTGGACATTATCAATATGACTGTCTTGAATATGGCATGGCCATTTTTTAAATTATTTTCAAACCAAACGGTCAAATGTGTAAATTAAAGATGAGCAATTGCAGGTCGCATGTAGACGTAACCTACAAACATATTTTAAACATTCAATAACATCCTGCGCCCTTATAGGAGAAACTACTGGTATTAACCACTTTCCCATTTCTGCTCAATCCATGTGCAAATCTACTGGATATTTATTGGTTTAAAAAATAGCAAACAATATGGTTTCTGCTTTGTGTTGGGGGTGGAATAACAATTGCAGTAGCAGAAGGGTCTAAAGAAGAAATAAGGCAGACAGTCTGAGTGAAATGCAATACAAAAACAGTTTGAGAGTATAACATTGTTAGCCATCTTCCAAATTGTCATATAACTACATAAAAAAACAATATATTGTATTATTTAAATTAAGAAGTGTTGGCGTCTTCCACAATACCTTGTCACTGAACATTTTTTGTACTTCACTAGAAATGTATTATCTTATGAATGTGTCACTCAGTTTACTCATTCTCACGTACGTCTTCTAAATTAAGAGCCAATTGCGACTAATTACGAGTTAATTAAGCAGGTAATATCCTGTGTTGTGTCAGAAATGGAGTTCCCTCTTAATTGCAGTGGAAAGCATATAACCACTGTGGGCTGAGGAATAAGGTAATAAGTATAACGTAAAGGTTCCAGCAATTTTAAGCACTTTTTACAAACTCAGCAAAAAATCTCTTCATAGTTCACTAACACTCTGTTGTGTGTTTTGGCTGGCAAACATTTAAAACAAACTCTGGTGGATGCAACCTTTCGGCTCTATGGGAAAATGAACTCAGTGGACCAGTTACAGGCACCATACAACTATATTTACCTTATATTTTTACCCAATCAGATGTGAGGGAAGAGGGAGGGCAGGGAGTTGACAAATGGAAATTCTTCACTAATGATATTAATCAGTAGGCTACAACATTTATGTAGGGTTTCACACCCAAGGAGACCAGAAAATATGGCGTTGCTAGCACAGTGCTATATAAACGCATAATTTATAATGCATTGTTTGCATTTGTGTAATGAAATGCAAAGCATTATTTAAAATGCAATGCAAGATAATGCCTTCTGTGTTAGCTTAGCTACACAACCTCATTGGTCATTGTAGCTGTAAAAAAACAACTAAGTTTAGTTTTTACTGTTTTGGTTGTCTGTATTTTGGTGACTTGTTATAATATATGGCTTGTGCGTTACCGTTAATGTAAGGGGAAGAGAGGGTTGCATTTGTTTGGAAATTCAGTTAAAATATCAAAAAACCTTCTGTATTCCTACCAGGAGTAGGCCTACAGTATGTTCTACAAGCTACCATTAGAAGTTGTTCCAAATATCACAGTGGAGTGTATTTCAGGTCTCTACCAAGGAATACATAGTCTTCAGGTGTTACTGCGAAGTCTAGAGGGCTTTGCCAATGAATTATTGATGAAGAGAAGCAGAGTGCCTGTTGTAGCCAATCTAAGCACTGGTATGATCAAGGAGGCACTGAAGACCTTATTTTAACAATTCAGTTGCTACACGGTCAACAACCATCTGGTAGTGTTTGTGTTTGGCACAGGCTTCCATGAGGTTCATTGCGTGGCTCGCAAGATAAACACCAATCCATATTTTTTATATAAATGCACACAGGTTAAGCTCAAAATTTGACATCAGTGTTGGATTTTTAAAATTAGCCTTTCATTACTGGTGAGTACATGATTTTCATGTATCCATGGGCTTAACCAACTTTTTCCTTTAATGAGCTGTATGACAGTATGTGTTGAATACTGTGGAATGTAATGACAGCATTAAATATCTAACGTGATCATATCCTTGTATAATCCCCCAGGGGAGAGCATTGTTGTTTTATTGTGCTTTTTTTCTGTTTTTGTAGCCTATAATTGGAGTGCGAGTTGAACACTGTCTCAGAAAACAAGTATTTTATTTATTTAATATGGGGTGTTGCCCATTAGAAGGTCTGGTGTGGTCTTTCTGAAAGGTTGTTTTTTAGGAGGGAGAGAGGCAACAGCAGGCTTTTAAAACATCTGTTCTTACAATGGGGGAAAGGACATATATCCAAAGCCAGAGAGGTTGAAATATTTCTCCCAGCTTGGTCCTAATCTCTAATTGGATCAGAACAAGCTGTAAATGAAAAGTTAATTAATGGCCCCTTCAACACATGTAAATGTTTCGTGCCAAGACAAACTACGGCATTTCAATTTCAGGCCTTGTGCCTTGAATCCAAATTCAGAGTAAAACTGTTTGGAGCCTCTCTTGTTGTATTTGTCTACCCTGGCATTGTTGGGCAAAAGAAACCTGTCAGATAAGATGCATAGGGTATCCTACTGTTTATGGCATGAACCTTATCCTATAGAAGCAGCAAGAAAATTGCCAGGGGGGGTGCTGAGATAAACAGTCTGTTTAGTTTGGGGGAAATTTCATGTGGCGGTGTCTTGTTGAATATGATAAGGATCGTTTTATTTCAGCTGCTGACCTTTAAAGAATGTCTGTGTGATTCCCATCAGGAAACGGAATATAATGCCAACTTCAGTTACCTCAGCTAACAATATACCAAAATGCTGACAAATCAATTCAGTGTGTGTGTGTGTGTATGTTTGGGGGGAGGGGTCTTGGGTGGAGGGGGTTGTGAGGGAGGATATCTGAAGAGGCTAGCAAGAGACTGAGGCATAGCAATTCATTTCTGTTGACAGTGTGCTGCATTTTATACAGTCCCTGCTATTGTCATTAACAGATCTCAACGTGTGTTACAAATTGCATCTCTTCTTCATGTACTGTGATGAATTGGGCACTTGACAGTTCAGTGGTACTGACTTGAGTCTGGCATCCCAATGTTGGCATCATATATTTTTGCCCACATTGGCTTACAGGAATGATGAATGATGCTGGTCCCATATTGTCAGTCAAGCAGAGTCTGTTTATTTTTAGGAGATATAAAATCTACGTAATTAATTGCTTAGAAGTAAATAAGTGTTTCCATATTGAACTTTATGAATACACCCCATTGCGACAGATGTAGAAAAATGCTTCACCAAGTGAAGTTTCCCTTCAAAGGAAAGAAAGCAATATTTTTTGATGTGCCTAAACATAAACTGTTGAAGATGCTGTGGTTACAATGTGAATACACTTTAATATCTATTCTTGTCAAACCAAGCGGATTGGAGTGGTTCGTATCCAACTGGACAGAAAAAGCTTCTGCTTTTATGCAAAGCACTTCCATTTCTGACTCATTGGTCATTTGCATTAGCTGTGAACTTGAGTCTAGCATAGCACCATAACAGCATGGCATTATCTTCAAAAATAGGCAAAACCTTCCTAAGCCTTGCCTCTGACCTAACATTCACAGCGTCGCATCCTTTGCGCTGCATTTGCTGTTTGTTGTCAGTCTTTAACCGACTTTTGCCACTTTCTCAGATGTTTGCTTTTGATGTCAACGTTGAGTGCTGACACAAAGTGTTTGCTGTAAATACGTTCACAGGCCCTGATAAAACTTTGCAACCTTTAAGCGTTCCACAGGTGTGCCTGAATGCTACCTGCTTACCCGCACCATCTCAATGCGACTATGCTGTTTGCCTTATGGGCCATAGTTATTGGCACTATTTTTAATACACATATAGACACACACACACAAAAACACACAAATATGTTTACACAGTCATGCATTGCACATTTCAGAGGCCAAATTCATAAAAGCGATGGAGACGTTCTATCTTGGTGTCAATTATGATAAGGCAGCATTGAGTCAAAATAAGTCTATTTCTTGCACTGACTTAAAGGCCTGCTGCACTGTCGTAGAGGTCTATGAGGGCATGTCTCCTTCAAAATCCCCATGTTTGAAATTCCATACATCTGTAGCTCTGCTTTGAGTGCATGACAGACTCTGTATGCCTGTTGTTTACACATGTCTACTGCTCGGTAGCGGAGGAAGCCAAGGTCAAGGGGATGGGCAGAGGGGTGGGGGGGTGTGTTGGGGAGTTATCAATGACAGTGCGTTTAAAGTTTACCAGTCCAAGGTAAGGAGTACTTTTATATATATATATTCTTCATCTACTGTGTCCTACTTCTTCTATCTGCACCAATAAAACCTATCAGAATGTAGAATAGTTGCTTTTAATCGGTTAGCCTTGTTTCGCTTAAGCCAGTGTAATTGCTAAATTAATGGTTTAAACTGCTATTACCTTAAATGGAACCTCACTGATTGTTAATGGCTCTTTAAATGGTCACGCTACATTGGTCAAATTACCAAAGCCTCAATTGAATCTTTACTTTCTTAATTATCTCGCTACACAGGGTACTCTACGGTAAAGGAACATTAACTGTTTCTCACAACCCGCTGTGGATAATCCCCCCCCCCCCCCATCTGACTGGCAGCTCGCTTGAGAAGGCGCAGTAAAGGACGGTGTCTGCTGCAGTCACAGGAGAGGCTTTATCTGAACCACCCCGTGGGCTGTTACTGCTCCTATGATCTGTTTCAATCTAGCCATACTGTGGAATGATTAAGTGAGCCCAAACAGCTGATCTCCTGTTGGGAGTTTTTGTTTGGTTTCCCTCTTTCCACAGCCCTGCAGCATCCTCCATCACTTTGTTTGAACCGCCGCTGTCCTGCCGCCCATGGGAAATTCACAACAAAAGGATGCTCTCCACACAGTTTCAACATTAAATACTAATAGCTTGGCATGAGGCGTTTTTATGAATGATGAATACAAAGCCTTGTACTAACCACACTAAACCAGTGTCAGACAGGCAACATTCATTACAGATATAAATCACTGGGGGGGTAGATTTAATCACTGCACATGTTGGCTTAGTGTCTGTGCTCATGTATCTGTTCATGTGTACATGACAGGTTTATCATAGTGTCACCGATCACTGAGCCACTTTCTAGAACGATCAGACAGATCATAAACAAGGTAGCCCAGGAGAAAATATCTCTTCATAGAACTGTCTTGACTTTGTCTTTCAAAAACAAATACGATTTTATGCTTAATTTCGTTTTTTCTCCTAAATGGGTTTCGAGAGGAAACAATTGAAAATTGAGTAAGACCTAGCCTTTGTCTCATACTTCTTCAGTATGACACAAAAGCCAAATCTTACTCAATTTGTACAAAAATAGTCTTCTAAGACACAGTGTCCAGTATAAGTTCCTGGGGCGATTCTAGGGTCTGACCTTTAGGAGCGGTTAGACCCCAGTGCTGACAGTGATTCTCCATGTGAAGTACAATATTATTGTATGTAATGACAGTGTCTTTATTTTTCAGGAGGGCTGAGTTCAAATGCAGGGTTGCTTAATGTACAGGACACATCAGTTCCTCATGCATGCATGTGTGTGTGTGTGTGTGTGTGTGTGTGTGTGTATGTGTGTGTGTGTGTGCGTGTGTGTGGGTGGGTGTGTGTAGGTGTGCACCTTTGACATTATGCTGGATTACAAAAAATTTCCAAACTCTAACTCTTAAACAATCTGATGTTACAACAGATACATCGGGCAGAGTTATTGTGTGTGTAACTCACGTACTCACGTAACTCATGTAAGTGTCAGCACAACACACACATACACACACACACACACACACACAAACACAAACACACGCACAAACACACGCACAAACACACACTGGTCTGAGGAATTCAGCTGTCAGCTGTTCCTGAGTCCGATGCGTCTTCTGAGCCAGACCGCCCCAGGGACTGACACCACGTTGTGACCGTGTGAAATGCGATTTTGCTAGTGAATTATCTCCTGATTTGAGAAAGAGCGTTAAGGGTGCCAGTGGCTGATACGCATGCTTGCCTTTGCATCATGATGACTTGCCCTAAAAACAGGCCTATATTTACATCCTACTCTTGTCAGTAGCCAAGAGGGGGATGTAAATATTTCTATACTGCTTGGCTATTTGTGGTTCGGTCGGTCTAGCAGGACTTCCACATGCAGAAGCCCATGTTACAATCTTGGACAGCTTCAGCATGACTGGCAAGAGAAAGGGTAACAGCCTTTTTCTGTTTATGTGTGTGTGTGTGTGTGTGTGTGTGTGTGTGTGTGTGTGTCCATGTCTGTGATTATGCATGTGTCTGTACAGGAGACAGAGAATGGTATGGCTTTTGTGGACAGGTTAAAGGGATACTGGATTAGCTATCATATTCCATTTACCGGTCATGCGGCTTTTCAACGTTTTTCAAAGATAGGTTTGGTCACATCTCTTATTTGGCCATCAGTCTCTTCCTTCCACCATCACACACACACACATTACACACACACACACACATACACACACACACACGTATGTACGCATGCACGCACACACACATGCACGCACACACGCACGCACACACTTTATGTAATCTCCTGCCTTCCACAGGTTTTAATCCTTTGGCCCTCTTGAATCTGCCTGGAGGTCATTTTCTTTCCCCTTGACTCACCTGTCCGATGCAGTCAGTCCAATATGTCCACTTAGTCAGCTGTCTAGGTCTCCCCAGGAGACGGCTGGACTTGTCCTCGGCTGTCTAAGCCATTTCCTCCTGCAGAATCGACGTGATCAGCTCACCTCACCTCGCCAAGTTTGATGCCAGCGTTTCACAAACTGGACAGGGGAAGCTGCAAGTTGTTGCTGGTGGGGAAATGAATTCTAAAGGGTCAAGGTTCATGACCGTGCCCTCTTGGAATTGTACCACTTTTGCCTTACGTTTTACAAACCAATTATTTTTGTAGGTTAAAGTTGCTTACCCCTTACTTTCACTAGAAAAAAATGAAGTCACTCTTGATATGAAGATCATTTATTATTGTTTTGTCCAATTTGGTCATGTTCCACTTCAGAAACCACATTACTTATGTTGGTGCATCAGAAATTAAGTGGCTGTTTTTTGGAAATCTGTATAATTAAGTATTTTATTGATTTTCAGTCATTAATATACCAAAAAATGAGGAGCAAGCACAGTCTTATTTATCAAACTAAACTAGCAATTCCACAGAGAGGTATGCTGTCCAAAAGCTTGGGCTTAATTAAGCTTGTTTTCACATACTTTACATTTGCAGAGAACAAACTGATTAAACCCAGAGATATCCTGCCCTGTTTTCCCCTGCCAGCCTCACCTCATACCCTCTGGCCCTCCAAAAAACTGTAATGAAACATTATTCCCCACCAAATGTTAATGGCCACTAAAGTGAATTGGACAAATTGAGAGAAATTGCAGGCCTCTGAATGCCGCTGGGCTCTCTGTGCGTGACATGCTTTTACAAAATCAACCCAATTAAAAGTTGTTCCTCCTCTGCTTCGTGCACTCTTATATCCCGCAGAGATGAGTAGGGTTGAACAAGCGTGAGGCGGTGAGGGGTGGAGGGTCTGCGTGTTAAACAGCCCCTCCAACGGTGCGTGCTCCCCGCATGCTAATGCGATGGGAGATGATGACGGCGGTGACACTGAAATTGCAGACAGAGCGAGAAAGAGGGAAAAAAGTTGCCAGTGCTCCCTAATGTTGGTGGTGGGGGGTCTATCATGGTGTATGCTTAAAGCAGGTTTAGACTTCCACTTCATGTAAATGTATCATTAGTTTTGCAGCAGTGGCATTGTTAAACTGTCCCTATGTGAAAGTTCACTTGGTAATGGACCCCCTAAGACCACCTCAGATGCCTATTTTGTATTCATACCTTTCAGCATTTACCATACTTTCCATAACTTTCTCAAAAGTAATCCTGTGAATAAACAAGCATAGTCTTGAGTTGCAAGTATATTAAAATTGCATTTATTTATAAAATCAAATCAAAATGCATTTTAAATTACTTTTTCTCAGTTTCTGCATTTTGTGACCATGCCCATTTTTTTTCAGCGAACTCCTAATTTCATCTTCACTATTTATCCTAAAAACATAAAAATACAGGGGTTAGCTCTTCACTGCTGCAAACACTAATGCCATTTACACCCCCCCTCCAATTGTAAATTAATTTGAAGATGAATGAGTTCGAAGATGGTTTAAAGGAATAACATTTTGTTGTTTCTCTCAGTAGAAAGAAAGTTGCTGCAAAGAAATTAAGAAATGTGAACAGTGTTACAATAACTAGTAACTAATAACTCTACTTGCACTATCGTGCACCTGTGTCATCTGACACACATGCATGCATGCACACGTGCACACACACACACACACACACACACACACAAACAGACACACTGCATACATCTGTCCTGTACATTTCAGTCAGACACTACAGGCGGACGATGCTGTGCTTTCTACAGGCGGACTCTGGTGTGCTTTCTACAGGCAGTTCCTCATCTTTCCTGTTATCCACAGGGCTTTTCAGCGGGGCTCCTGGGAACTGGGATACACTGAAGGTTGTGAAGACTTGCCAGACTGAAGCTAATAAGGCAGAAAACAACACAGCATGGAGAATGCAAAGGCATCTTCAGCAGTGATCAGGTTGGCTTTGCAAAAGCATCTGTACGTGAATAAAAATAAATGCATTATTATACAATAGTTGAGTTCAGTTGAGCAACGAATTATTTTCTGATTGGACAAGAGACAGTCCCACACTTCACCAATTTCACTGCATATCCTACTCACCAATTTCACTGCACGTCCTACTCTACCCAGTATGTCTATGCATGTGACAACAAACCATCCTTGCATCCTTGTATCCTTGTACACATATTTTTCACTGCTACTAATCACTCCACATTCAATGCTACTGATTATCTGCAGCTTTCCTTTACCAATCCCTCTCTCACTCATGCCGCAATGTTTGAGCAAAGCTTAGGCTCCACATTGAAAAGATTAAATCTTAAAGTTGTATTTCTGAAATAACTGTGGCTTCTGTTCACAAACTACACTCCTTACGTAATGTCTTATGTGTATGTTGTGCTTATGTTATGTCATGCATTTTGTTTTTAGAACAAAGCATTTTGCAACACTGTCCATAGCCTGGTCCTGGAGCAATATGATTTAGATTAAGAGGTGTTCAGGCCAACAATACCTGTGATCTTTCAAGCCAAAAAAAGGGTACGAAAAAAGGGCACATGCAAATGTCTCTAATGCTGCTCAGCATATCCATAGCTTGTGAGTCATGAATTATGCATCCACCTTAGCATAGCTGCGTTATTGGACACGTGTGTGGGGAAAAGACAATTAAGAAGCCATGATACATGCAAATTGATCTGCTCAAGTGAGGTTAATTAGCCCTGAATACGCAAATGAACACTCAGAGTCCCAGATGTTGCAGGCGAAAGAGAGCAACTTAATAATACTTTATTTTGCTCCAATTTGTGTGTGACAGAACAGAAGGGAGTTGCATGGTTATAAATAAAATTTAAAAATGAATCGAGTCACTTGCTTTCAGTAAATGTAGTACATTTTTACCCCTGGCATGCCCACTCAAGATATTCACAGAAAAGATATACTGTATATTGTCAAGGAATAAGGATGAAAAACTGTCCTGTATTAGCGTGGCACAATTATGGGTCAGAATCATAGTGTGTGTGTGCATGTGTGCGTGTTTGTGTGCATGCCTGTGTGTGCGTGCATGTGTGTAGTAGTAGTAGTAGCCGTAAATATGTCCGTGGTCCTCAGACATAAACGTCAGACATTAATAAAGGCACACTGACCTTGTGTGATCTTGTTGACAACAAATTGTCTCTGTACACAAAGATATAGTATAGTGAGGAACATCGTTTTCTTTCGAATGTCAACTAACAGTCATTATGTGATAAGGCAGATTTAGTGCAGCCTGAAAACTCAACTGGTGTAGCAGGAGTGTGCACATTTATGTGATCAATATAATCGTCTTCATATGTAACTGCATTCTAGCCTGCTAAACAAGCCCCTCGTACTTGACTTCGTTTTGTTCAGAGGGTCTGGTGCAGGTGTCATTGAAATGGATTGCCTGATGAAGACCTGAGGGTCGAAACGTTGCTCTCTAGTAAAAAACACCACTAATGACACGCAGTGCTGCGGACTTTATTTCTTCTTTTGGAATCCACTGTTTATTGTCCTGCACCTGGCCCATTGGGTGGGATGTGCACACATCTACTTCCTTGGTCATTGAAATGGCTACCTGTAGGCAGAATCCTGCCTAGCCAGTCGGCAGATAGAGGGAGTGCTCTTGAGTGATGGCGTCGACTGTGTGTGTTTAATTTCACTTGTAGTCTATCTGTGGATGTAGATTGGCAATGGCAGCGGAGAACAAAGTAAGCAAGACCATTCAGTCTGTTGTGGCAACGCTTTGGAATGTCAGGGAATTAAAGTCGGAGAAAGAAGAATGTTTAAGGAGTTTCCTTTGTGGAAGAGACATCGCGGCCGTACTCCCCACAGGGTGCAGTAAAAGTTTAATCTTCTGGCTTTCTCCGTTAGTTGTTAGTCCATTAGTTTCCAGAAAGCTTTGTAACTTCCATCACAATCTGGCACATTGCATATGTCACGATTAGATGTTAACAATTGGGTAAAGACAGATCCAATCATTTTAAATTTCAGCGAGTCCACACCTCCAGGAAGAAAAATGCTTCTCAAAACAGCACAACCAGACCCTGTGTACAAAACGACGTAAAGTGCGAGGGGCTGGTTTACCAGGCTACCTGCATTCAGCCACTGCCATTACTCTTTGAAAGGCTTTGGGCACTTTAGTGTCAGGATACTGTGGCCTTGACATTGCACATGGACACTGGCACAGTCACACACACGCGCACACACACACACACACACACACACACACACACACACAGACATACACACACACACACACACACACACAGAACCACCACCACCATGACCCTCTTAGTCTAGCTTCAGTGGCTTGAACAGCGGGGTTAGACCTCCATTAATGATCTTGAAAGCCACAGAAGGAATTGTGCAGGCTGACATGCAGTCATCTGTCAAGATTGATGTGCCATTTCTACCCGCTGTAAGTACAGCGGAATGGGACACTGAGGTGGCAGAATGAATGGGCATGCACATTCCAATTAAGAGAGTCTCTGGCCTCATCTAGGACACAATTTTGATGCATTTTTGCCATGGTGTCCCTGTTTCAGCTGCATTTCATATGCATTGTAGATTAATTGTTGTAGAGCACTTGCTGGCCCAATGTGCTGTGTTCAGAGTAACCCAGTTCCCTGTGGTGGTGTGATAAATTAGTGGCTCTAACACTTGAAACTTGGCCAAATTACAGTTAATTTTGGCCCAGGTGCATGGATGTGGTACTGTATTTTACTGACAAAAAGTACAACTATGTTTTTAAGTCTGTAGGCCTGCTTCTAAAGGAACTGTTATAGACATGTCATATTTAACATATATAGACTGTAGAATGCAAGTTTATGTGGCAAACACGCATTCCTAAAAATAAGAAGTAACTTCTATCTTCTGACTTCTATGACATGGGTATTCATTACCAGTAAATGAAAGCACCATGACAGACCTGGCAGTGTTAAACTTTAAAAAGAATAATTTTAGAAATCTGTTAGATAGATAACTAGATAGTTAGTTACATAACTGTTTGGCTTTATTCAGTGGCTGTCTGCTTGTAAGTGCCACATTTTAGTTGTCATTCACTGAACTGCCAGAAATCCCATTTACAATTTATTTTTCACTTACGAGTGAAGTGCTTAGAAAACACTTGAGAGAAGTCCTCTTAATTCCCATGTCTATCTCTTACACCTCTCTGTCCTTCTCTCTACCTTATCTTGCTGTGTAGACAACTTCTCACTGAGAGCAGAGGCAGACAATTACACTGAAAATGTCTGACGGACAACACCAGGCCAAAAAAGGGGGAGTGAGTGTCTGAGAAAAGAGTTGGGCTTGTGCCAAACTATTAACTTAGAAAAAGGCTGTTTGGGGGGACAGGGTTTAAAGACATCTTAAGCTCCTGTCTGCTTTGGGGATGGACTCAAAAAGGAAACTATTTCTCTTTCAGTCATGACTGGAGGCTTTGAGATGGTGGCAGGATTTGTCCCTTTTGTTCATCCGAGGATGGCCGCTTTGAAAAATGGGCAATGTAATAGAAGGTAACACTGAGTTGTAAGCTTCTTAAACCACTGCACTTGACATCTCAAATCCAAATTTGATATGTGTGTCACAATCATAGTCTTGAGTAAAATTGATTTAATATTATTACAATAAAGTTTTACGGTGATTAAAGGGACTTTAAACATAACCAAATAATCTCTGCTTGCAAATGTAACCAATATATATATATATATATATAGCACACTGAGCTGTTTCCATAATTTATTATAAAAAAATCCATAGGTACTGCCTTATCTTCATGGAAATTTCAACTAAGGTGCTTCCCCCATCCGACACACACACACACACACACACACACACACACACACACGCACACGCACACGCACACACACACACGCACACACACAC
>CM059278.1:26434531-26564531 GCA_030347295.1 Setipinna tenuifilis
GAAGGGAAAAAAATATGCTTCAGAATATATTTCATCTGGCAAACCCCCGGGTCTGTTAAAGTTCAGCTGTTCTTTGTGATCTGTCAGTCAATAACTCAGTTAGATTACAGTAAGAAGTTCCCCTTTCACCTGAAATGTTCAGAAACTTCTGCAGTACACATACTGTAATACAGTGCATGCACACAGACACAGAAAAACTATGTATCTGTTCCGCAGCTTCCCACTCCCCCGTTGTTTCATGCATTTTGCAATGTCAGTATTTTGGCATCTTTGACTTTTAGGGTTGCAGATAACATCCTTTAAAATAGTGACTTTATGATGAGACTGTCACATCAGTGACAAAAAGCAACAATAACTATGGGATGACTGCACATTACTTTAATCTAATGCACCTAGAGGAGACCGTCAGAAGCTGGGTGGGTGGCTATGTGACTGTTTTGGACAGTTTGTGTGAACTGTCTTCCAGAAACTGCAACAATATATATATTTTAAAAACTTAGGGAATATGTGGAGAAATGGGTCAGGACATAACGTATCTAAAACTTTGGGACTGCTGCTGAGGCCGACATGCACAGTTGATTGCAGTTTGGTCATACCCAGAGGAGTCATGCACTATTTTCCCCTTTTTTACACACACACACACACACACACACACATACACACACACACACAGGCTACCGCATAAGCTTCTATTACTTTTAAAAAGTAATAGCTAGGACTTTTGAGAATAGCCAGGAATTTTGAGAATTCTAACGTTTGGCCCTAACAATAGCAACAAACCCTTGCAGGGTCTTGGTAGGCTTAACTGGTTTATTTAGAGACAACCACCATATAGTGTTTCTAAAACTACACATAGGCCATCACGATTTTGCCTTTGTACATTAACAAATAAAAACAGTAAATGACTTATAATCAGTTAAACCAACACCAAAGAGTCTTTTGTACCTTAAAATAATGTTTCCAAATCCATTTCAGTGGTTCATCAAGTTGTAACTTGACAGCCTGCAAAGAAAACAAAGGGTATGATGTCGGAAGGCAAAAGAACAGAAAACTGAAGGATGATAGAGAAAGGTCTACTACAGCTACTGGAGTAAAAATTGGAGCAGATTTCACTCATTGGCAAGACCTGAAGGAGGTTACAAGATGCAAGACTTTCACCGTTAATTGCTATCCACTGCCCTGCATGCTCAGGCCTCAACCTGTGAAGTACCTTGCTGCTTATAGTATGTCAAAGCAGCACTCAGAAATGCCACATGAACTGCATGCTGAGTTTTTAAATGAGTCTTTTGATTGCTGTCTGAGGGCAAAATGTATGCATAACAACTATTTCTAGCAACTCTGATATAACATTTTTGCCACAATTTATGTGTAAAATATTGTGTTGGCGTTGGTTGGATACATGAATATGCATACTACATTTTTTAATTTTGAAAACGCTAAATATAGCCTACCTTTTGGAGGGAGCATGACATCAACACAAATCTTCTATCTTCTACCTGTCTTTTCTACTTTAAAACTACACAGATTATATTGATTGAGTGGACACTGATTCAAAGCTTCAGTGTATACAAGACGTGCCATAAATCTGTCAGCAGCCAAATGTTCAGCTATAATAACCTTGCTCTTACATCTCATTAGCTGAATATCAAATATCAAGTGGAAAAAAATAATGAATAATGACCAAACCTACTAAGCCACAGAATACCTGCATGGGGTGATACATGGGGCAACGTGTTAGCAATGCTGCTGCTGGGCAGCCATGTTACTGGTGTCATGTGTTCTGATGTACTGATGACTTAAGTTCTCAAGAAAATTATGTTACTCAATATGAGTGGGAGCATGCCAAAACAGGAACTGATAAAATTGCAACTAATAAATATACCTATTGAGAAATACATGTGGTCCAATATCAATGGGAACATGCCAAAACAACATGTAGGAACTTTGCCCAGCTCAGATAGCTGCATTGTTTTCAGAGAGTTACTGTGAGTATACATCACAGTTCATGATAGTTATACTAAAATTATAGCAAAACCAGGCGAATGTCGTGGTGCGGGTCAGCAAGTAATGTGAGTGGCTGTGTTGCTGGGAGGGAAGGAGTGTGTGTGTATTATCTGGGCATCAGTATATATGTATACCTTCATGACTACATTACTTCAGCAGAATGCTGAGTGAGTTTGGACTGTAAAATATATTGGAACTCACCATCTCCAGTGTAACATTTGTGTTTGGATTTCTCACATGTATAAAAATGTTCATTGACTTTGAAATGTATAACCTCTCTATGCACACACACATTTAAAGTTGCTAACACATCAACTTAATCTCACTCATCAAACTCACAAAGAGTAACTGCAAGCATCACAAAAAGGCTGGATTCGACTCTCCAGTGCGTTTGAAGCAGTTCAGAGAACCTTGGTCTGGTCATTAGTCCTTAGAATGTCACTGTCTGGTGCCAGCATAACAAACCAAGTGCATTCAATACTCAAAAGGTAACTTACTGGAAACCCCTGCAAGTACCAACATGAGAATGAGGGTGTGACCACATCTGCCGATTACGAGAAGCCCTCTTCTCCTTAAATCTGAGAATTCTGTGGAAAAACACTCACACTCACATTCACACAAACACTCTGGCATAAATAACTTGTTTCATGACGTGCAAGTGAAAGCTGATTTTCGTGTTTTTTTTTCTTATTTATTTTGCTCAGAGCACCTGCACGCTAATCCTGACGTCCAGCTGGGCTGACGGGGGACATGGAGAATCTTGGCAGGGCCTCGGTGCCAACTCTCTGATGTCTATCACTTCTTCTTGTGAGTCAGAGAGTGAAAAAGAGCCCGAGATTATTGTCCATTTTACTCGTTTTGACACCTGATGCTATACTGGGATTTGGTGTGTGTGAATTGATTTGTTTAGAAAAAAAAGCAGATGGAATTTGGCATATGCCAGCCGCTCCTAATCACATCTTCCCTGCTTTCGGACGGCCAACGGGGGAGCTGACTTCAGTGGTTGTAATTAGACAGCGGCTTTGTGTGCTGAAGTCTGCGTTACGGGCTTATCGGAAATAAACATGAGGCTTTAGCTCGGGGACTCAGCCTCGCCGCCCAAGTCATTTTCTGCATCATGCTGATATGTGCCACTCCCTCCTTCTCTCTCTCTCCCTCCTTCTCTCCCTCCTTCTCCTTCTCTTCCCACTCTCATTCTTTCTTTCTCCGCCTCTCCCCCAAAGGTGCTGAATACCACACCTCAACTACAACTGAGCTTAGCGCTCCTGTGCGGATGGGCTCACCCTCAGTCAATCAGTCACTTCTATTGCTTTGAGCCTGCAGGAGAAACAGAAAAAAACACCCACAACAGTGATTGAGATTCAAAGCTCTTGAGCATTCTCACTTGTCTGTCAATAACAACACGCACTGCACACATTTGTATGAATAGAGTGGCGGTAAGCTGATCCTCTGTGCCACCACCTTTTCTGGTCAGGGTCAGGGCAGAGCGGTAGAGGGAGAGGTGGCTGCCTCATGCCAATACAACAATGATGGAGAGGCCTCCAGAGCTGTAGTACTCTACATGGTGGTAAATAGAAGGAGAGGAGGGAGGTCAATACCACACAGGCTGCTGTGATTGAAGCACAGTGACTATCCAACGTGGAGCAACGCCTGGTGGAACTAGCATGACCCTGTGATTTAATTAGAGGCCTTTCGCAGTTAGTTATTGATGTCCGTATGTCTCTTTTTATTTACTCTTGATGGTCAGGGGGAGGCGAGGTGCTTTATGGTAATAGCGACTGCTTGGCTCAACTCCAGTGTCTTAAACTGCAGAGTCAAATCCCCATGAACAGAGTAGTATTACCTTGTCAGAATCGTGTAACACCCTCACCCCATTCAGAAAGTTCGATGTTCAAAGATTAAAGGTTGCTCCCCGGTAGCGGAATATGAAGCTGCAAGGCATTGAGAATAGTGTTGTTTTTGAGTTACCTCAAAAGTTACCTCCACCTTGCTTAATTTCCTTACCTTACAAGGATAAGGTTTCTCAGTGGGCTGCTGCAAGTAGGAAGACTGAAGCTAGTACAGTATGCAAAATAATCTTCCAAGTGAATCCACTAATGACTGAAATGAGGTTTGATTAGACCTCAGGGATTTTACATTCAGAGAGGGTTTCTACTGAAATGTTTCAAACACACAGAAAATAAGCAAACTAATCTGAGTAGAAAATGAAATGCACATTTGAGTTTAAAGCCCAGAAAAAAAGAGCCAGTGGTTTTTGAGACAGATGAAAGCGGAAGCTGAAAGGCTCAACAGTAAGAATGACTGACAGCACACAGAGAAGGAAGAGTCTGAGGATAGAACGAGCATTCGAGAGTCTCTGTTTCAAAACAGATGAGGTCAGCTATAGGGCAGAAAGTTCTTTCACCCTACCTCCACAAGTAGTGGAAGAGCAATGAAAAAAAGGGGGGAAATAATATCCATACACCTTTTAGCTCCCGTAAAATGATTTATTGGTAGCACCAAAAAAATCTCATTTATTTCTTGTTTTGGGGTAAAACGATTTCCAGCTTACGAGATTGAACATGACGTGACACCTGGGTGGACCAAACTGGCTGTTCAAGGGGCTGCTTTCTGTTCCCCTTCTGTTTGTTCTATAAATATACCTATTACCTAGTACTCACCTACCTATTGTATCATGCAGCTGAGGAAGACCTTAACTAGACAAAATGTTACCAATAAATCATTCCTCTGGAGCTAAAGGCGGTGTGTGGATATTCCTTCCCCTTGTTGAATTGTTTGTTTGTATCCAGCACCCATCACTAGTGTTCTAGATGTGTGTGTGTATCCTTTGTTTATTGATCAGAGAGATGAAATGGTCACTGCTTATATGTAGAGGTGGGCAGCCTGACTTCAGCCAGTTAAAAAATATATTTGTTAAAAAATATATATTTGATTGTAATCACCCGACTCCTGAAGTTGATAGATGAACTAATTAGTGAAATCACTTGGGGTATGTGCAACATGTAAAACTAATTCAGGACATGCCTTTTACTCTTCGAAGTAGGATCACCCATTTCTGCTAATGTGTTTTTGACACTGCGCTTAATAGAAATTTCGTTTGTGTTTCATTTGTGAAAGAGATTGTCCTGAGCCTGTTGCTCCTGAGAGACAGCTCTTGGGGCAATGGAATGTTTGTGTTTGGACACACTCACCCTCATTAACAGGCCCTACGGAACAAGACTTACACAAGCTGCCTGTCCCTTAATAATCTATCTGTCCTCTTTACTTTGCTCCCTGTCTTTTATGGTGAAAGGTTAATCACTCAGATCTGATGATCCTAACTAGGGGCGCAGCGCAGTCAGGGGTGTGTGTGTGTGTGTGTGTGTGTGTGTGTGTGTGTGTGTGTGTGTGTGTGTGTGTGTGTGTGTGTGTGTGTTGGGAGTTTTGACAGGCATTGACAGGGTGCTCTTTGAGGACACTTTTTTTTTACTTCTTTTATTATTATTTGCAGCCATACAGTGCATCCAGATTTTAACAAACAAAAAAAAAACAATAAAAAAGATGAATGTCAGATATGTCACTCTTAGTAGGTACAAACAAGTAGGTCTTAGTCCACAGTTTAAATACACACAACAGTCCTTAGGGTTGTATACTTCCAACATCAGTTTACATCATTTCGGTACATACATTTAATTTTCTTAATATATGGTATTATTCCTTAACCTCAGTCTTCATGTTTCAACAAGTGGTATACATACACATAGATAAAGCAAAAACAAAGAAAAAAATAGAAAAGGGAAAGAAAGAAAGAAAGAAAGAAAGAAAGAAAGAAAGAGAAAAGGAGGGAGATAAAATTGTTTTAGTTAAATCAAGTGGAGATGCATAACAATACGTGTCCAGTTGTGAAGGAATGATTCTAATTTGAGTGAGGACACTTTTAATAGTATTATTAACATTAAGATGGCCCAAAATTATATTCTTTCATCGGGCAAATTTAAAAATGTCTAGCAGCTCCCCTGCATCTCATTATTCTGCAAATTCTTACTAACAGTACATCTGGGTAAGGCTGTTTATATTTCTTTAAGTTTTTTTTTAAATCAGTCCTAACTAACCCCTTCGGGGTTTCCCAAACCTTAAAAGTTCCCTTGAGAGAAATTTCAATGAAAGCACTAGTAAGGGGCTGAATCCATGTTTTAGTAATTCATTGTAGTGATGCATGTTGACATGAGCATGCATGAGATGAGGATGATGAATGGGAGTTAGAGTAGAGCACAAGAGATCATTACTGGAAAGAGAAAATCAAGAAATATCATGAAAAAGGATTCTTTCAAGGAAGAAGTTGTTTGTAATGTTAAGAGACCAAACAACAATGACTAATTTGTGTTATACCAATGGGCTTTAAGAAATCATAATGTATAATTTAATAAAGCACAAAATGCAACACATGTAATGCAACACATGCATTGGTCTTACACCACAGTCAAAACATAAACACATTCTCCTTAAAACATGTTTGACATAAATCCTGTTATATCTTAGAAAACATATGTTTTCAACACAAGGTTAAAAGACCCATGCATGTTCTCTAACCAATATTCATATTAAACAGTAGAATTTTTGTAACATTCTGTTGGCTTAATGCGTAGACTTTAAGGGCTTTGACAGGGTTAGAGTGGGATAATCACCTCCCTTTCCCTGGATTTGTCTGTTTTCTTGTTTTCTGTGATATTGCTTGTGGAATGCACAAGTGTATATAATACACCACTGAGTAAGTATTGTAAATTCCTGCTCTCATGTAAATCTAAAAAGGCATTCAGTAACTGTAGCTTCCTTGAAATGGATATTTTAGTAGTTAACCTTCACATTACTTGGTTTTCTTAATGTGTCTTGTTGTCAAAACTGGTTGTTCAACTGCGACCAACAGCGCAGCTAGACTGTGAAGGACAAATCCAAGGTGATCTGTTAACCAGTCACCAGCTCTGCACTCACTACTCTCAAACCCCATCATGTTGCTAACGATTCTCACGTCGAATGGAGAAGGGGGGATGGGATCTCCTATGAGGTCAAATAATGATCCAGAGGATGGAAAGCCTTTGCAGGATTGCAAAGTACAAGCGATGGCTTGTTGAAACTACATTGGGTGTGAGTTAAAGAGAATTAATGAGTGTTTTTGTGCCACTTCCAGCCTGACAAATACGTTTCAGATGCAGAATGTGCCATGTTTGTATTATGGATTTAAATTGAAACATACACACACACACACACACACACACACACAAAATGGGACATTATATTTTTCCAGTGTGGCATGTCTCATCCTTTGCATGTCATGCTTCTATAAAAGCACATCAAAAAGAAGAGGAAAATAAAAAGAATGCTCACTTAGGATTTGTGTTTGCATTTCATGGGTGCTGGAGCGCGTCTCTGGTGGTTTGTGTTGATAAGTCTTGATGGCTTCTTGTGTTTGTGCGGCTGTTTGTTGCGATTTAATGAGTGGCAATCCATGTCCTTGGCAGTGCATAAAAAATCCCCTGTGGGTTGCCACGGCGTTCCTGTGCGAGAAATGCCATGTTCCCTGATCTGCGCCTTTCTGCATATGACCACATCCTGAGAAGGCCCTTTCTTCATGTGTGACAGGTCTCACGGTAGCTTGGAAACTGTTCTGCTAAATCAATTAAATTGGTTGTCCTAGTGTATATCTTCTTCCCCTTTCCTCCAGGCCAGCCCAACACTGGTTGATAAAAAACAAAAATAAAATGTTGTTGCCTCTTGTCTTTTCCTGACATGCCCACAGCACGTGTCAGATGTATATTACTATTTACAGTCCATTACTGCCCTAGTCAATATTATCATAATCTATTATCACCAGATCAGTGCACAAGTTCATCAATCCGGATAAATGTCAGCGAGTAATCGCTAAGTCTATAAAAGCTGTCACGCTGATTGCCCGGGTGACTTATGCAATTATTCCCACGCTAGCCTGCCACCATAGGGAACGAACCTGAATGGCTGTGATTCCAAAGGCCTACGGGTGTCTTTTATATATGCTCTCTCTCTTTTTTTCCTTTTCCCTTCTCCCACTCCTGTCTCCTGTGTGTAGCCAAACTAAATTATGTGCCATGCCTTAGATTGAGGCATTTCAAAAATGTACTTGTTTGTTTGTTTGTTTTTCTGCGCCAAGGGCATCACACATAACAGTAAAATCCAGCAGTGTTCTCAATCATTGTCAGTGGATTACTGCACACAAATATGGCACATGTTCATACGCTCAGGAAATAGAAATGCGCAGCCCCTACACGGGAAGCGATCAAGGTCTAACTGTAAGGCCTTCTCCATGCCTGGCTGAGTGACTGATTAGCTGGCTGTGTTCTTACAGGGGAAAACCCATTAAAGAAGCACAATGGCCCATCATATGGCAAAATGAGATCAGCATTCAGAGATCTGCCAACCTGGCTGCAACTCAATCTCTATTTTCTTGAAGCCTTCATGGTTTCTTTTAACCAGAGCATATGTGGGCTTCTGGGATCCAATTAACTGTTGGCCAGCATTATGGTTTAAAATAAATCTATCGTATAAATCTTTCTCAGTGAGATGTGTATCCTTGAGCTGTCCCTGGCAAATAGGTAGAACGGTGAGTGAGGAAAAGGGGTGTTATACAACACGTTTTATTGTGTTCTATGTTATTCACAATCATATTCATTTCTTTAAAGTTCTAAGTCTAAGTCTTATAAGTTTTACTTACCACAAAACACTTACCAAGTTTTATTTATCACAAAACACTTACCAAGTTTTACCTACCACATTATGTATAATTTCTTGTTGTCAGGTGTGACATTGATTTGTTTTTATTTTAAACGCCACCTCTTGAGACTCTTGACCATGTGTGAAGAGATAGACACAATTGGCCCTGCAGCCAGTCTCACGAGTCATTTCAAAACAGCTGCGAACTTTGCAAGTCAAATGAGTGAATGGGCTGCACATTATGAATTTTCATAGACCTGCTTCCACATTTGTATGGATGTCAGGACTGGATTGAACAACATCTTAATGAAAAAGTAATTACACTGTGTAACCTATTGAGTGCAGAGAAGATAATGAGCTCATGCTCCCTTTGATAGTAAAGAGCCATATGCAGGAGTGGGGAGAGAGAGAGAGAGGGAGAGAGAGAGAGAGAGAGAGAGAGAGAGAGAGAGAGAGAGAGAGAGAGAGAGAGAGAAGGCCCTGGGTAAAGCTAGCAGTTAGAGGAGCTAGAGGAGGTTTATCATACCCCAAATTTTAATTTCACACCTCACGTTACATGTCGCAGTGTGGAACTAATGCCACACCCCCACATCCATCCCCATCCCCACCCCCACCTCCACTCAAGCAGCTCTGACAGGTGCCATCTACAGGCTTCTAATCAGGCTTCGGCTCATTCATTATTCTGTCCCTGGGTGAGTGTGCATGTGGGTAAACAGGAGGAAGCATGAAGCACCCTTGCCTCCTCACCACGCTTATCAGTTTCAGTGGGAATCACCTTCTAGGTGTGGGGGAGGGGGGGCTGAGGGAAGCTGAGGGGGGTATGGGGGTAGGGATCGGAGACAGGGGAAGCCAGGGAAGTGGGTTGGGTGGGGGCGGGGTGGTGCCGTGGGAGGCAGGGGGAGCTATAGTACTGAACCGTGACAGAATTTGAATTTTTAAAGGTCTTGTAGCATATCAGGGTGAGGAGGAAAGTCAAAAGCCTGTGGGGTCTACTTAGGGTTGTAGTAAATGCTGAATTAGCTCAGCATGCTGCACAGTGGGTTTTCCAATGTCCTTACTTCTTTAACATATTTTCTTCCAAAGTGTAAACTTTAATAAAGCCAGTCACAGTTTATCATCACTCTGTCAACTGCTACATGCACACGACTGAGCCTCAGATTTTACTGACGCTGTAAACTTGCAGAGCTAAGCTTTTACTACCTGCATTGGTGCTCATGATGGACTGTCAGAGAGGTTTAAGGATATCGAAGTTAACTGTTATAGGTTCTAATCTATTTGACATTTTTATTTTATTACTCCATTCTGCTTTCTTGTGACTGCAAACGGGCCTACTCTGTTATCACTTTTATCACCACATAATCTTGGGATAGGGGATTCAAGTCGAAAATATGCAGTTAATGTCAGCAAATTTCGTGTTGTGCCTCAAGCAATGAAGACTTCTGTGCCAGTAGTCAGTTTCGACAGGCAATATTTAACCAAAAGGAACCAAGTGTCAGTTTTGTTATGAGATGTCAGATGTTTGCTTTGAATCACCAACCTAAGTCTTCATGAAGTCAAGAAAGCAACAACATTAAATGTCCTTCTCAGCATCAGTTGTGTGTTTCATCTATGACACAGCTTAATGAAGTTGTGCATTCAATATCCCGTCCACCCCAAGTGTGCTCTGATTTTATTTTTATTTTTTTTTGCTTTAGAATCCACACAGACCACATAATACCTCATATGTATGGGTCTGGTTTTGCAGACATCTGAAATCACATTTAGCCTTTGGCTGAGTTTACACCAGTTGTAAATTTTATTTGAGCTTGTTGACCACCCATGCCTTAATCTGTGTAATTTAAAATAGATGGCGATGTCCTGTCTTTAATAAATCCACGTATTTATCTACACAGTCTGTCTTCATCCATCTCAGAGGGAAAATGAGAAAATGACCCTGTCTCTTTAGTATCAGCATATGTACCACTAATACAGCTCAGCAGTGGAGGCAGGGAGAGACCACCAGAGAGACATCTGATCAATGCCAGGGCAGGTCAGGGGTTCTCCACACCATCGACCTCGATGCAGATTACTCCTCTACACACTCAGTACAGGTGCACAATAATGAAAGACCTGTTAATCTATGTAGTACTGGGAGTGCAACACAAAGGGACATTTTCTTACCTCCTCATCTGTTAACTGCCAAATACTTTTTTAAAGGGCGTGTTTATGTCATAGTCACAGCAAAATGGATCATGTATCACCTATATGTAAATGTATAATAAAACACCTATTACAGTATGGACAGAGACTAACACAGAGAGAGACAGAGAGGGAGAGAGAGGGGGGTGTAGAACGAGAAAATGGAAAGAGAGAGGGGGGGGGGGAGGGAGAGAGAGAGTAAGAGAGAGAGAGAGAGAGAGAGAGAGAGAGAGAGAGAGAGCGAGAGAGAGAGAGAGAAAGAGAAAGAGAAGGGGAAAGAGAGGGAGAGACTAATAAATGACCAAATCCTTTGAATGTGTTCAATTGAATTTTTCCTGTAATTACCGGTACAACAAAATGCAAACTTTGTCAGACTTTGTTTGAATTTACTTTGTTGCCCTCTAAAGGTACAAGAAAACAGATCCTTATCTGCCCTGAGATGCTGACTGAAGCAAATGAGACCCTGCAGAGGGAAATGTCTAGCACTCGGTGCCATCCCGCATGAGTCAGAAGAATTGGCATTACAAATTACAGAATCATCATGCCTAATGAGATTTGGTTGTAGCCAAACTGGTAATAGATTATATGCTCAGTTGCTAAAACATTCAGCACAATATCAACTTTCATTAATTTCCTAACAAATATAAAATATAATCGAATTGGCTCAAGCAGTGATTTTTGTTAATTAATTCAGGTCACATGGACTGCATTTATATACTGTTTTCTGATACTCAGCAAAGTATCCAAACCACTTTGGATACTTTGTGGCTGTGTGGCTGTGGCCTAGTGGTTAGAGAGTTGGTCTTGGGACTGGACTGCAAGCCTTCTCTGGCTTTCTTAACTTTCTTTAACCTCTTCACCCCCTGCACCACTGTCAGCCCAACATGGTCACATACTTCAAGGGCACATGCAGTGCTCATTGATAGATCTGAACTTTTCTCCTTTACCACTTTGAGGTAAAATGCTTCATTCTGGAAGACCTATCATGTAACTCAGGACGCACTGAACTGACACATAATTTTGTGGTTGTTCAACAGTTGTCATAAGTTACCTTAATACTATTCTTTGTGCCAAAGGTCAACAGATGTTGTACAAATGCCAGAAGCTGAAAAACACTAACATGGTGCTAACATTGGGGAATGCTTCCTTTAACCCTGCAACCCTGTCAAGACTGTAAATCGAACGCTATTTTTCTTTGCTGTCAGCAAAAACTGCGTAGCCCTTTTCTAAAATGAGACTGTGTATAAAGAGACTGCCTGGGAGTTCCTGGAGCTTTGCTTTAACAACATGAAAGAGGTTACGAGATAACAGCTGACAAAGCAGCTTCATAGACACGAGAAAGATTGTTCTTTAGAATAGCAATCTGCTGAGATGCCCACAGTCGTGCCTGCCACATCGGGGAGAAACATACAGACCTCCCCAGCCAATTATCCTCTGAAATCATCAGGTTCTGTGTAAAGCAACAGAAAACTGTGTTCCCCTTGCCTTTGCTAACTCTCAAGCTCACATGTGTGATCCACAGCACATGTGCTATACAGTACGGAAACACTGATGACTGATTGCTTTCACTACCTAGCAAGGTATTCAATTATTTTGATGGGCCCCATCTGTTGTTTGGACAAAATACTCCTGTTGGCAGAGAATGCAATGTATCAAATACAGTAAAAGCTACTGCTTCTGCCAGGCCTAAGATGAAAGTCAGGAGTCTGAATATAGACATCTCTTTTACATTCTCTCATTCTCTTTTCTATTCCATACTGTGCAATAGACAAGGGAAACATTTACATCAGATATAGCTGGTGTCACAGACAATGCAGCCAGGTGTGTAGTGCCACAGTAGTACCAGTACTACAGCTACTGTGTCACACAGCACAAAGTGGGATTCACCTATAAGGTCCCTTTGGATTTGGCACTGACAAATTAACTGGCGGTTGCATTTCGGGTTCTGAATAGCTCCTATACTACTGCAGCACCACAGAGAATGCAGCAAGGTACACATCTACGCAAGCATGTATGGAAGGCTGTCACGTATTTACGGAAACCTGCAGTGAGACAAAATGTTTGGGAGACATTTAAACAGCAGGGGGCTGTACCTAACAGCTGGGAGCAGTAGTCCCACACAGGGCCATGCCACATGAAGTATTTTAAAATATTATGATTATGCACAGGAGGCCAGTTTAAAATAGTTACTGGCAATTTACACAAATTATAAATTGTTATGAGATCTAGCAGAATATGCAGCACTCCACCAGCAGCACGAATGTAAAGCAAGTTGGTCCAGGGCCCTAGTTAACGCTGTACACCGTGTAGGCACTTAATTCCTCCCCTTGCTCTTTCAACCGGTTTGTTACAGTTCCTTCCCTCAGAGCAGAGACATTCATCACCAGAAGCGGCCAGGGAAGGTGAGTCCTTTCTCCCTCCCCCCTCTTTATTTAAATGGCAAGAAAATAAGCAGGATGGGGCATAGCATGCGAGCCTCAGGACCCTGGCTAATGATGATGACGTGGCACAGCTGAGAGCTGACAAATGGGCTCCCCAAACGCTTGGCTGGGAATACCTCAGAAGAGGACAGCGAGCGGAGGGCACAGAGTGGGATTCACCTAAGGTCCCTCTGGATTTAGTACTGAGCTAGTGGTGATTCGGTGGTTGCGTTTCAGGTTCTGAGCAGGTCCTATACTACTGTTGTCCAGGGTTTATCACCAGGTTAGGGAGGGGGATTTCAGGTCCATGACTTCCAAAGCCGATTAACATGTCCACCCCCCACCACCCTCCTCTCTCTGCACACATTTAGAGAGCAAGAAAAAGTGACAGGAAGCAGAATAGAGGGGGGTGAAAACAGACAAAGTGCAAAAAAAATACAGGCAGTAAGAAAAGTGAGAACAACACAGAACAGGAGGTGAACGAAAGTGAGAGAGGCAGGGCTGTGTGAGAGAAAGAGGTTACACACGGCTTATAAAATTGAACAGCTTATTAAAATCTAACAGCCCCTGATTAGTACTGGAAGAAAGGCCTGATTCTGGGTTGCCTGAGGGTGTGACTGAGCATTAAAATTTCAATTTATGTTGCATTAACACCCCGGGATACACACACACACACAAGACACATATTAAAACTTCCACCTCATTGGGACCTGCCACAGTCTTACAACGATGCCAAAGATGACAGACTAATTTCACGAGTTAGAGAGCAGCCTGATTTTTTTTTTCACTCTGGTTTACAGGAGATGTGGAAGTGGAGGAGGAGAGGAAGTGAGGTCGCTAATCTGGATAGAAGAGTTTGCCACCTCCTCCACTCACGCCCAGGGCAAAGCAGAGCGTCTCAGTCTCAGTGTCAGTGTCAGTGGGTGCTGCGCTGATTTCACACCAGTGTGCCTGACATGACTGAGATTGTGTGAACACGGAGGCAACATCCATTCCCTATTAAACAACCATGAAGCAGAGAGGCCAATGGAAAAAATTCTACAGTTTTCTTTTTTTCATTTCCTTTTTTTCCCATTTATTTTTCACACTGGCAGAGTGTTCATGGTGTGAGTTAGCAAAAAAAAAGTCACAATTTTGGCTCAAATGTTCTTTTACAACGATATGGAATACTGTGCATTTTTTTGTTCTTCACACACATGTTGCCAGTGTTGCCACAGTTGTTATTACCTATGAAAAATATGACCTATTGCTTATGGCTTTTAGTCTGAGATATGTTAAAACATTTATGTGAAATTATATGACAGGACACTCTATACCAGCCGTGTATTTACATTGTATGAATAAGGGTGCATTTAGGAGCTTTAAAGATATACCTGAGTCTCATTTCCACCAAGACATTTTTCTTGAAACCAGATAAGCCTATATTCCAACAGGGTATCGCGCCTGGCGGGTGCATAGGTTGCAGAGGTAATCCAAGCGTTCAGTTGAGAGAGAACCCGCACACCATTTATCCCGATGCAAAAGTATATTTGTAATGTATTGAAGACACTGTAAAATAAAATGCTACCTTCAGACCATAAGTGCAAGTTGCATATGAAATAAGATAAGGACACAATCCTTTAAAGCAATTCTCCTCCCTAACCCCAGTACCCCAGGAGTAATGGAGCTCGGTATGAAGGGGGTAAATATAATCAAATGCTGAGGTCGGTACTTTCAATCTATTAGGGCCATATACAGTACTGTAGGTCCCAGTCCCAGGTCCCAGTCCCATGTTAGTGTTGCAAACGCATGCTCTGAGTGTGCAGAAAAAAACAAATTGCGATATTACAAAGTAAACGAGTTTCCCAGAAAAAAATATTTTGCCTGACCTTAAATCCATATGTTTGGATATTATCTCTCAAGGTGAACAATCTACCGGACCCTCGGTGTGCACCGCCTTTGAACAATAAGCACTGCAGGAAATTTAAAATGGTCTGATAAGGTTGAAACCATGAAGAGAAATTGCTTTGCTATTGGGGATTTTCTGTGGGAGTGAGAGAGGGAGGGCGGCCAAGACTGGTCTTTGAAAATTCAGCATTTATGAAACCTTTTTCTATCACCAAAGCATGCACATTAGACCATGCTATTGCAAAAAACAAAGATTGCCTACCTACAACATTAAACTGTGAAACGAACTTAACTAAACAAAACAGTTGTTTTTAAAACTTTATGTTGATGAATGTTCACTTAAAAGATGCTGATGGTGCTGTGTGTCTCATATAGTAGAGAGTGCCTGTTCTTTGTTTCTGCAGCATAAATTGCTTTTGCAAAACAAGCAACACAGCAGAACGATGTTGCATAACTTCAAAAGGTGCAGCAAATGAGCTCGAGCAGTCAAGGGCAGTGAACGAGGAGTATGAAGCAAGGACCACTTCTGCTGATAGCCTTGAACCTGCTTCTTCAATTTAATTCAATTTATTAATATTTATAGTGTGATATCACCACAGCCATGGTCTCAGAACACTTCACAAGTACACAATTAATAACATGTAAAATAGTAAATATAAAATGAAAAAAATAATTAAATCAAAAGTAAAAGTCAGAGTTAAAATTATATAGTGGGTAAAATTTTAATTAAAAGTACATTTCATGTAAGGACAACAGCCATTCCTAATTAACAAGAGTTACAGCCACACCTCCAAGAATATTTAAAACATAATAACAGTGTGAAGTTAACAGATAAGGACCAGTGGTCGAGTCACTGGAAGACACCAGTTAGTTCAGTTCAGTGTTCAGAACCCCCGCTGTAAAATGAGTGCTAGTGCTTTCCTTCTCATTCTCTATTGCGATTCATTTAATCACGCTAAGGCTTTCATTAGGACTGCTTATGATAGAGCGGTTGTTAAGGCTGACCTTGCGCGTTCCCAAAGAATCAGGTTTCCCATGACACCACTATGAGTAATGATAATTGCAAAGGGGCGGACCCTACAACACCAATACGTCCGCGCCATAGAAACCAGCTGGCGGAGGAAAACGCTCAGATTATTTATGTTATGTGGTTATGTGCTTGGGCTCACTGATGCCTAGGCCTATGGTTACTGGGTAATTACAGCATGTCAGTTCACCACACATAACACATAGCACATAACACTTCCGCATTTAATTAATCTGCATACAATGACTTCCGCACATGTGTCCCTGTCATTAAAGTGGCTGTGAGAGAGAAGCACCTATTTCATAGGACTTCTTAAACCCAGGGTTACCCTTGGTGCTACTTTCACTTTAGTTTCATGAATCCATATGTTTGACTAACTCTGCCAGCAGCCTCTTATAAAACACAGGACAAGTGGGAGAAATAGAGGAGAGACTGTATACGAGGCACTCAGTGTGTAACATGCTGTACTAACAAGTCAGACACTGGAAAAAACAACCTACAGCTGACACTTTTAAACCTCACTGACAAACCTGAGCCTAATAAAAACAACGAACCATGCAGCACTTCTTCTCTGACCTACAAGAAACATGTTACACAACAAGCCCTCTAGCCATTAACCTGCTGAAGGGTACAACAACACTCAGGTATTTCTGGATGGAGTCAAAAGGTGCTAAGGTCAACTGCATCAGCGGCTCAGGAGAGTCTATGCAGAGCCAGTTAGGAGAGGTTGCTGCAGTTGTGCCCTGAGAATATGTGAGAGTACCAACAGAAAGGTCTTCCAACAAAACATATTCTTTCTTAAAAAGCCTAAAAAGGCTTCAATCTATAAAAAAAAAAACACACACACACACACAACGCCTTGCACCCTGAGGCCCATCAGTACTAATACTAATGATAACTAATGCTATGGCTTTGAGATCTGACCTTATGCGCTTCATACTTTAATTAAGTACAAGCCTCAATGCAAATTAACCCACAGCAGTGGGAGCCCACACACACTTGTTATTAGTGCTTCCAATTCAGCCTCTGACCTAAGTTTAGTGAGCACAGTGCTGAATTAGAGGAGCTAGAGTTTCAACAAATACTTCAACACAGTTTTTAATGGTCTCCTGCAAAAAAAAAAAAAACAAAACAAAAGTAATTTGAACAAGTGTACATTGATAATGAATAGCTTTCCTTTCATGAAAAACATGGCCTTTTTTTATTAAGGCCAGCCTTTGTTCTTTGGTCTGAAGCCACAGCGACAGGATATGGTCATGCCCCAGGTACTCTCTGTGTGTATATTATTGCAACCTATGCGAAGATTACATTGAGAAAATATGTCTTTCATCCCGACATTCAGAAAGTTTTAAGTTAAATCCGGAAAACTTTGAACATAAATATGAAGAACCCTTTCATGTCAGCTTTATAGCTTTGATGCAGAGCCATGGCTAAAATGTGACACAAAGCAAGAAAAAAAGTTCCAAATGTTTTGTTTGTTTGTTTCAAAGGCAATGTAAAGGCATAGTACAGAAAAAAGTTTTACATTAAAAAAGCTTTATAAACAAAACATCATCATTACAATTTTTAAACAGACAGCTACAACCTAACTTAACATTGCACTACCTTCATTGCCTTAAAAGTTGCTGAGCTGCATTGAAAAGTCCAAGCTTATACGTCCTGTTCCTGTGCTGTTCCATTCCATCTGCTGGCATTGCTGCTGCTTAGCTGTACTGTACCCAAAACTGGTAGCAACCACCTTGACCCACTTCCAGAGAACTGGAATACCAACTGTCATACTATGACCTCTTGATGTGGGCGGGGGTGTTTATCATCAAAGGTGGACGTCACTTCCGTCTCCACCAAGTCCTTACCTTGGTAGGGAAAAAAAATCACCTTCAGCTCCAGGTAAAGTGGGGTGTAGGTTGATTTGTGTCCTCTATTGTAAGTCGCTTTGAATAAAAGCATCTGCTGAGTGTAATGTAATGTAACAACTGGGGATGAGCGCCCCTACTCTGGTATGTGAAGGCTAGATGCCTCACTGCTCACTCCCCTTGTTTATCTGCTGAGATCTGAGGCCAGATGGGCTACTCTTTTCTCATTTCTTTGCTCCTCCTCTTCAGTAATCTTTCTTGACCTATTTCAATTCACTATTTATCATCACTGTCAAACTACATTGGTGTTTACAGCCGTGGAGACATCCAGGCTTGGATAGTCCTTAAGTAGTTTTTAGAACTCAGTTCTGGAAATAAGTAAATGCTCACAGCTTTTCAAGGCAGTTATGGAGATATCTGATTATGCGCTGGTGACTTGACTTTTTTTTAAATTAGACATCAATTACTTTTCTTTTATATCTTCAAGATTCCTTTAAGGCACCCAGCACAAAATAATCAGAAGCACAAAATCTGACAAGGTAAAAAGTATAGATAAAATCATTTGTTACCATCAAGTTGTAGATACGTGAATGAGAATGAGAATCTGCCAGAGCAGGTGGGTGTGAAGAGGTGTATCCTAAGGAGGGATTTAATGGTAGGTAACGTGTCAATAGGTCAGTCGTCCTGTGGGAGGGAGAGTTCCAGGGGTGAGGGGCAGGACAGCTATACAGGCTTCTAGCCCCAAGGCAGCCAGGCAGGCGGCGCTGAGGAGAATGATGGAGGTGAGGGAGGCTGTGGAGATGTGGAGGAGACCCAAGAGATATGGAGATGGAGTAGTTATGATGAATTGCTCAAGAAGTAAATTTTTGAAATTGATTATTAATTAATTGACAATATTTGAGAAAAAACAATGAAGACACTGAGAGACAGAGGTAATACACTATATGAAAGAGGATGTGGTTATCATATGGGCAGTTGGATGGGGGTCATTGGTGATTCTGATTACAGCTGTGTCTACACTGTCATATGGCAGAAATTCAGACAAAACATTTTTTTGATTGTCAGTTATTAAAGAGTGCATCTGGTTAGCAAGACAGATTGAATGACAGGGATGGGAACAAAATCTGGATAAAGTGTGTTCTATATATCCCCTAAAGTGTCAAGTGTTGATGGACATTTTCAGCTTTTCAGTGATTAAAGCACAGTGAGTCAGTACAGTTAAGTGATTGCATAACATCTTTATATTAACACCAGAGACCCCCCATGGTTGAAGCTATTTTTGGAGCCTAGCAGCAAAATAAGGGTTTTTTTTTGTTTCAGTCAAATATACATTAGTGGGCAGATTAGTGTGTTATTTCTCAAGAGGTCTGATTCATAGTTAGATCCCTTCCACTCAGCATCGACTCCACCCCTCCCTTTACTGATACCCCAGAGGAGATTTACCCTCTGCCAAAATACTCAGCACATTTTTTAGGCACAGCGGAATCCTTGACAATTAACTGTCAGCTAATTAAACAATAGCTCATCTGGGTTTAATGACAGGGTTTTTTTTTTTCATTAAAAATTTGCTGATGAAACAGCGAAAGGTGTGGGTGGGACACTCACTCAGCTCTGTCTAAAAGTAGCAGATGTGTTCCTTTGCGCTCTGTTGGTTTGCCTACAAAGACTGTGGGAGGCAGAAAAGGGTTATGTAACTTTTACTATGCTATTTAGGACACATTAAAAAAAGTGCAGTGATGAGTTCCACTCCATTCCTTGTCTAGCTGTGTGGTAAAAATTGTCAAAGACCATGTAACACAAGCAGAAGTGAAAAAAAAGAAAAATCAATCCAAAGTAACAAAACAATACAATATCACACCACAATTCATCATTCTAGACAGAACCATCATATGCATAGATACTGTTTAACTCACAGACCCTCCATCACATTGTAGCTGTCTGGTTGAAAACCAATAGGCAGCTTCTCTGCATTGTAGATGTCAGGATTTTAATCACCTAGTTACTTGTCTGTTTCAGTTGGAACCCTCACTATACCAAAATTGTGGATGCATGTCACATAATCCCTACATTGTGCCAAAACGGAAAATATTTCTATGTGTGGCCCCTGGTTGATGCCAATTTCCTAAAATACACCTTTTGTCCCCAGATTGAAAATGGCAAAACAGTCGCAGATGACTGTGAAGGCTGCATAGCAGGATTTTGTAGCCCTCTAGCAGAAAAAAAATCACCAAATGTTTTATTGTTAGGTACTAAGCACCTCTACAAAACAGGCCAAATACTACAAAATGTAATTTTTCCATTAAAATTATGAATAAAACATGATTACAGTGCACTTGATGCTGAAAATGGAACAAGAATGTAGAGGCTGCTGCGGCTCTACTATAATCCTTCCATCTGTAATAATGGTGTATGAGGGATGCTGTGTTGAACCAAAAAAAATAGCAGGCTAAAATATGAATAAGTAACATGAACGCTATTTAAAAGTGAGTTATCTCAGCTGAGGCAGATTCATCCAAAATCAGAGAGAGGATTATGAAATGGACATCTTTTTTGTGACATTTCACATTTTATTGAAAGCCATTTCAGGGACACTAAAAGAGATTAGCAGTCACTTACACACGTGCACACACACACACACACACACACACACACACACACACACACACACACACACACACACACACACACACAGAAGGATTATCTGTAAGATCTATATAAGATCATGTTTGTTGAGGAATTTGATACGACTTTTAAAAAAGATGTACTGCCATTTTAGGGTAAGACATCTCTTTATGAGCAATATAAGAACACACATTATTTTGATGAGGCAGAATATGTCAGGCACATTAAAATACTGCAGTGTCCTCATGGTTCTACATGCATATGCTCTAATCCTATAAAGGCTGAGGTCCCCTAAGAATATCTCTTCTTTTTCATACTTTTACACCATGTATTTAGAGCCTCAATTCTATGCAGTCAGGGAACTTGAGTTTTTTGGGCAGTCGTTGTGAAACCCATCCTTTACTATTTACTCATCTTTATTGTTGTTACAATCCAAATAAGCAGAAGAGTAAAACCCTGGCTTCATGTTGTATAAAAAAATGGTTTTAGCTGTGCCCATAACAAAGGTGGTTTCACTAGTTTTTCTCATCTATCTGACTAAAAAACTGTGCCAGTTAAAATCAACTGGATATGTGAATGAATGGAACATGTGGAATGGCCTTTTACTCTCTAAAAGTTGGTGTTCTGTTGAAATGGGCTACTTTTCGAGTCAGGCCACCACACAAGTGTAGTGGAGGAATGTAGTGCTCTATGGAGTTTGGCTACAGGTAGCTCATTTCGACGAAGCACCTCAACTGAACGGAACACTGGATAACCCATCTGTGGGAGTGGGAAGGGAGATTTTTGTGAAATCCTTCAAAACCTTTAGAGTAGACATTTTATGTAGACGTTTTACACCGTGTGTAAAAAATAAGCACTCAGCCTTGTCTTTGTGAGCTCCATCACTGGCCATTGTGTGTTTTCTAACACCATGCTATTCTACCATGCGCATTGCAACAGTGTTATACCTAACAGGAGCTCTTGCTGAATCCATTGTGTGGTGCAGAATGTTTTCAAGATTGAAAAAAAAAACTGTGAAGATGCGGCACACTTGGTGTGCAAGGAGAGAAATGCTAGTTCAAAAATAGTGGTATTATCAGCCTGAGTTGTCAAAACGATGTAGCACCTTTCTGCTGAATTCTAAAGTCACTACAACATATTATCTCCGTTTTGCCATACCAGAAACATGCACATCAAGCAAATCAATAGGCTTTAATGCCAACAGTATCAAACACATTGTTAGCCCCCTGACAGCTTTTCACATGAACTCATGCAGGAACAGAAAATCTCTGAATGAGGTCGGTGCGTGCTTGTGTGTATGTGTGTGTATGTGTGTGTGTATATGTGTGTGTGTGTGTGTGTGTGTGTGTGTGTGTGTGTGTGTGTGAAGCATGTGCAGCATGTGCAGAGGCAACTCAAGAAAATGGACTGAAATCAATAACTGCGAGAACACAAAAATATATATCTGCTGAAATGAAAAAGTCCCATCAATAGCATCAATAGAACTTACTCTATTCTACTCTACTGTCAAGCTTTAAAATCTGTATAGGGCATGGGAATGGATTAACGGCCTCTTTTCCCAATGCTACGGATGTTTCAGAGGCGTGCTGTAAAGTTTCATCACAATGGATATGACCTCAAAATAATCATATCCAACTTGGTTGATAAGAACGATAATATTGGGGAGTGGAGAGTACCGGTGGGTGGTAGATTAACATTGCATGGTCAACCAATTAATTCGAGATAAGTTGTTATCTATGAGCACAGCAATGTGTGGAAAAATGATACAGATCTAATGACTGTTCAAGAAAGGGAATTGCATTGGCCCCTTGCAGTCAGTATGCCGCTGACGGCTTCTCCTACTCCTAGTGTATGGCGGCTGAAATATTCAAATGGGAGGAGAGAAAAGTAGCAGGAGCCCCCGCTTATTAATAAAACATGAAATGAAACCTGCTGTCACACCTCTATCAGATGTCCCCTTCCTCTAGAGGCTTAATTCCCCCCATGTATATGTGACAGGAATGAGACAACTTCCAACCCAGAAGAGCATGGCATTCTTCCCGCTAACACAGACAGACACATTTGCATTCAGTCTCTCATACTCTGGCACACACACACAAAAAAATATAACATAAAGACATGCATCTCAGTGCCTCAGCACTGATGAGATGAGAGGAAGACTAGGGTGGAAAGGCAGAAAGGAGCTTCCCACCAGGATCTCACTCCCACATCCAAATAGCTCAGAGAGTGTATGCTGATGAGAGGAAATCAACCTTGCTGTGAAATGCATTTGACAATTTTTCCATATATATGTATGTGTTGTGGTCGTGGTGTAATATTTCCCTTTCAATTTGTGGCAGCTCAAAGGAGAAGAAGCCGTCACCCTAGGAGAAGAAGTCATTTTTCTACCAATATACCTGGCTCTGAGTGACAAATAATATCCGTTCTCACTACTGTATGACAAATGACTTAGTCTTTCATCACTGACCTCCCCTGTGAGCCCGATGTGTGTGTGTATGTGTGTGTGCTTTTTGTGTTTACCGGTGAACTTTGTGTTGACCCGAAGGTAAGGTCATTCACTTACAACGTACCCTCTTGTCCATACGACAAGTTGGGTTTTGGTGTTTCAAAGGACATGTAAAGATTTGGCGTAAAGGTTTTTCATAATATTTTGTTTTTAATATAATTGTTTTTGAAAATGATGTGTCTATTGAAATCACATATAATTTATACTCGTATGATGGTAATTTTAGATACATGTGGGAATGGCCAACATTTGGTGGCAATAGTGACCCCCTGCAAACGAGTGCTGTTCCTGGTTACGACTTTCCATCAGAAAGCTGAGGTCATATTGATCTTGCATCATTAACTCCTCCCCAGTGACTTGCAGTCGATTCCATATAACCCAATTCTCAACTCATAATCCTTGTGACTACAAGAAACAAAGTCAGAAGAAATTACATTTTATATACCCTAATAAAACCAGTAGACAAATAACAGTAGCTGCCTGTGTTGTTTCCAGCCCCACCTGAACTGAGTTGCCCCTATTGATGTTCCCCTAGTGATGTGTTTGCTAGGCATGACCTCCCCTTTCCCATTCACCCCCCCGACCCCACCACCACAAACACATAATCCCCACCCTCGTGGGGGAAAAGGACATGAAAGGCAGCCTGATTACCTGTATATTTCATCAGCGCTGCCCTCCTCTCTACTCTCGGTCCAGGGGAAGAAACCATATCTCCATTCATCCCCCCCGTACCAGTAATCTAGCCTCTTGTTTTCCCCCAGACCTGCCAGCTTGTTTGATGACAGGACCAGCCGGCTACTTGTGTTTTTTTACCCTACGCTTGTGTTGTTTACCCAAGCCCAGCAAGCCACCTGCACAGCGCCGGTCAGTCATCGGCTGAAAATAATGCTGATAAAAATAAATAAACAAATGCATAAAGCCAGAGTGAAGCAAGCAAACAGACTGTGATTCACAAGGTCGACCCCCGTCTCACTTCATGTCTGGCACGGTGTGGCATTTTCACAGTTTCATGCTGAGAGATGTGAGACGACAAAAATTCTACTGTAGCTCCTTTTCAAACACATTTAAATGAGCAAGCTGCATGACATTAGTCACAGATTTAAATCTATGGCAGTTGAAAGTTGATTTACTGGTCTGCACGAAGTGATTCCACAGACATTGTTGAATTGGAGCAGCTACAGGAGTGTTTTAAAGCTTACGCTTAAAGCTTAAGAAAGTCAGTTCTGGTAAGAGTGCAGTTGCCAGCAACCAATGTGCTAAAAAACACAATTGTGTTCACATCATTATCTCACCAGTTCTTCATTTCCTCCCTCTCAAGAACTCATTTTTACACAATCATTACCTCTCATAATACTTTCTGCATAGAAATCGATCAGTCCTCTGGACCTTTGGGCAGCAAAATGAAGTAGCTGATTAAGGCAAGGTCAAATTCAGATTTTATTATCAAGTTAATCTCACCTTTAAAAAAGTTACCTGCAGTCTGCAGTGAGCTCTTTCTCTCTCTCTATCTTTCTCTCTCTCTCTTTTTCTCTCTCTCTAATAAATTATTCAGTGGAACGATTCAGAAGGTTTTCCTTCGGCGGTGACGTGTGTAACGCTAGACTCCTTCCTTGGCCACAAGGCCTACTGGGAGACGTGTGTTCGTGCCACTGTCACCAACTCCTCCCTGCTACACTGTTCAGCAGAGGGGAAGATTGGAGCCTCGGGACAGGTTTACATTCGAAACAGATCGCATGCAGGGGACACATAAAAGAACTGGAGTACTTATGAGTCAGAATGTTCCGGACTGCATGGCAAGCAAGTGTCACTGCGAGTGCTCTGCACAGGCTGTGGTATTGCTTTTTTTGTTGTGCGCCAGCATATGTGACACCTGGTGCTAAGAGTGAGTCATTTTTTTTGTTCAAATGAAACAGCTTTTGATTTCCGGTTGACTGAATGAACAAAACTTTTTTTTGTCCTATAAAGCAGTTTTATTTCATGGACTGTTGATTGAATAAACAGCTTTATATCAAAATATAGCTTTGATTGATTGGCTGTTCACGTCAGCACCTATTGGGTAATGCAGTGTGATGATGATGATGATGATGATGATGATGATGATGATGATGATGATGGTGATGATGATGATAATGATGATTGTTGTTACATTGCATTTTTTGGCAGATGCTTTTATCCAAAGCGACTTACAAAAAGGGAGGACATAAGCTAACAGAGGTGTAAAGGGACACTGAGTAAGCAAGCAACCTTTATACATACAGAGAGAAGCATGTGTCTGAGTAAGTTTCCCGGAGCAGGGACACTACAGATATACCCCAGAGAGAGTTGGTTTAGTGATTGTTAGTTGTTGTTGTTGAGTATGGTGGGACATGAATAAACTAGTCTCTTGAACTGGAAGACACTTACATTCAGGGGAGGTTGCATTGGATGTCACCAGTTTCCCCTCCGGTATGTCGTATCAGTAGGGGCTGCACTGATGTTGTATCTGCAGCAGTCTGGAAGGAGGAAAAACAGTTCAATGCTTCACCAGATCACAGAGGCATTTCCCATTAAATCATGATAATTCATGGCTCATTATTGCCCTATAAGAATATACACTACTCAAAGATGTGTATCAAGACGTTCTGTGAGCAGTCAATGACCCTATTAAAAACAGAAAAAAATCATTATAATAATAAAATGTATTAAATTATTGAAAATCTAAATGATTTTCTAACACCGACACTAAAGACCTGTTTTTTTTTGTTTAATATTGACATAATTAGCTAATTGTTCTCAATTGATCATCTCACAAGCATCTACACTCTCTCTACACATATATAGCCCATTATGATCTGAGATTCTGAAGAACCATTTCCAATGTGAAGTACCTTTAAATCTCTGGATGGTTCTATGGAGAGTCAAGGTTCTTCTATGGCATCGATGAACTGGTACTGGCCCCATTATTTTTTAGAGTGCAGTTTTTTAGAGTCACAAAATGCATGTGTGACTAAAATATGAGCTTGTTTGTATCTTTGACTCTGATTCATGTCCCAGCACTACATGGTAAGGAATATCAACAAGTGACATTTTAAACACTGACAGGATGGGAATGCATGGCATCCTTTTTCTCAAGCCTGCATCCATTGTTTTTGCAAACTGACAAGCAACAGATTCAGTGAATGATGAAAATGAAAGCTTACAGGCACCATCGATTTATCCCTCTAAGTGAGAAGCCTCAGCATACCTACGGTGCAGTCTGTAATGCTCTAATTTACCATACTGATAAATGCCAATTCTGCCTGCTTCACTTTTTATTTGATCACACAGTGATGTCTATGAAATTTAAGCTTCACTTATTTTGCCTCTAGTTTCTGAGACACCATAAGTGTGTGTGGTTCATAGTCTAATCTCAACTCCCAGCAGCTCATTAGGAGGGGGGAGAGCCCATTACAAAGTCTCTCGAGGAACGAGCATCACAGCTGGTGAAAGGACCGATAGGGGCTCAAATCGACCATTCCTTTCTGGACAATTTCGGAACGGTCACAAGAAGCATGCATGTCTCCTCTCTCTCTCTCATTCTCACCCTGTTTCTCAAAGTTTATTCTCCAAGGAGCACATTTTCCTACTCTTTAGAGAGACAGACAGACCCAAAGGCTAAAGAAAGGAGTGAATGAAATGTGTTATAGCTTGGTATCCTGATGAATAAAAAAAAACTTCCCAAGCAAATGTCGAGCCCAGGAAAATGGGCTGGATGCTCATTTTAACATTAGACCTCTCGAGAATATAACATGGACAACTCATTTCCCTGGCAGAATGGAAGCGTGTCGGTCATGACAGGTAGGATATGCCAAGCATGCTGGAATGAGCATGAGGGTTGGAATCTGGAGGTACACAGGGGCTTGAAGTGTCTACTCCTATTTGCTTCACCCCAATCTCAGGGCCCTGTCCAGCCTCCAGGGACCCTTTGGGTGCTGGAGCATGAGAGTCCTGCCAGAGCAGGAGATCGAGCGGCCTGAGAGATGGCTTGTGCACCGTGAAATCGTGACCAACACCACCACGGCTTCTGCTACATCTGCTGCTGCTTCTGCTGCCATGGCGATGGTGGGATGCTCCAGTTCTGGCAGCTGCCAAGGACAATTTATGGGCCTGTTTTATCACATCCTTTCCCTCTGACCACTCCCTGACCTTGGATCTGACCCCCGTATCCCCTCATACTCATACACACACACACACACACACACACACACACACACACACGTGCAGACTCTGGAACTCCATGGCTCCAGCAGCATCTGATGAGACTGAGGGAAGGCACAGACTGCCTGGAGCTTCATTCCTACCTCAAAACAGATGTGCAGGTCTGTTTTTTCTGCACTGTTATATATAATCATATTCAGTCCACCGCAGAGCAGGTGCTCCCAGCTGGGGATTTAAGAGTAATAAACACACACAGCATTCGCTCTGCTCTGCTCTCATTGCTCTTGAGATTCACTTCAAGGCACAAGCTACTAGACTTGCTGCCGGTAAGACAATGCATCAGCTTTCTTTTTACGAGCTGCAGAAGTCAGATGAAGTCACTGAGTCACTGCTATTCACAGGGAACGGGTAAATTAAGGTAACACAATGATTTGGTCAACTGAAGAACTTCATAACATTATTGTGCTGTATTGTATTATATTACATTATATTATATCATACTCATTATAATAGGTGGGCCAAAAATAAGGCACACATTTTAAATGCTTATATCTTGGAATCTAAAAATGATAGAGAGTAACAAATTTATTTGTTGGAAAGCTGACATTCAGGAGTTTTTGATACATGGTATGGTTTTAGCTCTCATTTCCTATTAGGTGCTGAGAACAGAACAACAACAGAAGTTCACCAGGAGAAGAAGAGCTGTGAAGTTGTTAAAGAGAAGCTGTGAGACTGCAACATACTGATTTTATTAAAAGATGAACACCCCAAACTTCACTGGTGTAAACAACTTTGTCTGACACTACCAACAGCAGAAAAAAAACAGATACAGCAAGTAGGAGAAAAGCTGGTTGAATTCTGAGTTGAGATCCCCTCCCCCGTCTTGTACTTGTTTGGACAGTCAGCAGACAACTGGCTCCAGATCCCATCAGCTGGACATCCCTTAATTAAGAGCAACATGAACACTGAAGGCTACCGGGGTCCCTCTCTGACAGTCAAGGACTGGTCTGCAGTGTTTGTGGGCAAGAAGTATACGCCGGTTGTTCTTCTCTCCTCTATGAAGCAGAGGTGAAGATGCTGAGTTGAGTACTTCTGTGGCTTATTTCCCGAGGTGGACTTTTACTTTCTGAACCTGGAATGTCTACCTCCAATTATTTTAGCCTAAGATCAGACGGGCCAAAAAATATACCCTTCAAGCTGGTGCAAATAAGGCTCTGACTATCAATGTTTTGATGTGTGTTTTTGTATCATTTCTTACTTTTCTTTCTCTCTAAGAATACCTCTGCCTTCATTACGTTAATCTTTGCTGTCTGTGTCTTTCTTGTGAGCCTTTTCAATTTATTGTGATGGCAACAAATGAGCTCATTTGCCAGTAAACTCAAGGGTTGCTCATTACAGTATCCCAAAAAAGGATAAGCACCTTAGCTGGAGGAAACTGGGTAACCAGAACATTTTCCAATAGGGCTAAATCTTCAAGCAAAGACTAATAGGTGATAATTCTTTGCCTCTGTTGCTTCACTCAGAAGTTAGCTTCTGGCTTTTTTCACATTTGTGTTGTATTCTGAAAACTCCCATACAGATTGCTGGGTGCTATCTTGCCCAAGGTAACCCAGAGGAGGGTGTTAACACCAAATCCAGCGCTGATAGCTAAATCCGAAGCGCTCTGCTTAAGAGTGTGTGTGACAGCATGTGACTGGGAGAGAAAAATCAATACCCTGAGAGCTAAGAGCCTGGAAAACTCATTAGTCGATTGTGATCATCATCATTCTTCTTTTCTTTTTTCTATTTTTTTCCCCTCAAACTCAAGAACTTTCTTTTTTATGGGTCACCTTGTCAGTTTTTGTTCTTCCCCGCACATGACACTCGACACAGCTCAGCGCTCGCGTTTTCATGTTCTGTGTGCCAGCAAATGATAAACAGAAGCAGAATGTTGCATCTATGCAAAATCTTGGGGGATGATCCCCCAAGGTACACATGCTCGGGATGATTTATGGCAATGCGGGTCCCGCTGTCAAGAAATTCTCCCTTCCGCAAAGCCACAGCGTCTCGCCTCTTTGCACACCGCTCAGTGGTGGGCTGGTGCTCCATTGCGTGTGATCACAGCCTCACTGGGCTGGTGATAAAAGAAGAGTGCAACCGTCAGTATAACGGCCACTCAGCTGAGCTCTAACTGTGTGTGGCATACCCAAGTCCAAATAGTATGGCCCAGAAGGGCCAGCAGACGGATACCTTATTTCTTACAAGTCTTATCTTTGTCTTGGAAATAAGTAGGCTCTTATTGACCTCTGGTGTGTTTCTCTTAAAACCCTCTCAGAAGAAAAAAAAATAGTGTGGGACTATTTTAAGATCTTAGGTTGAACTTAGTTTGCATCACTCGACCCTTTCTCAAGAGTGTAATTTAAGAAGTACAAGACTGTTTCTCCTAAAACCCCCTTAGGAGGAAAAGATAAGAGAAGATAATTCTAGGAGGCAATATTTTCCTCCAGGAGGTCGTCAATCAACACCCTTTCTCTGTGTCTCCTTGAATGTAAGGTTAAACTAATCTCCCCTTAGATATAGAGCCATACACATGCATGTCACTACGATGACAGTGATTAAGTTGACGGCACTGTTAAGCCTTTTGCACGATGATGCTGTCAATGATTAGTTTAGACTTAAAACACCTTACGGTGTCGAAAAGAAGAAAAAAAAACACGTCAACCATGTGGTCACTGATCTGCTGTGCAACAGGAGTTGCCCCACACAAACGCTTGAAAAACAACATGGGACCAAAGAGACAAGACAGGTCAAACTGGATGGCATGTAAACAAGTGTGGCTGTGTGCCATGTTAGAGCCATGATGTGACAGGTATGACGTGACATCTCACAAGCACCCAGAAGACTCATTTGTTCCACGTCATACAAAGTGGGCCACCTACTTCCGATACATGTGGAGAAGGCAAGCATGTGTTTTAGTCTATCTGTGCACTCTGAGAGAAGGTCAGGAGGTAGGACAGGGTGGGCAGAAAGTCTGAGCTGGCAGCTCACACAAACACCCAAACTGAGAATTTCACATTGCTATACAGGTACACTGTAATGAGCCTGGGATGATCTTTCAACAAGATTGAATGCACACTTGACAAGGAGCTAACAGGAAAAGGTGGTAGTGGTGGATGAGCTGGCTAAAGGGGCTTCCACATGAAAATGGGGAAAAAATTGTGTTGATCCCCTCATCAGCTTAAAAATCACCCCTAAAGCACTGTGGCAGCATTGTAACAGTAACCCTGATCAAACAGCTCGCCCCTTACAGTGTTCCTCTCTCAGTGCCCTTCTTTCATGCTCCAGATCTTTCTTTTTCAGGCCTGCATGACTGCAGGAAGAAATTGAAAATGTACGGCGTGGTTAGGCTCAACCCTACAAATGATTGCGCCATGGAGTGGTTCCTACTGAAGGAAAGCCATCAGCGCTAGGCTGGGCTGCAGCAGGCTGAGAGCAAGCAGATGGTGCTGTAAGCAATACTGTCCACCCTGTCGACCATATATCCTTATTACCATCTCCTTTCTCACACTGCGTGATCCAGAAGCATGATGAATGCCACCGTTTAGCTAAATGCCAACAGCAATAATCAATGCTGTACAATGCACTCCCTGTGCTTACTGCCCACGCCACTGGATATTTTTTTCCTTCTCCTTTCATGGATTTCTTCTCTGAAATGTTTACATCTCTCATTAATATTTCTTTGGATGCCCGCCTCATGGCATTTAGATAGATTTGTTTGTTTTTGTTTGTTTTTTTCTTTTTTTAGCTCCCTGCTGTATCGTGCACATGGAGGAGAGGATAATGTGTTTTTGTTGACAAGATCTCTCACATCTCTCTCTGTTGGCTCTTGCCGACTCAGGATGCACAGTGCATTCAATTTGTTTCCACTTCCATACCTCCTCCTCCTCTTCTTTACATTGTTCCAAACGTGTTCACAGTTGCCCTGGTAATAGCAGTAGTTCTGTGTGTTGGGCTGGAGTATACGTGGTACCTCCATCACTAGTATGCTGAGATAGCCAAAGCATACATATGAACCTATGCTAAATATTTCATGTCCTAACATATTGATCACAACAGCCTTTTAGAATAAAAAAAAGCCATAACAACATCAGAGAGTGAACAGAGGAAACCTACGAAAAGACAGCATGATTGTTTATATATCATTTCTGTGAGACATTTTAAGATATTTTTATCTCAAATATACAAATGCCTGATTAGCATGTTTATGCACAGTGTCGGTTAAGCTTACGGGCAGCTTTTGATGAGAGATGCTGCTGACGTGTGCATGTTAGCCAAACTAACAAACTAAAGACCCAGCCCGAGACTGGGCACGGATGAGGGGTAGAAGCAGAACCGTGAGATGCGCACACCCAATTAAAGCAACAAAACCCCAGGACAAGTGCACTTAATGAGAGTGCTACTGGTCTGTCAAGTAAGGAGAGGCTTTTTCATCTTTTTTTTGTCCTTCAGCTCATCTGTCACCTAAACCACACTTTTCAGAACAACCTAAAGGCACTGTAATCAGTTTCTGGCATGCCTAATAGCCATCCAGCCCTAGACTGTTTCACTTGACTGAATTTTGACATGCCTGAGTGAGCTACACAAGAGGGAGAGGGAGAGGGAGAGGGAGAGAGAGAGAGAGAGAGAGAGAGAGAGAGAGAGAGAGAAACCTTTTAGGATTCAATAGCAATTTTGTGACAATTGAATGGAAAATACCTACCTTGGCGGATAAAAAACTCTTGGTGACCTGGATAAAAAATGGCAATAATTTTGTGGGATAAATGAAATACAGCGAGTAAGGTTTCGTGGATATAACCTCTGGCAAGACTGAACGCCAATGCTAAGCTTTAGCTTAGTGAATGTGATCGCATGAAAAATGTATTCTGAAACAGGAGAGAGTTGAGAGCAGTGGGAGGGAGGTCAGGGGTGTTTCATAGTTATTCCTCCCCCCAAGGGGATAAATCTGTATGCTAAGGCAGCATGATAATGGCTAGGATTTGATGGGGTGGTTCAGGCCCGTATTTGTGTCCCGTTTGACTGACTGATATGTGGGTCTGTCAAAGCTAATCCAGAAGATACATAAAATCCGACAGACAAAACATATCCAGGAGGATAAGACAAAGACTGCTTCACCACTATCTTTGGTTTACCACCACATAATCTGCTATCATGCACAGCATAACCATACATACTAAACAGACTCTAAGGAGGTGTGTGTGTGTGTGTGTGTGTGTGTGTGTGTGTGTGTGTGTGTAAATGCAGAGACATTTTAAAGGCTTTGGGTGCGTGCAAGTGTGTTTGTTTGCAAGGTCAGGCTCTGAGTTAAACTCCTGTCAAGAGATAAGCTCAGCTTCCATAAGAGATACCCTCCCATTGCAAGGTGTCACCTGAATGCTCCACTAAGAGTGCTAAGGGGTGTCAGTGGGGGAGGTGGTAGCTAAAGAGTGTGTGCGTCTGCTAAATGGCAAATTTTCCCACAGAGCCCTGGCTTCTACAGCTGAACCCACAGCACCACACTACACCCATCTTGATTAACCTGCCCCTGATGAGCGAAACCTATGTATATATTTTTTTCTGGCTTGGCTTTTCTTTTGCGAAAGAAAAGAGCACTCATTCGTAGGCTCGCTTCTGTCCGTCAGCCATTAAAGGGAACAGATGCAAATCAATTCCCTCCATCAAGGAGGTGCGGCCACCCTTTGCGACAGCATGAATAGGAGGGTCGATGGCTGCAAATACCAAGGCTGTACTGCTTAATACCTGTGAAATTAGCCCTCAATCCACCGCTCTGATGAAAGCTGCTAGAGGTATTTCTTTCCACACAAATAACATTAAAGCAGGACCCCATGGCTTGATCTAAGGTTCTTTTTTCGAGGGTATGTTTAGTAGCGTACACAATGGACCAGGGAGAATTATTTTCTATTGAGTGCATTGTAGAGGGATGACACCTCTCCCCCTCCCCCCTGCTCTCACTGCCTCTGCTCCCTGGCAATTCAAATACCTGGCTCTCCGCTAGTAAGTCTTTTCTCAATTCTGAACACCCTTTCCCATTTATGGGATTCTGTTAGCTCCCAGGCTACATAATAGCTGCGAATTTAAAAAATAATCTGCTGAAAGTGAGCTTAAGTGTACCATTTTAAAGTTGGCACACTGAGGAAGAAAACTATTGTCCATAGGTATAGAAAATGCTGAGCTTTGGTACTAGGGGCTTTGAAAAAAACAAACCACCTGATTGAAATACAAGTACTGGCAACCACTAAGACCATACAGCGCACAAGCTGTACAAGCTTTAAGTTACATTAACTTTTCAATGAACAGTTGGCACAGCCTTTATTGTGTACCACAGCAGCTTTAGTCTTAGAAAGAAGTCCACAGAAGTGTGATTGGGCAGCTACCAGAAGCAGTCTATAGACAATGATCAGCAAAAACCCTGATATGGAGGGGCTTACTATGGATGAGTGCCTTTGAAGTGTGGATGAAAGCAAGCCAAGGATAGATGGGAAAGGACTTGCTAGTTCAAGTGTTGACACATGGAGGCGGTGGGGATGACCTGCAACTGAAAAAACAAAATATTTCCATAGGGAGGAAGACACTGTGAGCTAGAGAAAGTTATGAGCTATGAAAGTTTATGAAAGATGGAGTTGGTGTTTATTTTATGATAATGGCATTTATTTTGGTTTCTTAATGGAGCAGGTTTCTTCTCTATAAAAGCCATGAAGTTAGACAGATGTTCAGTGGTAATTTTACACATTAATGATTAATAAAAAAAATCTTATACACAAAAAATGTGGTCGCAATCAGTTCTAAATTAGGTGTTTCTGAGTGGCTAATTTTGTCAACATAGTGGAGTGGGGAGTTTAAATACAGATCTATGTGATAATATATATTTTTATATTGACTATATTATACCGCCCTACAGTCAAGGGCAGACCATTTAATTTTGAAAGGTGCTGTCCAACATGACCTACAAGAAAAAAAGGTGACAAGACAAGACTAATGGGGCTACAGGGCATTAAAAGCGCCATAAAAAAAGATGATTAAATATAACCTCACTTAACGACACACTACCTATTGTACTATACACACAGATCAGACCATGGGTAATTAAGCCTTGGCTATAAGCTCAATAAATTTACCAAACTCATAATAGCAAACTCCTATCTTAAACCAATGATTCAGAAGGAGTGTACAGCAGAAGCCGGCACACATCCATGATGTCCACTTCATTTTCTGCTCAACAGTTCAATGCACACATTCCCCCTCTCGCTCTTTCTCTGCGGCTTTGAAATGGCTGCAGCAAAATGCCAAGATAGGAAGCATGTCAGGCTCAATCCTTCACAGAGCGTAATTACTTGAAAGATAAGCAATGGGTCTCGATACGGTTGGAATCACTTAAATGGGAGGGGAGAAAAAAACATTATGCACAACTATACTCCTGCATACAATCATGGAGAGCCTTTTTTCTGGCCTCTACTGCACACAACACCACCACATGCTTTGAATTTATGCCTTTAAGTAGAGGATTCTGTTTATAGTGGTTACAAATCTTCCAGGACACCTCAGAGCTTCATTCTGTTCCCAAAAAATACATAAATAGAATCAAGCAGGAAGATGCAGGTGTCTATTTTAAATATATTCTTTGAGGAAACAAGACAACGTAGTATTTATGTCATTGTGCGTGTAGCTTGAAGAGTCACAAGCTTTTTTCTTGTACTCAGCTATTTGATTCAAGTACACTGACTATTTAAATGTAGAGAGGTGACAAGTTATATACTCGATGTAAAATACCTATGTCCTTGAAGACCATTCTAGGGTTAGGGTCATTTGCACTATAATAAAAAGTGACTGGTAGGTGGGTTCTGTGAGGGTTCTTAGATGCTGTCACTTAGTGTGCGTTCTTCACATGAACATCTTGAATAATATATAGGAAGTATAGATTTTGACTGCATTTAAATTTCATGTGTCCTTGCAGGGAGTGCATTCAACCAGGCAATTTGCACTGATTGCTGTGGCTCTAGGCACCTAGAAACCCATCTGACACGCCAAGAAAAAAACTTGGATTTCAATAACCCAGCTCATATGTCTATCTGAAACTGACAAACACAAACACACAGCCTTATTTGTGGCCAAATTTCTGGCACAGGAAAAGCATATCAAATGAAATGCAGTGTATCCTAGAGTACATAAATTCCCTTAAGTCAAGATAATGGAAAATTAACAGCCCCGTTTCAGCACTCAGACAGTAATTTGCGAGACACAATTACCAGCTCCTTCTTCATGAGGTATTACAAGTCATTTGTGATGCGCCCACATTTCACCAAGCTGTAAACTTGCACAGCACAAGCCTTCCCAATATGACAACTGCTGTTAGCAATATTTATTACCTCACCATCACAGGACAGATTGCATCACAACTTGATTAGCGGTGGGCAGCGGGGCAATAATGTATTGGAGGCACAGGGATGGAGCTACAGTGCCCCCAAGTGGTGATAGTACAGAAAGCCAGGAAATTGGGGAGTCTTAAAGTGGGGAGGCAAAATTAATTCCAAGATAGATTTTGAAACTGATTATATTTTGTATTGAGTGAGCAGGTTTCATGCCTTGATAGTCCTTCATGGAAATAGAATATCACTTGGTCTCCTGGCTCTGTAATACACAGGAGAAATGTTAATGTCGTCCAATCAGAAACACACAGAGAAAAAGCTATTAGTGTTGGACAATTATCTCACCAATTAGGTTGTCCAAAGTAAAGTAGATGGATTTCTTTAGCAAAAATGGTAAAATCACTTGGGGCCCATATACTCAAATGATTCTTTCAACAAATAATTTAAGCTATTAAAAGTGTATTAAATGAAAGAAAACACACACAAATATGTAGTTTTTAGGAACTTTATTGAGTAAGCAATAAATTACACGCAAGGCTGGAAACTGCTAAAGTGCAAATAATTTAAGCCGTCCAGATGTCTTTCTCCTAGCCCTCCTTCAGCTGTCTAGACAGAAATCTGCTAATGTGCCAGCCTGCCACCTACTGTAGGTGTTCTGGGCTATTACCAGCAGTACAGAGGAGCAGGCAGGGGCACATCTGTAGACATGCTAAAGATAAACATACTGCTTATACCTGTCAAATATCAGGCCACATCCAAAATGGCATCACTTTGGGTCCACCATACAACTTTGGGCATGAAATCCAATTAATTATTAAAAATATGATTGGCCAAGGGATGGACAAGTAAGTAGGGTGAGACTGCTTAAAAAAATCTTCACTATTATGTAGAAATGTATATAAACGCATAACGATATCTTGTGTTATTTCTTTTACTCCTCAAAAGTCCTGACCTAGATTGGTAATCTATAACAGATGCCATTATCAAAGTGAAGTATATGCAAAGCTGCAGAATAAAGTTGTGCATCCACAACCAGCTGGAGCCAATAGCAAAAGGAATCTGCAATTCTGATAGGCAAGAGTAAGAACTTTAACCCAAACGATCTGCAGAGGGACAGGACTAATGCTTCCAATCCACACTCAATTTCACTGGAGCAGTGATCCAGGGCAAAGTAAGAAAAGGGCGTAAGTGCATTTTTTTGCAAAGGCCATTGAAATCAATACAACACTACCCAAGGAGTGAAGTTGTTAAATTGCCAGAAACAAAAAAAAAAAAGCTGTGGCAGAAATTTACAATGAAAAGAGGAGATAAATATGAAAAAGGCAGATGTAGTGGCTGGCCTGTGGCGGTCAATCAATGTAATCTAGTTTGCCCTTTTGTCACTTTCGACTGAGCAACTGTACCTCTGAGGTCTTGCCAATCGATTCCCTGAGCTCCCTGTAAAGCATAGCACTATAAGATGCAGTCTGCATGCTGCAGGGTAGAGCTGGTGAAAAAAGAAAAAACAAAATTCATACTGCCAATCCCCCACCCTAAGTTCGCACGCAGCAAGCGTTAACGCAGTCTGCAGAGATTTGATCAATATTGGCATGCCCCCGCCACCCTCCACCCCCCTCCAGTGAGAAAAGAGGCACAACGGATTTATTGCTCTTTCTTGTGCGCTTACCCAAAATCGTGTCTGAGGCCAGCTCTTACTCCCCTCTTGGGATTCCCTGGCGCCAGGCAACATTCCTTATTCCTTTCATCTGGATCACAGAGGGTGTTAATGAAATAGTTGGGTGGGGAGGAACACAAGGGGACAGAACAGTTCAACTCTTTTTTTTTTTTCCTGATTTTTTTTTTTTTTTTGCAAAAGAACTTCCTTACCAAAGAATCGTCCAGCTGTCTGTGTCTTCAGTGCGGCCCCACCGAGCGAGTCCACAGCATGACGCGAGACTCTACCGGGGGCCACCTCAAGCACGCGGCCTAATAGATAAGTCAGGTAACAAAAGCAAGGTGTTAAATACCAAGACTGCCATACTTACACTTTTACCTGAAGGTCATCTGAAATGAAGTATATATTGTTTATTCGCTTTTTAGTTTTATTTTTTTTCTTGACTGTTTTCAGACAGCTCTGTCTGAACATTGAAAATGTGAGATAGTATGTTTGTCGTCATGTGTTGTTTGAAAGACCAGGATGAGGATAGGAGCACATATTTCCTGACGTAACAAAAACAGGTGATCATAATTTTGTACATAGTAATTGGATTTCATTTCAGAACATTTCACATTCATACATACATTCATGACGAAGGGAATAAAAGAACTTGCAATGTATTATTTAAAATTTCAAACACATCAACCAATACACACATTCAAACACAAATTATTACTAGAAGTGGACAGTGTAATGCACTATCCAGAAAACCTCTATTACACTGTTATATCAGAGCTTGTGTAGAAATAAGCATGAAAGCCAATACCATTCCAGGATATCATCAAGGCATCAATTTAAGTAAAATAATATTTGAGTGACAACTTTTTCCTTTGTCCTCAAAAAACCCATTTTCTATGTTCTCTAAGGCAATATCTTGAACTTTTAGACTTCCATGTTGGATTATCACATGCCCGCCAATATGGATCTTACTAGTATGCAATTAATGAGGGTTCTGTGGAGAAAAGTGCAAGAACAGAGCGGAGATGTATTTGACCACTCTTCCCCATGAGTGTGTGATCCAATCAAAGCCAATCAGAGTCAAGGGCTACTCTGAGAAATTTGTCGCAGTCAAGGGTGTGGGCATGCTCTGGGCTCAAAGACCTTCCATCATCTGCTGGAGTTTCATTTGAGGACGTCTTGTCGAGAACTCCCTCAAGACAATCTTTGCCACTTGCTAACTAATTCAATATTTCAAATGCTGTGCATCCTCAGAGGGATTTGCTTACACATTTTTAATTTGTGTGAAGTACCTGTTATAAGAGTGCAACAACAACTTGACTATGGCATTAATATCTATATAGAAATAGGATTACAATTCTGCACACACATTTATTCAAATATTGCACAAGCATATATTTCATGTAAAAGTAATCATGGTCAAGTGCCATCCTGGAAACAGATGGTCAAAACAGATAGCAGATGTCAAATATTCTTCATTATGAGGGCTTCAATGACATTTTAATGTTATTGATGAGTAATCATGACAACTGGGCATGTTATGTTATCCCCCAAGATGAATGTTTTTGGTATTGTTTTTGTACATCACATGAGTTGCTAATGTTGTCAATTGTGGGGATTTACATGTTAACAGGCCACAGAAAATGCCAATCACTACACTTCTCGGCTTCTTCTATTCCACCTTAGAAGGAAAGACCTGTGCGTGTTTTAGCCAAGGACCAATTCATAATTCATAATGCAAAATAAAAACTCAAATGACAGAGATCAGTCATAGAGTGCTAGCCCCTCTCACCAGGAACTTTTTTGTGGTGATTATTCACTTAAATGTGACTACTAGACAAGATGCTGGCAATCAAGTCTTCTTTATCAAGATGTTTGAAGAGTCAAAATGACTAATGTAGTAATTCATCTGCATTTCATTACATATTACATGAGGCTGGTACAACAGCATGACAAGGCATTTCTTCACAAGTGCCTGGTCAAATACAACGCCACACCATCTATTTTTTTTTGGTGGTCAGGCAGCATCTGTGTTAAATCACCAGCATATCTGCCTCAGTAGCCACTGGCTATACATGTAGTTGAGCTTTATTTTACTGGTTAAAAAAAACCATAGCAGTGGACAGTGTGAGAGTAGCTCCAGTTTAGCGGTGAAGAGTTAAACCAGGCTCACCCTTGATTTTGGGGGAGGGAGAAGAACACAGCCGAGAACAGGTGTGTTCCTCACTCACGCGCTGCTGCTCTCGCCTCTTCACCTGGGTGATTCGGAATAAAAGGGAGAAACTTAAACAAAAGCAAAACAAAAAGAGCGGTTAAGTTCCAAAAACAAGGGAGAGAGAGAGAGAGAAATAGAGCTGAAAATCAAGTGTACAGACAGGAAATGAACTGAACTATGGGAAACTGCAGGGAGTGACCTGGCAGGAGACTCTGGCAGAGAGTGATTGGTTCGGATTGGCCTGAGGAGGAGTACCCGCTTGGTTGGTTGGTTAAAATTGCAAACAGAGGGGATGCGCAGGAGACAGCCTCATCTTGCTAATGAGGTTTAACCCTTTGGTTACCAGACAGCTGGGGTTGGGGTTGCTTAGGGGCAGTGCGAAAACGTCAGCCAAATTCAGTGAGCAAAACATAAGGACACCAAAGTGTTTTTAAAGTTAAAGTGAACAAGCCAATGGCTTACATCTGGGTAGGTGACAGGGGAGGAGAGCTCAAGTGTCAATGTGATAGAGGGCATTTGTCCAACAAATAGAAATAAGTTTATCTGGTGGATTTCTACCAGGAAATCAGTACACAGAGTAAGAGCTGGAAAGCAAAGGGTCAAATACTCTACTAATCAAAACTGTGTCCATTCAAGCACATGATCTTTCCAATTATCCATTTTCATCCATTAATGTGATATGATTTTTGTGTATGTGACCAAATGAAAACTGCCCTTGGCTGCCTCGAAAAAAAGGCATTTTAGTTTTCAAGATCTTGGTAACATTCGATTACTCACATTGTTGAGACATTCCTTGGTGTCGCAATTGGTCAAATCAAGATAATGGCATAACAAAACTGAATTTGAAATAGTTGATAATTGAATGATGTATGATTGAGTTTTATTGAAATGTAACAATAACAAGTTATAAATACAAACACATCAAAGAACAAACTGCCATGGCTGGTAAGCCAGACCCAAAGTCTAAAGGGGCAAATTTGAGAGAGAGAGAAATGCTTGAAATAGCTTGAAACAGTTTTAGAAAAAACACATGTAGCCTAGTTCTACAAAAGCTAAACATACAATTTAAGCGTTTACCATCCCAGTACAAGAAGAAAATGGGGATTCTTCCTCTCGTCTGCGAATACTTTTTTTTTTTTCGGTCTGCAAAACTGTAAATAAAAATCTTACTTAAAAGCCTTTATATACAAGCAAAGTTCTATGATGACCTAGTAGAAATCTGAAATAAAAAGTCCAAGGTAAAGTGAGGCGTGGGGAACGGTGGACAGTCACTTTTGTGAAAGGAACTCATGATTGGGATGCTCTCGTTATTATTTTACTTTTTTTTTCTCGATGATAGTCCACCTTTTAAAAAAAATGTCAGATGTTGGCTTAAAAAAACACAAACCAACAAAATATGAACTCAAACGTCTTGAAAGGAAAGAAGCGTTTTCATGAATTTAAAGCCAGAGATGTCCCAAGTAACCACAAGCAAAAACAAAAAGAAGGATTAAAACATATTCAGAAAGCTTGTGTATTTATACTTATCTCCATAGTGATGGTGCAACAAATACATATTTCAGGAAGTATGTTTAAGCCAATTTTATGTGTAGAGTGAGATTTTTTTCCTTAGTCCTACAATTTGACTGTGAAGGATGAAGGGTTGAAAGCCAATCAATCGATGTTCCTAATCTCCTCTTTAAAATTCCTTTAGCTTTGCCAATCCGCTACTTCCATTGTTGCCCGTAAGAATCTTGGTAAAACTCCTGGTTGTCATTATTGTAACCATAGTTACCAGAATAGTCGCCACCTTGCTGCAGGGGTTGCTGAGCGATGGGTTGGGAGCCCCAGTTCTGCTGGCTGTTGGTCTGCCGGCGTTTGGAGTCGGGCTGGTTGTAGCCATCGGCCTTCCGCTTGCCGCCCACGTTGCCCCCACGGTTGCCCCTGGTCCCTCGGGGCCCGTGGCCTCTCTGCTGCGGCAGGGGCCCCCCTCGACCTCCTCGGCTCCCCCTGGGGGCACCCATAGGCGCCCCTCTCTGAGCGTAGCCTCCGCGACCTCGTGGAGGCGGGACCCCACGAACCCGAGGTGGGGGCGGGGCACCTCTGCTCACCCGACCCCCTCGGACTCTGGGAACGTAGGCGTCGTCATAGCCGTAGTAAGGGTCTTCATAGCCCCCTCGGTAGTCATGGTAATCGTAACCATAGTAGTCGTCATAGTAGTCATCATAACCGTAGTAATCAGGTGGGTAGGCGTAGGTGCCTCGACCTCCGCGCCCTCGCCCACGCATTGGAGGGGGCAAGCGCGGTGGAGGGTAGTAATAATAATCATCATACCTGGCAACAGAACAGCTTATATAAACAGGCCATACATCAAAGCTAAACAAATGACTCATACCCAGCCAGATTCATTGGATCCCTTTGCTTTGCTACAAATAGCTTTAAACATCTCCACCTTGATCACTGTTCACCTACATTCAAAAGCTACATGTTTCTGAACACTGTACATTCAGCCAATAAAATAACATGACTAAGACATCCTGAAATCAGTGAGTTACTGTAACAGCTAAAAAAAAGTAAAACGGATCTACACTGACACTATTAATGAGGTCAATAGCCTAACAGCTAATAAAAAAATCAATGTGTGTGTAGGTGTCCTCAAAAACCTAATTAAACTGTCAATGCCTATCAACGTAATTTATTATAGACCCCATCACAACCTCTACATAAAGGGGACATATTCCATTTAGGAGTTAAAGTGGAAATACAACACGTCAACTGGCGCTGTACTCACCCTGTGGTCCTGGTGGTCTGTCTCTGTGCCTGCCTCTCTTTCCTCTTCTTATCTGGAGGCTTTGCAAGCACAATCTCTATTTCTTCACCCTCTAGCTCCTTTCCATTCATCTCCTGCATGGCCTAATCATACCAAAAGCAGATAACATCATCCGTTAAATCATGGGGTAAATAAAAAATATATAAGGAGCCAATGTTGGAGTAATTGTCATATCTCACATTGTGGAAATAACGGTCATATCTCATACAGTATCTCATGGTGTAAATTTAAATGTCAATGCTGAATCTAGCATTATGGATGACTATAACATCTATTAATAATTGTAAATAATAATATTTTGTTATTTCTATTATTATTATTATTATTAATGTTGAATTAGGAGCGAAAACGGCAGCTGTAGAAGCAAAATTTTACTGTGGTCATTCTTGGTGGAAACCTTGATTCAACTTAATCAGCTTTTCCGGACCCCAGTATGTGAGTCTCTCAGGGTTGTGAATATCTCTCAGGGTTGCTAAGATATGGATACAGACAGACTATAATTACTCACCTTGACAGCAGCATCCCGGTCTTCGAAGTGAACAAACGCGTAATCCTTGAGCTTTTTCACCCGCTCCAGTTTCCCGAACTGTGAAAATGTTTTCTCAAGGAGCTCTTCTGTAACTGGTGTGGCGAGGTTCCTCACAAAGAGCACCTTCACCTAATAGACACCACAGGACATCTACTAAATATGACCTGAAGTACACAAGACATCTGTTAAATACCACACAAAGTACACGTGCGTAGGACATGCACTAAATGCCACTTGAAGTACAGTATGTTGCATTGCATTACATTACACTTAGCTGACGCTCTTATTCAGATACAGGGTTTCAGTTACTGTCCCTGGAGTAATGTGGGGTTAGATGCCTTGCTCAAGAACACTTCAGCTACTGATGATGGGAGGATGCACTAGTTACTCCCTCACCCCCATTCCTTTTACTGAAACAAGATTCGAACCTGCAACCCTTTGAATCCCAAGGCTCTCTTACCACTAGGCCACAGCTGCCCCAAAGATGCTGATACAGATCAAATTAAGCTATTTAGCTGCTAAATTTCTAATCAATTTTTTTACCATGAGTTCAGCAAATGTTTAGCCATGTTGTTGTAGATGTAACAAAAGGTGTCCATCCCTCAAATAGGATAAACTTCTCAAAAAAAAAAAAATCTCCTCCTGGTTCATCAAGCAGTCAAAGAAGCAGTCAGTGGCAGTCAGATGGGTGGCAAGAGTCAGGATAAAGCACTGAAGCGCCTGCTTATGACATGTTTGTTTTGACTTGTATATGACTAAAATCAATACAGTATAGCGTTCACATGAACTTCATGTTATCATTTGACAAAATCTACTGAATTGTAATGAAAAAACAAAAGAGTAAACTGAACTGATACTAATACAAGTGTAACTATATTTGGGGTGTTTTTTCCCAAAGTCGACTGCCGAGACTGACCTTTGCCATGATCTCTGGGTCAGGCTCCTCCACTGGGTCGGCCCACTCTACGGTCACTGGGTTGCCCCACACCTTCACTTTGCCACTCATGAGCCTGCGTCGGGCCTGTGCGGCAGATTTATGGTCCTCGTACTCCAGGAAGCAGAAGCCCCTGTTCTTCTTTTTGTCATCAGGCTGGTGGTACAGTATCACCTCAGTGAGGCCCTCTGGTGGGCACAAGGGGAATGGTAGAGAGGGAAAAAGTTTATCAATCAAGAATAAAAGGCTTACCCATGCAAGATGCTGTGTGCAGGTTTGACTAGGGTTACTGGCCGGTAAAGGAATAATTCAGGTGGTACTTAACTACAAATGTTAGTCTCAAAATCTATATATGCGGTTAATACATAAACATGGCCTCTGTGTGTATCTGTTTTATTGTATGCACTGCAAGCACAAGATAAAGAAAGGGATATGTAGAATTTAAATAATTGTTGAAAAACAAATGTGTGGTTGGAAGGAATTTGTCTAACCTGTTACTTTGCTGAAATCTTCCAAAATGCTTTCTCTGGTCTTGTTCTTGGGGATTGACCCAACAAACAACCGATTGTTTGCGACAGAGATGCAAACACCAAGATATTTACCCGAGCGGATTTCATAATTATCGCACTAGACAAAACAAAACAGAGAATTTGTTTTAGATCTTCTCATGAAACCCAAACAGGATGTGATGTGGGATAACCCACAAGAGATGTGGCAAACAAATACACAACCACAATCTGACAAAATAGCAGAAAGCTGTTCCTCTCCATCCCAATGTCACAAACCAACAGATCTCACCAACTTCACCGCCTCTTGTGCAGCATCTTTGTTGCAGAATGTGATGAAGGCATAGCCTCGGTTCTGGCCCGAGAGGGGGTCCATCATCAAGCGCAGGTCCCAGATGGGTCCTGCTTTCTCAAAGAGTGGAACCAGCTCGTCCTCGTACAGATCTCGGGGGATCTTTCCCACAAATACCTGAAACAGAAACGAGGTATTTGTATTTGCTGATTAGTTTTGGGACACATCCAAATTTACACCTCAGATTGTTAGTGTGTGTTTAGCAACTGCATCACTATGCAAATGTCAACTTGCACATTATCCCAATTTTATTTTATCTTTGAGATCTCTCCTGGGTTTCATACTGATTGATTATTATACACAAGAAAATCTTTTCACATGCCAGATTCACTTTACATGATATAACACCACCACCAGAAGCCACTGCCTCACAAAAAAACAAGTTACTGTGTTTTTTACCTATAAGCAGTACTTGACAACAAAAACAGACTTATATTCAAGAAGCAGTAGTAATGCAAGAATATTCCTCCAAATACTTTCTTATTGGCTATTCTCATCTAAATAAAAAAACTGCCTCCTTTTAACAAACCACTAAATTCTGAAACTTTTCCTGCACGGTTCCAAATACAAGACATATCGAACTCATTGTGATGTTTAACAGATTGCTACTGATGCTACAGATTCTGGGCTGACAATATCTGGAATAAGTCCTCTTCATTTCTTGAGCAAGACAGAAAATGGAGCAAACTCTTGCCTCTGTGCCAACTGCAGGCTGGGGTCCAGAGAAAACCTCCTCTGGTGGAGGACCTCCATACTTCCTTTGGCCTGTTGTAACATCCAACGTGTATCCTGTTCTTTCTAGGAGAGCCTTGAGGGATGAGAAAATAGCAAGTTTAGACATACATATTTGAACAAAAGTTCATGTTGTTTAATTTGCTAAAGATCAACACAAGCCCACTTGTAAATGCTTTTATTATCAAAGCTTTCACTTTATTTTACTCAAGGCTTGATTGGCCCACCTTTATTTTAGCTTCATCTGGTCCTTTTGTAGATTCTTGGACTTTGCTACCCTGCTTTTCCCGCTGTCTGTACGTTTTCATCACACCACACAGAAATGCACTCTTGTTCTGCAAGGGAGGGCGACAAGCTCAAATCAATATATCGCCAGAAGTGCCAGTGGCGCACAAACATGTGGTGCCGCAATCCACTGCAGCACCAGCTCCAAGCCAGACTGACCTGCACGTGGGACAGATCGCTCTCTTTAAATTGCTGTAGCACAGCCAGGGCTCCTTCCTCATTGAACTCCCTCAGGGCATCGATGGCCCGCTCATCCAGATCAGCATAAGCCACCAGCCCTGGAAGACATCCACAAAGCACCACCACCACCACGGGTCAGCTATTAATAGCAACACATCTAAACAGGGGCAATGCATTCCATGTCCGAGTGTCCAGTGGCAGCCTGCTGAGAGTTACTAGATGTGAGGTGGTGCTCAGTGAAGTGGTGTATACACTACACTACCCCAATTTTCAAAACTTTACCCCTGCAGTCTAGAGGACTGATACCACTTTAACATGCATTCTGCCTTGTTTTTTTTTTGTGTGTGTGTTTTTTACAGATGTCCAGACAACCAAAGAAGGGTATGAATCATCATGTAGTGCATGTAAGATCTGCTTTGAAAGTATGACTTTAATGACAGAAAGTTTGCAATAAAGTAAAGAAATACTGTTTTGGGGTGCTGAATTTAAGAGAGCAACTAAAAGGCTGAAAAATCCAATTTGTGTGTGTGGATTCTTCAGTCTTTCTTTAACGATTAAAAAGTGCTTACCGGTTTGAAAAATGTTGTCAAGACTTTCTGCCACTTTCTGAGGGAGGCCTGCATCAATGAGTGTCTGGTAATTCTCCGTGTGCGCTACTGTGATGTCCATGGGCTCCTCATCCTCCTTGACTGGAGCGGAGTTGCCGTTCACCTCCGCGGCGGCCATGCTCCTGAGGACCAGCAAACGCAAAACTCTGAATTCACGTTTGTGCTTATGTGCTTTGTGCAGTTTGCACAAAACAATGTGGAAAGGAAACTAAGAAAATGGCATTTCCCATCATGTAATATTGCTGGACTCAGATGAACGCTACTCAGTTCTTTTAAAAGGGCTACTTAATCTTAACCACTGGCTGAGTTCGCACCGAAAGCTATCCTCGACAGTTAAGTGCATGCACATAGGCATTACTGTAGTTCAACATGAGCACTTGACACCTGATGAGGTGTTGAGAATTGCACCCTACCCTGTTTAAAAATGCATTAGCCAAATTCATGGCGTCAACTCACTGGGAAAAGTTACTGTGAAAAGCATCTGTCTACCTCTGACATTAAGAGGAAACGCACCAGATCACTTACACAAGTGTCAAAAGTATCGAGCCTAGGGGTGTTACCCATGGTGTTACCCTTATCTAACAAGGTCTGGTGACTGCTCTTTAAAGTGTTTTTTCATCAATTCGTTGGACACAAACTTTCCCAGACAAACAAATTTACATTGGACTAACAGTGAACCCCCCTAAATGTAAAATGACACTTCATACAGAGGACACAAGTATATTCATAATCTTATAATGGTTGATGTGACTGTATTTCAGTTTTAATAAGGCTGCATTTGTTTTGGTGTCACCTACGTTACTTTAACATTTTAAAACGTGCTTGTCGAAGTTTGACAAGTTTACAGACACGCCTGCAGTCCGTGTATGGCCGGCCACAGACGTTTCAAACTAGCAAACACATAACCCGTTCCGCCCCCCTTAGCTGCCTAGCAAGCTAGCAATACACCTCAGCACTGTTTTTAATAAGGCCATGTACTACTTAGTTTGATTTCTTATGAATGTGACATGCCTTATAAGACACCAAGACAAGAACACCCAGGTAACAACATTTTGCTGTTGTACTACTCAATAAATGTGGCCTTATCTGAACGCTAGACAGCGATAGTTGTTAGCCATTTCATCAAACACGGAGCTAAGTCCAGGTAGACAGACAGGCGCAAGAAAATTGAGATTCGGAATGATTACTTGCTTACCACGGTTTTGAATACCAACGTGCTTTGGTAAGTCCACGCTTTCTTTCAACAAAATGTATTACTCTTTCCCAGTTTCCAAAATATTTGACAATTGATTGCTGTGCAAGATGCCAGACGGCGCCGCTCGTGCCCGATTCTCGCGGTCAACGCGACCTCAGCGTCGGGGTGCGCGCACGTCGGTGAAACGGGGTTTCCAACAGAGCTGCTCAGGGTCTTGCATACTGAATTTCAAAGCCTTCATAATATTGACTTCAGCATGAACTGATCATGTATGGATACTGTACTAGGCAATAACCTACCTTTCGCATACACTGGTGTCCATCTTAGGGTTCCGTTTATAAAAGATAAAGGTCTACAATTTCACTTCACACAGAATTCCAAACATATTTTATGCAAAGACATGATGCATGCTGTTCTACAATATAAGATATAGCAACGGTAGTAGATATGCAGTATGCTGCACTGTCCGATCTTGTGCAGTCCACTCAGTTGCACCTGAAAAACAACCTACAAGGCTGGCTTAGCATTCGACATTATCTTAGGATGACGTACCAATATTTGGGTATAAAGCTCCCCAATGAGACCAATTTGCAGTCTTACTGTAAAGTACAATAAAATAAGCTTTGTCCGTATATTTGTAAAGCATGCCACCATTGTAGCTTACAGAGTGACTTACAGTGCCACTGCAGAATGCCACTGGACTGGGGGGGTGATCCAATAATCCTTTACTGCAGTCTATATTCTTGAGAAGTGGGTGGAATGTTGTGATAACAAAAATAGTCTGTCACTGCAGTTATTCTAATAAACATTTATTGTTGTCCACTGAACTCCTCACACCAGGACACCATACTGTTTGAGAACATTTGTGTACTGAGCGATTCTGCCCTCAACATTTTTCTCTGCCTGCTTGGTAAGCTTGACCAGAGCCTTCTTCTTGGTATAATGGACCTTGGCCTTGGCTTTCCTTTTCTCCTCCAGTGTGCTAGTGATGGCCTGGTACTTCCAGCCAACCTCATGCGCCAGGCGCCCAAGCAGGGCGAACTGAAATCAACCAAAACAAAGCAGTAGTCAAAATCAGGTTTTAATATGCAGCTTTAAAAATAATTAAGTGTGCAACACTACACAAAACTACAATAGTGAAAGACCATTTAGCCCTAATGTTTGTAATCCATTACAGTTTTGCAAGCTGCATGCCTTACCTTGCGTGTAGGCTTCAGACGCACAATTTTCAGAGCGGCTGGGACCACCATACGTTGCCTCTGTTGACAGAAATAGACGGTCAGTTTCCCCATGAACAAAACCTAACCTCAAACCTTGGAAATTAGATCATGTCTCAGATTCCGAAGTCATTTCATTGCTTTCAAACAAGGCTGGGTAGGGATATTGAGAAACATCACAGACAGAACATGGCAGTTTTACTACACCTGGGGTGCCAAAGCCTGATGGCAACTGTTGGCTTTTACTTTTATATATCTCAGGCTTGGGCACTCCAAATCAAGTCAAGCCATCAGCAAATAGGTCACTTGCCTTGTCATAAGGAGGGGGGATTCCATCAAACACCTTCAGCCTCTCAAGAGCTGCCTGTCCCCTCTTGGTCTTGTGGGGAAGCATACCTATTAGCATCAAAGGTAGAGGTCAAAATAAGTCTCCAGCACTTAAGTCAACCCAGAGTCTCAACCACACAAAGCAACACTCCTGCCAAGCTCAGTAGTCAGATCCGTAAGGCTGTCTCATCAAAACAGTCAGTTTCGGGATAAAATGGCTCATCACAGCATGGGGAAGGTCATGTGCTCCAAGAAAAAAAATTGTAGGTTCTATTAAATACCACCCTCCCGTGAAACATGAACATGTTCTCACCTCTCACAGTCCTCCAGAAGATCCTGCTGGGAGCTCTGAAGTGGTATGGTCCACGAGAGGGGTTGGTGTTCATCCTCTTGCGCAGGAAGGCCAAGTACTTCACTATTCAATTAAAAAACCACACAGTCAAACAATTGATTTAGGTGCCTTGAAAAGAATCACTTTTATATATAAATCCCAGATGTTGTAGTACTTACATTTGTTACGGTAGAAGTTTCCAGAGATGTTGATTCCCTCACATCTGACAATAACCACTTTGTGGCCTAAAAGGGAAAAGCAGCTTGAATCACATTCAGCAGAGGATTGTGCCCACAGCTCCTGTTACAGGTAGCACTGTCTCAGATGGTAGTGCATGAGAGTTTTCTCATGGTGAACTCAAACAAGGTGGGTAAATAACACATCACCGACAGTGGTATTTAAGAACAAACCTAGTTCTTCAGCACAGTCTTATTTCATTACACTGGTCAAGGTCAAACCATTATGAAACTAATCTATTGCCTAGGCTAATTCCAGATGATAACAAGTAAGTGTGATCAACTGCTCACAGTATCTACTCACCCATCAACACCTGCTTTGCAACGATGGCAGCAAGCCGCCCAAGGAGATGGCCCCTGCCATCAATGAGCAGAACCTTGTGGAAGAGATTGCGAAAAATGTTAGGCATGGAAAGAGGACATTTCTAAAAGTGGGATTCCTGCTTGATGTCTCAGATGGGAGTGCATGAGTGCTCTCATGGCGGTTACACTCGAAGAAAGTGGAAATCATCATCATTGACAAAACAAGCAATAGGAAACGCAATCAAGTTTAAAAAGAAGCGGATAAGGTTACCCAAGATAATGACATCGAGTTGCTTACTCACAATCATAAATAGCTATGTCGGGACAGCCTTATAGCAGCTTATAGCCATAGCATTATGGCTATACATGTCGCTCCTTTAGCACGTCACAAAACAATAATTCACCACTATAATTTGTACGTAGGTTGATAGTCGCCTTCAGTTAAATTGTGTTCATTAGAAAAATAGACAAGAGCAGGAGGCAATTGAGAATGCATACATATCGAAGTCACGATGTACTAGACTTAAACTAACGTTAGCTAGCAAGCACAAGTTAGGTAAGTAGGCAGGCGAGAAATAGAAATTGGAGGTAATCTTGTTCTGTTCCCCATTCCGTTCATTGTAAAGGGAAGGCATAAAAGTTCAGAAAACACAATCCAGCTATTTCTATGAGCTGTTGCAGGTGACCGATTTTGGAATAACGCTAATGTTAGCTGCTTTACAACATGTTCCCAGTACGTTAAACGTGGGCTGATACGCATGTCATGATTTTAGTAAATCCATACCAAAATTTCAATGTTACCGTTTTCAAACACCAATATCAAATGCACTAGAAGCTAAACCTTCGCTCAGGTTGTCCAAACAAACGATTACAAGACGCCTTTTAAGACATTTTCCAATATACATTTCATGACTTCCACACACCTTATTGAACCGGTCCGCCATGATGTCGGAAAAGAAAGACCGACGGGTTGGCCCACTGTAAAAGGCAGGGGCGAGGGCGGAGTATCAATTCTCCAGGAAGTGACGAAATGTCTTTCTTTATCAGAAAGAACTGTGTCGATATGTCTGCTCAGCGCCATCTAGTGAAGCTCACGCGATGCTGACAAACAGGGTTTTACAAATCTGCGTGCTGACTACTTCACTCTTCCTCAGGGCACGATTTTTTTTTAGGGAAAATGTGTCTTAGCAGAAGTGTCAATCCCGGGTGCAGACATATTTTTCATTAAAAGCAAAGTAGTTATTCCCATTTGTCATTGTGGTTACACAGCACACTACAGCACACCATGCATTTAACAATTTAACCCATCAGGTGTGAGCAGTGTGTGGACAGTATGCTCAGGGTACCTCAGTCACAGGAGAGGATAGAGGAGAGTGCTCCTTACTTCCCCCAACCACCTGTTGGTGTGAGTCATCAAACCTGTGCCCCTTTAACTGCAGATCCGACGCCATAATTGCTAGCTCATGACTTTGTAAAGGCCGCTTATACTTTTAATAGTTTTTAATTTTCATGATGCTCTATTTGATTTCATTAGTTAAATGCTGTATGCTATTAGTGGTAGAATATCTCTGTGAACAATCAGTGCTCATGTAAGAGAGACAGGGGGTTTTGAACCAATCAAAGGGATTTGAGAAATTTTGGTTCAACCTTTTAGTCTTTTACACTTTGGAAGAACACTCTGTAAGGCCTGTGTGAATATTCTGAAACTTTTTTCATGAAACCTTTTTTGACATTAAAATGTAATGCATTACTTTTAATAATAAACACAAGCATGGGTAGCCTTGTCTTTCACATTTATATTTTAGAGTAGACCATTAAAACCTCTTATGTCATACAAAGAAGATTTGGCAATCAACTCAGTCAACAGTCATTTTAATAATCTTCCAAGCATTAAAGTTACAATGAAACAAGTACAACTTAAGGCAACAATCACGCAACACAGACAATCACTAGCCAGAAACCCGACACAAAAGCTCCAAAAATGACATGAAGCTACATTCAGTCTTTCAGTTGGTGGATTTTGGATTCGTGGCGCTTGATCTCTTGCTGCAACCGGTCTATTTCCTTCTTGTGGTGGTCGATCTCTTCCTGGTGGTGCTGCTTCAGAGCAGCCAGTTGCTCTTTCTCTTTGCGCCTAGTCATTTCGACAAAGCAGACAGTTAGACAATACAACGGTGACAATGAGGAATTCAAAGGTTTGTGTGTGTGTATGTGTGCGTGTTGACAGCTCCCAATGAAGTCAAAACCATTCACAACTAGTCTTTTGTGAGACAATAAATGCCATGAACTTGCAAAAAAAAAAAACCAATTTGCTCTGTTCCCGTTGATCCTGAACTACAATGTTTTGAAGTGTTAAATATGGTTAAAGCATCAATAGCACATTCGAAGAAAAACTCACTTGAAGTACATCTCCTCCTCTGTTGCTTGCTTTTTTCCAAATGCTCCACCTGCCTCACGGACAGACCCACCGCCACCACCACCTTTTCCAGCACCTTTGCCAAGCTCACCCAACTAAGACAAGAAAACAGACAGACACTCAGATTAGACCGATCTTAATCTCTATATACTGGCACCTCATAAAGAAGGGATTGTCTAATGAACATGCAGACAATACTCTGAAAAAATTTAAAAAAAAAACATTGCAAACCTTTTGGGGTAGGCCTACAGGTACTTGGGTTTACCAAGTGGTTTAGTGACAAACTTGGACAAGTTAACTCAAAGTAAACCTAGCAGCAAAATATCTGTATACTTTTTGTGCTGGCTGACACTTAATATGTAGGAGAACCTTGAAGATCACATTGAAGATATTACAGGTAGGCCTATAACACTGAAGACAGGCCATATTTTGGACTTTGAACAAGGCAACCGATAACGTCAAGAAATAGAAATTGTAATTCTTGCGTTATAGAAGCAATTGTTGATTTAATTGAGTCTATGTAAAGCTTACCTGATCGGACGACATCCTTAACTGCGTAGCCAACACATTTCTGAAGTTCACTCGTAGGAATCTCGCCATAGCGTCAAGGCTGCCTCAGACTGCAAAACACGCACCACGGTGTCCTTGCTTCTAAAATAGTCTAGATGGCGCCCACCAAGAACGCAAGGGGACAGCAGACAGTTCGACAACTAATTTCTGAAAACACATGCGGGCTGTAGTTTCTCACATTGTCAATTATGGGCTATTTTCACGGTCGTTACAGATGATATTTATTAATGATTGAGCTAAGACAAAATCAGCCTACTTTGATTGTTTTTCATAAGCTAAATGGTACAGTCGGAAAACATCATCGACGACGTAGGGGTCACTTGTCAACTTGGCGTCGCGCCGGTCCCTGCATCATCACAACTAGCTTAATAGGAACTTTGACACACTCGGCTTACACTTGCTGTTTTCTTTTTTTCATTTTAGAACACACTGTGAGTTATTTGTTTATCAAAAATCACAAGGATCTTGATAGCCCAAATGTATGCAACACAAGCTCATAACTCAACAGGATATTTGTAAATCTCCCAGTGAATAATAATAATAATAAATGTGTTTATTTACAATGCACGTGACCACTTAAACAAACCTTATGCCCCAAGAGGTGCAAATATATGATCCCATGTTACTCACTGTACTTTATATGAAAAGGGATGCATTGAGTATCTCGACCTCAAAGAGGCCATTAGGCTTTTTTGTCTCTAGAAGTATGTTTTTACTTAATGTGCTATTTAGTATTCCATAATTTCCCAAAATTTCCACTTACAGCAGAGGATCACTTCAGACTTCAGAGAGGCACTGACCACTTTTAAAGTATACAGGGTGGACCAGAAAAAAACTGGACCAGTTTTTAAATGATTATATCTCCTCAATCCATGAGGAGAACTATGCGGAATAAAGCCATGGAAATTAAAGCCCAAATAGTTTTCAGTGATATTATGGTTTATGACCATGCAAGCAATTTTATGAGCACCGTGGCCATTTGAAAAAAAAAAAACTTGAAAAAGTTGATAATTGGGTTTGGCTTTGTAACCAAATTTTTTCCAAAAGGCCAAGGTGTTTTTTTTTTTTTTTCCAACAAAGTTGAGGAGGGGGCAGCAAAACAAAAACATTGTTGTAAACTTTCTCCATCAATAAAAAAGTTGAAAACAGGATCTGAACTTGTGACTGAAAAAAAACTAGCAGAATTAAAATGCAATTTTGTGAGAGAGCATGTGTCAACTTTTTTTTCAAAGGTAATTATATTCAAATAGCTGTAGGGGTCACCCCCTTGCTTGGTCATAAATCATCATTGGAAGGAGAACTGAATAAGCTTTAATTAACATGGTCTTTAATTGTGGCAGCCTTAGATATTTGTCTAAATGACTGATGAAGTCCATTTTTTTCTGGTCCATCCTGTACATAATTCGGTGCTATGTGAGGTAAAAATACAATAAAATCTGTCTGGAAGCTGCATACAAATTGTGGTGAAGACACAGGATTCATATGTGTACTTTATTCCCAATGCAGAAAAAAAACACATCAGCGTAACACTTTCCTGAGCAAGCAACAGTGGGCAAGAGCCTGTCTACCCAACCCATCTGCAGGTGACATGCACTTTATCAGTGGTGGTGCTTGCTCTTTTTACTGATACATTGCCAAAAAAGAGTCTTTTGCAGAAAACATGCCAGCCTGTTACAAAACAGGATTTCTTGAATTAGCCATAACCATAACCCTTCTTCACATTTCTTTTACCGTCGCTGTACATCTCACAACCCAGGCACTGAATTAATAACAAAAAACTAAATCACAGTTTAAACAGAATTGCCAAACACAGACAAAGTTCAGACTCTGTAGTCTGTTTTTCAAAGTACTGTTTTAAATCACAAATTAAATATTTACAATCAGTTTTTTTAACCTTGTCAAATACATACTCCTAAAAATAATGCTTGAAATGACCAAAAAGCAACTCTTTCTCTTTTGCCTAATCATGGCCGGCAACTGTCAAACTTAAAAACGCTCAAAGTGATCCCCAATCAATAGGTGCGCATAAAGATGGGTTTTTAAAGGTCTGTGGAAAGATGGGATGAGAAAGGTCTATGGAAGGAGATGAGAGAAAACCTCTGTCCCTCACTGATCTGGTGGATAAAAACCTGTGAAAGTGATGAAACACACCCAGACCATGTCCCAGGAATTACTATTTTGGTATCTGCATTCCATCCCTTTTACTTCCAGTAATTAGTGATTGATGTTTACCGCTGTTAAGGACCCCAAACTAACAGCTATGTTTCACATCTTTGTCCAGTTCTTTAAAAGTTTGGTCTAGATGTGAATTCCAGGTTGTTATATTATACACAGACAGAACTTGAAACAAACAAGAAATGGGAATGTTGAATGAGCTGGATGAGTTTTCACGAAAACACGGGTAAAAAGAAAAGCGAGAAAAGTAATGTGAAATAACCAAATGCACGTCATCAAGAACACTTCCAAAAGGCAACCTGAGGTCTGAAGAACTTTAGAAGCACCGTGACGCCAACTTTAACAGAGGGCAAAGATGAGATCAACTCTGCAACCCCCTCTGGGCTGGTTCGTACACAGGTTCGAGTTGCAAATGTAGAGGAGCAAAGGAGAAAATCAATGAAAAAATCAAACAAACAAAAAAAAAAAAAACACAGGGGATAACTGAAGTGCAAAACTGAGAAATAGCAAGGAATGAATGATTGAGAGAGAAAGAGAGAATGAGAGAGAGAGAGGGAAAGGGAGAGGGAGAGAGAACAACAAAGAGAGAGAGAGAAAGAGAGAGAGAACGACAGAGACAGACAGAAAGACAAAGAGGTCGTCAGAGTGCCAGCAGGGGCCGCCGGAGACCCTTGGGGGTGTCTGACAAACGTCGCCCCCCCTTCAGGTGCCGTCAATCCTGCTTGGGCCCCCCGCCCAGGGCCCGCAGGCGCTCCAGCAGGGGAGGGTGGGAGTAGTGCCACATGGAGAAGAGCCAGTCAGCCACGGGGAAGCCCAGGTTGTCCTTGTTGAGCTTGATGAGGGCCGAGTAGAGCTCGGTGGCACGGCCCATGCCCTTGGCGAAAGCATCTGCCTGGAACTCGAACCGGCGACTCAGCACCGTCAGGCAGAAGGACAGGAGCTGATGGGGTGAGACGTAGCAGGAAGTGGAGTCAGGTGAATGACTTAAGTATGCACCCTCAGCTGCAGAGTGACCGCTCAGCAATTAACTTAACGGTAAAAATTTACAGTCAGCACATAATGATTTTCTATAGTTAACCTCAAAGAGTTAAGGACCACATTTTATGTTTATGTGTCTTGGCAGACACATTTTATCCAAATTGATGTACAACATAAAAACACCACATTATACACAAAAAACCTTGGCCAAAAGCACTAAAATTACAGGCATAGTGTACAACTTTTTTTTTTACCACAGTCCTATTTACCTCATTGTATGGGGAGAAGATGAATTGGAAGATGATCATGAGGCCAATTAGAGTGGGTTGGCTGTCATTGAAACCAAAGGCAAGGAAGAGTTCCCTCTGACCGATTAGAACCGCAAACAGGGAAAAGCAGAGGAAGGAATTCATCTGTGCAAGATTAAAAGACAAAAAAATATCCATTATTACATAATAAGCAGGAGATTTTAAACTGCACTGATTTACCACAGAAACTGGCAACTATTAATGACAACTTAAGTCCACCTGGCTGATGACTATGTTCTTCACAGTGTGACCAAGTTTCCAGTGTCCAAGCTCATGTCCAAGAACAGCAAGAACTTCAGGGTTACTACAACCTTGCTTCTTGTTCTGGAAAAAATAAAATAGACAAAAAAACAGACAAGAAAAGATTCAAATATGATTATAAAGGACCATTAGAATCAAATCCAAAAACAAATCCACAGAAAGTAGAATTGTATACAGAAGATCAGAGTTGACCTCATACCTTTGGTTTGGCATTGCTCTCCTCTGGCACAGAATTCTCCTTTTCTTGATCACCCTCACCCTCGCTGCCTTTATTAAGTGGAGAGTAGTCCTCTAGAAGCGTATCGAACAGCACAATGCGCTTATTTTTGAAGAACCCATAGAAATAAGCATTACTGTGGGATGAACGCTTGGAGCCTAAATGAAAAAAGGTGGGAAGTTCAGATATTTTACCATAAATACATCACATAAACATGCAAATAAACTAGAAAGACGGGAAAAAATGTAAGATTTGACTACTGACAGAATCAATGACACATACAACCCAAATAACTTAATCCTGAATACTTGTGTAACTTCAATTTTTTGGAATTTGAATTCACTGTAAATACTGTAAATATTACCTGGTCATCTAGTAATTTATTTTTAGATATGATGTGTACATATTAAAAGAGATGTTTTGTTATAGGATATAAAGACTTCACCAAGGTTTACCTTCCACCACATAAACTTTAGTAAGAGGGAAGCTGATTGACTTGGCCATGCTCTCAATCTCCTCCTTCAGTTCTCCCTCAGGGAGAGGAGTAAACTTATCAAACAGAGGGGCAATGTAGTCAGCATAGATGGTTACCAGCACCTGTTTAAAGGATGAATGGATAGAAACAATGAGCCTTGCATATTAATTAAATTTAAATTAAATTAAAACAAAGACACAAACATAAACAAAAACAGGTAACTACCAGTAATCTTGAAATTCCTTCCTTTTAACTAGCAAACTCACCATACAGCAAACAACTTTGCTGAAATTCTGAAGTGAACAGTTAACCTCCCTGCCAACATGACCATGTGCTACTTAAGATGGCCCATTTTCCTTTCCTAAAGGCTACGCATGGATATAAAGATGATGTACGACTGAAACCAGCACATAGAAAAAGACACATATGGTCCACACACGCATCAATCCAGATGAGGCCATAAATCAAGATTCCAAAATTAAAAAAAAACTGGCATTACAAGTAGGCCTTCATTTTTTTAATATGTGACAACATTCACACAGAGTGTATGCCTGTCTTCAAATACTTACCAGAGAGACAACCAGAGTGAAAAGCCAGGCGTAGATGAAAAAGTAATCTCCTCCGATCTTGATGATGTGAAGTAATAGTGATGTGACTGGCAGCAGGATACACTGGGTCACCAGGAACTTCTTCAGGGCATCCTTTAGAAAGAAACCAAGGGTCTACAAAAATAACATGAATATCATTACAATCAGAGCATAATGTAATACATATATCATTTGATATAAGATTGTTAAATTAGAAAAGTATCTCAAAAACACAGAAGTTTGTATTCAGGGTTGGTTTAACGGAAATGCAACAGTTGGAATTAATAAACAGAAATCCAATAAATGCCTCATGTTCTGTTACTATAGTGAGATACCACACACATCTTAAAACCCATTTGGATGGGTGCGGGATGTAAAACATATCACTTTACAAAAAACAACACATGATTCACTCACTTAAGAGCTCATTATTTCCCTGTTTACTTGCAAATGTAGGCAAAAAAAAAACCCTTCAACGAGAGCCCATGGCCAAATGTCCATTTTCTGCTGTGTGGTATTTACCTGTTGGTTGAAACCATGTTTCTCCTCAATGACAAAGGTGCTGTAGAGGCTCCATGGAAGGCCTGTAAAAGCACTGAAAAGGGTCGCCAGCATTAAGAAAGCCAAGGACTGTGAAATCTAGAGGAAAAAAAAAGAAAGGATGACATGGTCATTGAAGGTAAATGGTAATGCAAATTTATAGCATGGAGCAAATCACTTAAATTAAATCATCCTGGACACGTGTATACACTTTACATATTAATATTTGTAATATAACAATTTGAGGGGGAAACAACAATATAATCTGACAATTATCACTAAAAGGGAATAGAAAATGAAACCTCATATTCTGGGCCCAGACCAAAGTGTGCAATCACAGATCCTGATATACTCCAGAGAAAGGGGATTCCACCTAGCACAAGAATCATCTTCACACACACACACACACACACACACAAACACACAACCAAGGTGAGCTTGTGACTAAGACAGGTACACAAAGAATCACAGTGGTCACTCTTGCATTTAGGATGGCCAATTTCTAATCAAAACGATTTTTTTTTCAATTCGTTCCATTTTTTTTATAATCAAATACTTACTGTGCCCTCTGCCTCCGAATAGAGTCCTGACCAGAAACCGAAATTGCTTTTGTCGAGCTGATACAGGCGGGATTTCTCAAATGTTTCTGAATCCATGATTTTTCCCAACTCATGGGGTACATGTGTCGTTGTCCGGTATATTCTCCGCTAAAGCAAACACAAAGACATGGTTAAGGCGAGAGAATTACAGGTTCAATTAAATTAAGACGTTTAAGTACAGCTTTACTGAAGTAACGCTCTATTTGCCTGTGTGGTGTAACGTTTACAAAGTAACCAATTGCAATGAAAGGTAACGTCTTCTACAGGGTAGCGGTAGAAAAGATGTTACACTGTAATGTTGGTGAACATATTGCAGTTTAGACGGGTATCAGGTAAACAGGTGAGCGAATGATTGTAAAAGGCACGTGTTTAAGTTATCCAAACGTAGTTGTCAAAACAAGCTTTGCTGAGTTTGGGCAAAGTCTCTGGTTTAGGTGAGGCTTGAGGTACTAACAAAAACCCTAACATTATTGAATAATGTTCAGCTACACACTTACTTGTCTGAAGGCAAGATAAGCCTCCCATAGATACACAGCCCACGAGAACAGCAATACAGCGTAAAATATTTTACTCTCGACTGGTAGATCCATTATGGTTTGTAACATTGTTGCTGGAATCATAGCTAGCTAGCTAAATGCTAGCTTGCTGTGTGATGAAGGTAATGTGTGTCGCTGATAGTCCCTCTGCAATGAGTGGTTCTTGATCTTCACCAAACCGACAATATTATTTAATACATTAATATGTCGTTTACGGTTGCGTTTTAAACTTCACCAGTATGTCTAAGAGTTGTGATGTTCAGCTCCAGACCGTCAATGACAACTCACGCTCCAAGCGGCACTTCCCACCGATTTGTGCAGCAGTCACATGTTCCCTACAGAAACATAAACGGGCCACAATCAACTACGGTTCCCTGTTCCTTTTTGTTGTTTTTGCCAGTATTGCAAAGTGTCAATCAGTTTTCAGTTTGTGTTGCTTTGGTAATTATTTGAATACAAAATTAATGAAGCACAGGTTATCCTGCCAAGGGACTTTAGCTCTTTTAATGTATCTGTCTTCTTTAATTCATGTATAACTGGCAACTCAACCAGATGTTTTGTTATGTGGTTCTTGAAATATATTTAAGTAGTTTTATTATGCAAAATGTATTACTCAGTTCAGTTTGTACTCTAAGATCACATCACAGCTGCGCAATCAGGTAGTCTAGCACCTATTTTTGCATTTTAAAGTCAATGTGCTTTAGCTCTGGACACCTGTTCCAGAGCTGTGAAACGCCTCAAGATGCAGCTGACCTCCTCACCAACGAGTCTGGTGCGTTTTGACCCAGCTAGACTTACTCTTATATGATACCTCAGCCACAGCCATCTGTGCCGTGATCTCCTAGATCCAGGGAGATACGACAAGGCCAGACGCTGGGGGAGCAGAGAGCATGCCTCTGGACCTGTAAGTGCTGGCACATGTGTCTGTATAGACTACCTTGAGGACAGACCACAAAGTTGTCACTGCCCGTGTGCCCACATCAGACACTGGCCAAAAACTGCTCAGACTACACAATTTGGCTGGCTGCTTAGTGCAGTACAATTATCACCTGCAGTTCAAGCTAGGCTGCAACAATGTGGTGGCAGACATGTTGTCACATTATATCCCTAACCCAGCCACCCACAACTCAGATTCCTGCCTTTGATCACGAACAGGCAGAGCATGACATTGTATACCTTCCCCATACACCACTTCAACAAACTGTCTCACTGCACAAGCTGGAGGGGACTTCAGCAGTTGACCCTGCTCATACATTAGGCATGGCTGGCCCACAAAAGTGCTGGTTCCACACCATACTTAGGGACCCCTGAGCAGCTGGCATGCTGAACACCTTGTGTCCTCTATTGTAAGTTGCTTTGGATAAAAGGTTTAGCTAATTGTAAAGTAAGGTAATGTACATGTAAAAAGGGGCTCTGCGTTGTGGTCCCATGTTCCCTTTGTGCACGTCTTAGCTATTGCGCACGAAGGGCCTCTTGGGCAGTCAGTCTCCTGTTGTGGCTTGCCGGAGATTGACAGACATTGAGGCCCTGGTCAAACACTGTCTCCTCAGTGTATGCAGACTTTGTTTATAAATGTCACTACACTTAATAATGCTATGCTTTATTATATTTCTTTAAAATACTAATCTTTAAAAGTGTTATTATATTTTTATTTTTGCAAAGCAAAAATGGCTGAAAACCCCCATTAAGTTGCTTTTCACTTTTGTTCCAAGACATTCTGCCAATTAGTCTTGGATTTAGGCTCTTCAAAAGTTGGTGTTAAGGGCAGAGACTTTCTAGTAAAGCCCTTTTTTTCTGCAGTGATTTAGCATGTGGGCTGGGCACTTTGTGTGACTTGTTTCTATAGTAACTTAACTCCATAACAAAACCTGACCGACATGGACGACCCTGCCACCACCGAAGAGGTAAGTTTTGCATTTCAAGTTTTCCACGTTTTGCCACACTGCGTTTTAACTTGTGATAATTTTGTTCTCAGACTGGCTTTGTGGTAGATGACATCACTACAATCATTAAAGATGTAAGTGTTGAACATTCTATTCCCTTATATCTCTACGACATGTTAGGGATAAAATCACAGTGGATTTTTTTATTATTCAGACGAAAATTACATCTCTTAAAAAAAAAATGTTATTAATTATAGAGAATTATATTGTTTGCCACTTAGGAAATTGTTTTCATTATATTTTAAGTGATCTTTTAAAGTGGCTTTCGTTTTTATTTTATTACCAACGTTTTATATCTTTATTGTTGGTTAATATAATTTTATTGTAGGTGCATTTAGACCAGTCCAGATGATTACACTCAATAACTTGCTTGACTGACTGTTTCGTTTAACTTTCAGTATCATACAATACAATCATGGCAGCCTAATGGTCAAAAACTAGTCATATTTTTTTTTACCCCAAGAAGACTACGGCAAAATCAGCGGGTCCTTGTATTCCACTTGATGTCGGAATTGTTGCAAGTATTGTGCGTGTCATTTGCGCCATTAGAACCTGAGTAAAGCCAAAAACACTTTTTTTTTATCCCAGGTGGTGGAGACTACCGTTGGGAACAGTTCTTTCGTGCAAAGTCGCGTCAATCAGTGGACCTCCAGCATAGTGGAGTCAAGCCTGGGCCAGCTTACCAAACTAGGAAAACCTTTCAAATACATCGGTTGGTAACCATTAATGTCGCTTTTCGGTCAGAGAAAAGGGCGTAACATTTAGCAACTGCACCTCTTATTTATCACTTTTCAATCAGTTTACCTTTATGTGTTGCTGTAGCTCAGCATATAGCAAAGTTCACGACAACGTCACCATGCAAATCACACCACATTACCCTTTCCATCCACAGTGACATGCATCATATTGCAAAAGAACGGTGCTGGTCTTCATACAGCAAGCTCCTGTTTCTGGGACAATGCCACTGATGGTGAGTAGGCCTGAAAAAGTATCTCTTTTTTAGTACGCCTTCAAGCTGCAATAATGCTAGATGTGACAAACCACCACGACTGTTAAATGTAATTTCGTGAATAGACATTCAGCAAACACTGGCATAACTTAAAAAATAAACTCTTCTTTTCACATGTTCCATAGGAAGCTGTACAGTGAGATGGGAAAACAAAACCATGTACTGCATTGTAAGCGTCTACGGGCTGGCTGTTTGAACAGTCTGGACACTGAGCACACACAGTGGTAATATTATAGATCAAAAACGAAAGTATACTTTGACCACAGGCTAATTTAAAAATAAATTACATCTACGACCATGTGTAGCCTATGTGTATTGCTTGGATATGGACGACTGGTGACAGCTCACTTAAAAGAAGAAAACACTGGCCAACTGACACTGAGCTTTTGGAGCCCTAAAATGTGATATTATAATCCTACTTATGCACTGATGAGAAATACACTTTGCACACAAGTCACAATATACCAAGGCTCATCATGACTTAAGTCTCAACGGGATGCAATAACTACATTTTCTTATCCATTTTTCTGTAGTCTTAAGGGGGGAAAAGCATTGATTTGCCAGGATTTCACAGAACTGTTTATTAGAATACTGAAATATAGAAAAAAATAAAAATAATCAACCACTGTCCCAGATAATTTACAGAAATGACAAAGTCCTCATCTACACGTGGGACTACTGACAGATTTATATAAAAATCAGTAATGCATTATGTCCATGCACACTGTTTTCTGAAATATATATTTTTATCCTCTCCACATTGATACCATTCGAGTTACAACCTCAAATACTCATTTAAGGGTGAATGTGCAGCAATCATCCAATATAAATTTCAACAATCAGCCATGTGTAGAGATGACAGCAAAATATTACATTTTAACACACACACCAGCACTGTGTTCAGCTTTGTATGGAGCCTGGCCATTGCTTATACTTTGAAGAATAGTGTGAAGGTTTAAAACATTCATTAAAAAGTAAATGATTAATTGTTGTAGCCATGGCTTAGGAACCATTTGAACATCACTCAAGATATGGTGTGGTTTTGGAAATACCAAGTCATTTGTACAGAATCTGAATAATCTGACAGTGTAAATGCTGTATCACTCAGATTAGATATATTCATTCTTTTGTGGCAGTCTTTATTATAATGCTCTCTCTCACACACACACGCACACCTCAAAGTGAAGTACATCCAAATAATAGTTTGGCAACTAAGTGGAACCAAAATGTTTACTTAAACAATCTGAAAGATTCTTACTATGGAAGATGAAGAGTTTTAAACTAACCTTTTAGAAAATATTATTTATTATTAGATGGTGAACTGATCTACCTAAGATGATGAGAGTTTTGACCTTTCTAGAACCACAACAGGCCTGAGGTACTGCAGCTGTTTGATAGCCTGATCATCACCACAACCCTTCAGAGCACGGTCCAAGATGTGGTGCAGGTTCTCCACATAATGAAAGTCACTGGCTGAAAGCAAGGGTCTAAGCGGCGACACCCTGCCCAGTCTGCTGCGGGTGATCCTTTGTCCTCTCCGACTGTTCTCTTTAACAGAGCAGTTCCGACGATGAAGCTCACGTTTTTTAAATGGCTCAGCCATAGCTGGCTCAATGTCCTCTTTTTCTCTGCTTTCCTGGATAAATTTAAGGAAGGAAGATTCAAACCCTATTGGCTTGTATGATGCCAAATCAAAAGAGGTTGCGGCGGGGCTGTCGGGTGAAAAGTCTTTCGAGTTTAGGGAGGGAGCCAAAGGGGTTGTAGTCTCAGTGAGCTCGTTTTTTCTCTTAAGAGGCTGTCGGGTTGGAGTTACAGGCACAATTACAGAAGCTGTGGGTGTAGCAGGGAGTTTGACCAACTTGACACCGTCATTGCCTGGAGAGTCAAACCCTTCATCAACACTGATTCTGAGAGAGGGTGGTGGGGAGAGGTCTACTAATGTAGCCTGAACTGGAGGAGGGCTTGGAGATTGTGGCTGACTACTTTCTTGACTGTGGCTGCTTTGCACCTCAGGTACTGCCTCTGTGTGTCCAGGAGTCTCTCCATAGAGCAAGTTATCTGCATCAACTAACATACTACTGCTTTCCGATGGTGGCTTTTCGGATAATACAACTACGTCTCGCTCCTCTATTTTGATAGAGTGCAGGCTCATTGGCAGAGGTGGACCTCCTGGATTGTCAGGCTCTGCTTGATATTCCATTTTAAGGACTCCACTGGGTGACCTTACCATGTCTGGAAGGACCAGTGCCGATTTCTTTTGTATGATCTCCTCTAGTTGTTCAGCATTGAAAACTAGCTTTTCCTTCTGCAAGTTGAATTGATATTCTGACATTCGGTGGATTTTCATGTAATGACGGCGCAAACTACTACACAGTGTGACAACCGAGTTACAGTCCTGCACCATGCAGGGATAGGCTACAGGTAAGCAGCGATCTTGGCACATTTGCAAAGCCTCTTCATGAGTGCGGTAGACCAGAGGTAGTCTTTTCCTAGGAGACGACTGTAATGCACTCTTCTCCACACTCTCCTCGTTACTTTCCTCAGACTGAATGGCTTCTGGGGACTTTGAGCAGAATCTCAAGGAATGCCGCAGAGGTAGCTTAGGAGAGGGGGTGATCAACTTCTTTTGGCATCCACTGGCAGGCTCATCTTTTTTGTTAGCATTCTCAAGATGCAATACAACAGAATCATAGTACTCAAAATGCCTGTAAAATACATGTCTTCTATAATTTGCGTTCTGGGAGAAAACCCGAGTACATCCCTCAAACTTACATTGCACAGATGCAGGTGGCACTTTCTCAGAATTCTGATCAACAGAATTTTGGTTGCGATGTTCATGGTTTGTGTGACGCAACAAGCTGCTATTCAGATGGTAACTAGCATTGCAGTTGGCATATGTGCACTTGAACCGTGGTATGGGTTCCTCGGATTCCCGTCTTTGTAACATGCTGAGAGGCCTGGATGCCTTCAACATTCCTGAGGGTAACTTCATAGTAGAATGCTTCCGTCGATGATGCCTCCACAAACTTGTCGAGTGGTTGAAAAACTTCCCACAGCCGTTGTACTTGCAAAAAAAGCGCTGTGGCTTAGATGGTGGTTCCTTCTTTACTACAGGACTTTGATGCACCTCCTGATCCTCCTCCAGACACAGCTGTGAGCGATTATAGTGATGTACACTCTGCAGGTGGCGCACCAGGCCACTCTGGTTGGTGAATGCAGAGTTGCAGTCTTTGTGCACACAGTGAAAGGGCTTATGGTAGTTTGTTAGGATGTAGCACAAATTGCCTTTTGCTACTAGTCGTCGGCTGCCTCTTCCCTCTTTTGTGACCCCGTCTTCAGTGTGGTCATGTTGCAGAGTTGGTTCATCTTTAAAGTCACTGGTGTTCTGCTCAGGTGCCACGTCATTTTCACCGTCAACCTTTGTTAGTGCTAACCCTTTTCGTCTTTGCAGTCGAGGTCGCCACACAGGCACTTCAGTTGACTCCTCTTTCGCTATAGGGTCTTTTTGAGAGCTCTTCTTGAGGCTGTCTTTGGATTTTGTGGAGTCTTGAACTTTACTTTCATCTTTTTCTTTTTTCCGTGGAGAGCAACTCATTTGATCTAGAACTGCCCCATTTATGTTGTGCGTCTGCACATAATGAGTCCTTAACTCCTTCTTCTCTCTGTAGCCCTTAGGACATAGGTGGCACTTAAAGGGTTTGAACTTGAACTCTGCTTTAAACTTCTCCAACCCTTTTACCTCTTCCTTGGAGATACTGTGCTTGGTCAGGTAATGTTTTTTCAGAGCAGCGCCAGTGACACTTTGATAACTGCAACCTTTTATATCACATGTGTAAGGCTTGGTTGTGGATTGAATGAGGAAGTTGCTCGGATCACATGTCTGAGGTGGAGACTCCGGAGGAATGTCAGCCTTTGGTTTGTCATCGTTCGGTAGCTGCTGCTGCTTTGTTTCAACTGGATGGGCTGACTTTGATTCTGACTTTTCAGGTTTGGAAGGGGAGTTGCCTGGTGGCTTTAGTGTGGCTGGTGGTGTGGCTTGAGTACCCAATCCTGAATTAAATGGATCACATGAACCTTTTCTGGAAGAGGGGCACTGTAGGCTAAGTTGCCTAAAACTAATCAAGATGTCAGTCAAGGGGTCTTTTGTAGGGGATTTTGGATTTGTAGGGGATGTACTGATGGGATCTGCTTGCATTTGGGGACATGAGATACTTTTTGCACAGCTAGGCTCTGAGCTTACTTGTGCTGAACATGAATCTTGATTACCTATACCAGTCTTTGTGTCATCTTTTGAGCCCTTTTCTTTGTCCACCTTCTTGTGTTCCTTTTTTTCCAACTTCACCTGTTCTGGGTGTGCACATTTCAGGTGTCTCTGGATGTCTTTAGATTTGGTAAACGTCTTGCGACATTTCTCAAAACCACAGGTGAATTTTTTCCCATCAAAACACACAGCTATGTTTGTCAGAGTGCTCTTGATTTCATTTGAGTCCACATTCTGACATTGGGAGGATGGCGAAGAGGGGTCTTTGCGTAAACCATTAACAGCTTCTGGTAACACAGCGTTTGAGTTGCAAGGCAGTTTGGAGGTGGTCTCCTCTTCTAAAATGGCATCCCGAACTTTACACTGTCGTTCTCTTTGCCTCTTAAAATCCTCTTCAGTGAACGTAATGCCATGTGTTGTTAAGTGCTTTAAGAACTCTTTACGAGAGTAGTAGAACTTCTTGCACCCTGTACTGGTGCAACTGTATGCAGCATTGCGGAAATGCTGGGCCTCATGATGGTAAAGCTGTCCAAGATCAGAAAAGGAGAGGCTGCATCCTTTCAGTTCACACTGGTAGCGCAGCTGGAAGCAATGGCTTTGCTTGTGCTCAATAAGTTTATTGATGGCACTAAATCGAGCTCCACATCCGGCCACTATGCACATGTAGGGCTGATCCCCAAAATGGACTCGTCTATGCTTACGATGGTGATAGGCAGTCATGAAGTGCTTGCGGCAAAAACTGCATTTCTCCCGTTTGTCTCTCATTTCCAAATAGTGCTTTAAGTTAGGGTCACTGTTGCTGTGCTCTTTCAGGTGCACACTCAAGTATTTAAAGACTTTGAAATTTTTTGAACAGTTGGATGCAGGACATGTGTATACCTCCCGGTTCTGGAATGCAAAGTAAGAGCTGATGTAGTCAAAAGTGATGTAGTCTTGATCGGCTTGCTTTTTAGGTACAGCTGCAGCTTGCTCCAAAATGTGATCCAGTACATCAGGGTCGTGTGTGGACTCGTAATACATTCTTAAAGATGGGTCTAATGCAATCTCACCAGGTTCCAGGTCATCAGCCTCATCCTCATCCATTTCCTTTTCCAGGTCCACCTTCTTTTTAACTTTTTTCTTTTTCTGAGGACTTCGCACAGGTGCTGGCATTTGTGTATGCATACTGATATGGGGAGAAAACTCCTGCTTTCCTTGGAACTTTTTAAGACACACAGGGCAGGTGAAGACCCCATTTTCTGCATGTTTCTTGGAATGATGGAAGAATCTGGCCTCAATAACCTCTTTTTTACATATCTGACAACAAAACTTGTACTTCTGCCATCGCAGGCTCCTCTCTGACACGACTGGCTTTTTCTTTGATGGTGATCTCTGACCCTGTTTTAATTTTACATCATCTTTATTTTCATCACAATCTTCATTGCTAGTGCTGCTGACTCTGGACACATTTGCTTCACATGTCTCCATATCCTGTTTCTCCAGACCTGTTATTTCCTGTTCGCCACCGTGTTCTCCCTGTCTCTCTTCCTCTTCTGCTAATGGTGCGAAATCCACCTCTTGTGCCGTGTCCTCTTCCTCAGGCTGAAGGCCCAGTAGCCTGTTGCAGTGATGTTTTAGAGTTTTCCAGTCCCAGAACTCAGGATCGAAAGGCCAAATTGCTTTGAGTGCAAGAAGCAGCTCACAGCGCAGCGAGTTGGGGATTATGCCATTTTCCTCATCATACTTCTGATCAGGCAGCTGGTAGAGCTCCTCGAGTGATGTAAAGGAGTCCAAAGTGGGCCTTAATAAAAACTCTGTCAGCTGACAGGCCCTGAGTACCTCCAGATCTTCTGACAGGAGACATGCCACAGTCTTGCACACAGCAGTTCTTGTGTCTGTGTCTTCCTGACTTGGAAGTTGAAGAGCTTTCACACATAGTTCAACTGATACTGGCAGACCAAGTCGCAAGGCCTGCAGGGGGGAAAAAAACAAAAATAAATTATTATGCATGGCCAATACTGAAATAATAAAAGACAAAGTCAAGAAAATAGTAAACTTTTAGTCGTACCTCAGTCTGGACAACCTGAATAAGAAATAAGAGATGGTAGGCTGTTTTGGCAATGGCACCAAATTGCAGGCAACGCTCAAGGAATAATTCCATTGAAGGATCTATTCTTCTTTGTAGCTTACTCCAACAAAGAGTAAGTTCCCTGCATTCAAAAAAACAGTTTAAAATGGAAATCTTTAAGACTGCCTTGTTTATACCTCCTACATAATGTACCTCCAGTAGCAACTTCAAAATAGTAACTTCAAAACCACCAACCCAGACCATTTCAAGACATGTCTGGAAACTCACCAAGAACAGTAAAGGTTTTCTTCCTGCAGCTGTCGTGTCAGGTAGGTGGTGCACAGAATGTAGGCAGAATTTTCATCCCCTTCTGTCTCCATATTGCAAATAATATCAAGTACATCTTTGCCATCGAGCTTGGAGATCTGTCACATAAATATCAGAGGTTTCAATTATGACAGAGACATGCATTATTATTATATTACAGGCACAACTTTTATTTCACAATTTCAGGTAATGATGGAGTCTACCTTGCTTCGGATGAGCAATACCTACCTCTGAAATTGCCTCATCATTAGGGAGCATTTTGCAAAGCTGAGACACGAAGGTTTGCCGGAAACTGGTGCAATTCGGAAGGAGGGTACAATTTGCGCAGGCCTTCATCAGGACCAAAGCCTTCTCCAATTCTCCACATTTCTCTAGATGTTTGATTCTCATATCCATAAAACCTTCTCCCTCTAAGGCAATGAAGGCACTGACTGCAACAAAAAAAATAACAGTGAGTATAATCTTATGCATCGCTCATGTCTGCATATCCTGTGATTGACTTATACTTACTCTCTTCAGCTTCTGTTGGCTGCCCAGTAAGGAGGTCGATGAGAATCGGGAGGTTCCATGGTCCACCTGCTTGTGTGATCTGGAGAAGTGCTTGCAAGTCTGAGCTTCCATACTGCAGCAAGGAATCATGGGCCACCTGAGCAGACAAACAAAACCTTAACAAAAAAAATCTTATACCTGTAGTGGTATTTGGTCATCTTTCTGCAGTTAATATGAAAGATGCTGTCTGTAAGAAATTTAGGGCAAGCAAATATGTTACCACAGATTAAGGAGATATGTTAAATTGAAACTGTGATTTTACTGACAACATAAGCACAACCAGAACATTCACATTTTAAAACTTAATTTACAACCAAAACATTCTGTTTATTGTTTAATTTTATGTTTAGCCTCTTGCCTCTAGAGGGGGAACAATGCTTACAGTATTTCTAAATTTAACTGCAGTACCAGTTTCGGCCACAATCCTACATGAAGTACCTTTATGATTAGTTCTACAGTTTAGTACACACACCTGTACAGAGTGGTGAAACTGCATCCATGTATTGTAAGGGACATCACTTACAGGAACAGACAAGAGCAGCTCAAAGCAACTTCTGTGAGCAGAACATCAAACACAAGTCAAAGGTGCACACACACACACACACAGATCCAGACACAGCAGATACACAGGCTTTTTGAAAAACAATCAACACTGTTCTGTTGTCACTCACAATGCAAGTCGCTTCAACACATGAGCCACACTGTCCGATTCCGACGTCAGATGAGATCTTGCTGCAGCAAAACAGTTGATGGACAGACAGTACACCTCCAGTAGAGGCAAACCGTGCTCCACAGAGTTCCGGGTTCCAGCATAATGCATCAGCACCTGTACATTAGCAAAAACACAATATTTGTATTAAATGGGAAGTACATGTACAAGTTATTTTACAAGTTTTATTATTCTGATTAGGTTATGTTAAATATAGTTATTTCAGCCAGGAAACACTAAGGGACAGTGCTGGTTGTTTTTCAGGTGCTACAGATAGCCAACAGCTGTGCTACATGACACATTTTCTCATGTTTTAATCTCTTTCCCCAGCACCCCTCATTTTTTGGCATCCATGACTTTTGGTCATGTTGCGTTATCTATGCTAAAGGGGCCATATTGGGGAAAACAGCCTTTTTTTAGCGCCTGAGTACATAAATTTTACTCTAGAGTCTCAATGAGCACACCAATGTGGAAATATGACCAAGTCACTCTCCTGTGCGCTGCAAAAAGAAAGAAAGAAAGAAAGAAAGGAAAAAAAAACACACACACAAAACACACATTTTAGTGACCCATTTGAACACTTGTGCAAATTGTTTTTACCCATACTTCCTATGCAAAACCACCTAATACAAAAGAGTGATCTCTCATTAATAAAGCTTTTTAAATGCATACATCGAATATTTTAACACTACCATTCTGTGGATATCATCTCGATATCCTACTTCCTTGGACTTAAAGAAAAACGCCAGTGTAAAATGGACACTGGCACATGAAGACATTATACCGAGTTGGTATGTTTGCTGAGGAGCAAAACTGCGTTAGCCTGTTGAATTTTGAATGGCATTGTTTTTATCATTTTGGTCGAGAAGACTAAGAATACTAGTAGCTAGGGGCATGGTCAAAGCTTTAAGGTAGCGCTATTTTTCCACCTTTCAAACCACACTTCCTTGCTAGTACAACAAGGGCCCTGGTATTGAAAATGAAGGAAAGAGAACTTATATTATAATAGTATAGTAGAACTGTAGAGTATAATAAACATACCAACGCAGTATGATGTTTTCATTTCAATTGGTAATCTGCCAATTTTCATTTTACACTGTAAAGTTCCTTTAAGTCTAGAAAATAACTTATTTTCTCACACATCCATAATGCATGTCTTTTATCTATTCTCTATTTTTTCCGTGCCCTCTGTACTCCCAATGGATGCCCTGACAATACCCATTAGCAATTTAAATCTTGCTTGTCTTAAGCGTGAATGTCACTTTCATAACAGGGGAATAGCAAAGTAGCAGCAGAAGTAGTTATTAAAGCAATACTGGCAGCAACTTACAAAACACCTTGTCCATCAACCCCAAGATATACTTCCATGTCATTTACATGAAAAAAAAATTCTTTGGCAGATTTTACATGAAATTCTAAACTACTTCATATTAAGCAGAAAACAGAGCTATGGCCAGATGGGCATTATACTCATGTATATATCAGCGTCTGAGAAGCCAGCGAACATATGGCAGCTGACATCTCCAAATTATCTCCACATATTCACCAATCAGTAACCAAGACAGCCTCAGGGGCTACGCCTCCACCAGTAAAATTAAAGGATGTTACAAGCTGTCTGGGTAGAACAGATAAGGACGAAATGAAGGAACCAAGAGGATGCAGCGTCAGACCTGAGTAGAATTTCATTCAAACCTGAGCAAAATTTCTGTTAAAATCAGCCACTATATGGGACAAGTCTGCTATTCTCAGTCAGTCACTGCCTTACACTGCCTTGTATTTAACTCATGTCTGTAACAGAGGTCTTCCTGCGCAGTCCAGCCCCAGGTTCGAATTCACAACCTCACAGTAACTCTGATATGGGGAATAGACGTGCTACCAAGTGAGCATGAGAGTAGCGAGTCCTTTTGAGGTGTCGGAAAGGAGGTTTACCAACATTCTCACGCTGATCTATGCTAGCTGGCATTGGTTTCATGTCAATGAGTGACCATTAAGACAAGGTCTTAAGACATAATGAATGTCTCAAACGTATCACTGTTGTGCAGTGTGTCTTCTATAACGAATTAGAAAACTGTAACAACAAGTTAACCACTTAAAAGACAAACTGTGAAACCCACACCCCACCACTACCCCTTTTAGTTGAGCAATGATTGACATGAGGTGGTTACAGTTGGAAATGCTGAAGCTTGGCCATATATTTTATGCAAGAATGTGTGCTGTGTGTGTGTGTCTTTGTACATGTATGGCATTATGATGACTTAAAAGAGTATAGGTGTAGAGAGGAGTGGCGAGAAGTAGAGTTGGTGATCAGGGGGTGACAACTGAGGGATGGAGGGCTCGGAAGGGGTGCAGGAATGCTGGGTTCTGGTGTTTTGAAACTATGGTTTGGTTTGATTTGGAAAAGTAACAAATAGGGTCCAGTTTTCTTCAAAGGCTGCTGACATGTGGGTCTTCGTGTGAGTGTTAATTTTAGAATACATTGCCATTGGGAAAAAGAAGTAATTTAGTCCAGGAAGTGATGTGACATAAACTGCTTGATTTCCAGTTCTGGAGGACTACTTTATCAACAGCTAGAGAAATGAGCAAAGGATTTTTGGATTTGGGTGCGAGTCGGGACATGTACTTTGGAAATATCACAAAGAAGACTGTGGTGGTGCTGAAGCTGGAATTCAGAGAGTGCCTCAATAACCGTGATCCAAAGAGAGTGTACTCGATGTAAAAGCCAGCTGGCATTAAAAGATAGTTGGTGTGTGCTCGCTAAATGCACTGTGAACCAATATCTGTGTTGGCCAGTCACATTTTAAACATTTTACTTTGAGCAATACGAGTTCTGTGAAAAACCTTATATTTGGTATGCTGCAAATGGTCATGGTAAAGATGGCATTACAAATCTGTTTCCAGAATTCAGATTTGGAGGAGAGTGCCAGGTAACTTTACCACTTGATTGTTGGGAGTGTTATTGTGCTAATTAAGATGGAAATAAGTCTATCGATTTTGAAGATTAGTTTTTTTTTTTAAAGATTATTTAATGAGTTCCTCAAATAGTTGAGATGGCTGCAATGTATTCGTGTTTAAACAGGTTTTCTTTAATTCTTCATTTCAGTTGTTGATATTGAAATGATTGGTCTTTTTTTCCATTCCCAATTGGTCTCTCCCAAAACAGTGTGAATGGATGCAATCTAATGTTGTCAATTATGTAAGACCAAAAAAGACATCGACTTGATTTAATGACCTCTTCTGGAACATGGAGTAACCAAATATGTTCAACAACTAAAATTCACCAACATCTATCCCTATTTTACTGTGTCACTGGAAGTCACCCTGCAACTTCAGCAAAGGAGAGGCTGCACTAAGATAAGCCCTTGAATTTGACCGTTTTTAGGGAAACCCCTCTCCATCCTTCCTCAGGGAATGTCTCCTCCACACCCCTGCCTGTGAGCTCCTCCATCTGTCTGTGTGCTGCTGATTGGGCTCTGGAGACTCCTCACAGAGGTACTCCCTAAGCGTTTGACTACACCCAGTGAAACGCATCCACCTTTATATATACACACACACTATTTCTGGTGTGATACCCTAGTGTGCAATCGTTACAGAGGAGAAGATTAAGGAGGAAAAGGGGGGAGGCTAAATTTATCCCGCTGCAAACGTGCTCAGGCTAAATTGTGATATAGCCTTGAGGGACAGGTATTAGCCCTCGAGATCATCCTCCATATTACTATTAATGTTTCAAGAGCCAATATCTGTCTTTGGAGACTGAACACAGCCTTTTAGTCGCCACTGCGATGTTAGATAAAATTAAGCAAGTCACATCCTGTTTTAACACAAAAGAGGTTGACACGGTGACCAGAGAAAGAGGCCACTGATAGTTGACTAAACCACATGATTTCGCAGTTTTACACCCCGACACCCTCAACGTGCACCACAGCCAGTGTGTACAATGAAGAGGGATGCCCCCATTTACTAAATGTAAATGCAGCTCTTGGATCTATGCAATGCATAACCTTACAGTCCAACGTTTTAAATGAGAGAAACCATGTATCAAATCAAGATTCCGTTTGCTGTGTGAAGTTCTTTACCACATTGTAGCCTACTACATGTTACAATACCAATTTTGTAATAATTCATGACAAAATTGTATCATTAGCAATAATTGCTTAGATAGATTTGCCATCCTGAATCCCATAAATGTTGTATACTCTATTAGCATAATCCACTTCCTTAATACAAATGAAGCATGGCTCCATCAGCTCTTAGATGCTAAATCAGCACTACCAGCTTAATTAGCCACTATAACAAGTTACCCTCACCAGCTTTGTTATCCAACATTACCAGATTGTACACCCATTTGTGCTTGCTTTTCTTCTTTGATGTTGAAACTGCTGCAAACAATTTAATGTGTGTGTGTGTGTGGGGGGGGGGGTTAATATATGTGCACAGTTTCTAATTAAACCGGAAGACTGTGGGTTTTAGCCAGCGACTAGTATGCCCTTCCACCATGCCTGAGATCAAGCTTTCAAGTTGCTGGGCTTTGTTATGTTTTCTTTTAGCATTTAAGATGAAAATGTTAAAAACCTGTTTTCCAATAAAATACACTGCACTTATTGTTCAATCTGAAAGCAGTGCAAATCCTACTTTCCAATGCAAGAGACAGTTAGACCATCATGTTATGCAAAGGATGGCGTGCTCTTACCACAGGGTACCATTATTTTGTTGATACCCATGAAGATTAATTTTCTGTTTAAAAGAGAACTACACCTCTAGTACTTGTTTCTCTGAGAGCCTGTGACATGAACTGCTACAATAACATCTAGGCTAATCCAGCAAGAGATTTTAAGGAGAAGGAGTAATGACTAAATTTACCTTAGAAAATGTTTTGATTGTCCACTGTATGTTTTTACCAACCGACAATCAGCAACAAAACTGTTTTCCACCATCTTTTCTTAACTTACGCAGGTTGCTGGTATCTTGCATCCTGACTGTACCTAAACTTGAGCTTTCCAATTGTCAAATGACGTAAATGCATGATATTTACACTGCATGATATTTACATTTACAACTGTGGTTAATACACTAGAGCTATGGGTGAATTTTAAGAGAGTACAAATGGATCATTGGTCTGACATGTAAACGTGTTTCTTTTCCTTGAGGCCTCAGGCGATTATCTTTGGTTGATGCGAATATAGCTCTAGCTTACACTAACCTGACAGTAGAATCAATGCTATTAATGTAGCATATGAGCCAGCTCTGCATTTAACTTTCATAGCCTAGAGTTTACTAATGCTTTTAATGGGAGTGTGGCTGTTTTTCCACCCCTCTCCCATGTTTTAGTGTGTTATGAAGATTTTATGCACGTTACCAGTCTGCAAGTGAGAGACTTTGGACTGGAATCAAATTGCTCGACTGTGGTGTACTGACAAGATCACGGCGAAGGAAAGGCACCAATGTGGTCACCTGGTACTATTGTCTTCAAACAGTACAGGTGTTCACCCCAGTGAAGCAACACCACAACAGTTTGGCTACGGCAAAGAATGCCAATCAGGCTAAATTAATTTTTACTTTCATTTTTTACATTGGAGCAAGGACACGCCACTGCTTTCACAACCAATCTGACCAATGAGTGTTTCACAGACTGCACAAAAATAGCACAGGTTAAAGGTTGACTAGTTGAGGTTCAATAGCATGAGAAAAAAGACGACGTCTTTTTGTGATCACGATGAAAATTCATCTAGTTGAACCCCAAAATCGATAGTATAAACAGTGAAACTAGGCATATAATGACCGCTTTAAAGGACAACATAGTTGGTGTACTGAAATGATCGTGGCAACCGAGCAATGTAAAAGTGAAAGCAAAAAGTTTCTTTGGAACAAGAAAACAAAACAAATAAACAAACAAACACACACAAAAAACGTTTGCTCATATATTGTTTGATGGAACAGATCGCTCCAGGTCTTCCCAAAACACTGCAAGCTTTCTATTTTCCTGACAATACCCAAATGTCACACCCACTGAAGAAGCACCAAGTTGTGTACATTAGCAATGAATTACTTAACTACCGAATAGTTCTGCGCATGCAATTACTTCTACACCAAGACTAACGTATTTAAAGTAATGCAGAGTACCTGTCGACATGTCAACTTTTAAAGAGTTTCTTACCCAATTTTAATCGAATTCTACTGGGCAAACTGTACTATGACACACAAGGCCAGAATGCACACTTCAGTTCAGGACGGGTCGTGCATATTATCATATTGTTTATTTAGACATCTAGGCATGGGAATATTAACGTTCCAATTTCTAAACCTTTGTAAAAATCACCACTGTGTTCATTGCCCCACCCCGAAACAGACAGTTAGCCCGAGTTATAAGTCCTTAGCTAACTTGGATGCTGCTGTGCTCGTTCAGGTGCAGCTGGAGACCATTACCAACAATCTGGTAACGTAACAATAGCACCTGTGTGTTCGAGGCACTACAAAATTGAAACTCGGGCATGATGCACTAGTAGCTAAATAGCTAACGTTAGCCTGCTGGATCAAAACTGCAGCTTTTTCTTCCGCCACCAACAACATTAGCAGACTATCGTTAGCTTGCAAGCTAGCTAAGTAAAAACAAAACTCAATTTCTCTTGTTACTCTCTCTGTGAAACTCTTGAAAAATGTTGCAACAACATATATGCAATGAAGAGCATATCCCATTTGGCATTACAGTAGTGCCCCCGGAGGGTGTCAAACCATGGTTTGGTACACTGTGTTGTTGTGTTGCATTCCCCCACTTCAGGCTGATACGGCCCAAACGGGGGTACCCTCCCCCGGAGCTAGCTCACTACTGTTAACGTTACCCCAGCCAGCTAGCATCTCAGCGAAAACATAGCTGGGGTCACATTCTGCTACAGTTTACAAAGCAGGTACCTGGCAGAAGTTATTGCAGTACTCAGTGGAGGAGTTTTCAGAAATATCCTTCTGACGAAGATCAAATTCGAGTCGCTGTAGAGCCGCTTGCAAACTATCCATAACTAGAAATGTGTCTCCTACAGTGTGTAATAGCTGATCGGCCCAGTCGGGCTCCGCTTCTAAACCACCATCCGCCATCTTCACTGAAAGCTACAGCGCGTAGGCATTCACGCCGTCATGTGGCTGCAAAGATTGCTCCAGGTATGGAACGAAGGACAACACTACCACCAATCCCCTAAATGTGGTAATGACAGGTTTGAGCGTTTGGTTTTTAACCGGAGGATGAGGACAATCTGTGTCTGCAAGAACGTTGTAGGCTCGTGCCCACTGGAGGCACAAAGCCATGCATAGTAAGCCCTTTTTTTAGGAAAGCGAATAATACCAAAACAAGCCTGAACCCATAACCCTTGAGATCTAATTAGCTTCAGAGAGCAGTCTCCCATAAAACTACTAATAGCACAAAAACGTATTTTTTGCCCTAGGGAATATTTCTTTATTTCTTTCTATGGCGAAAGGCATAAGGCATCGGCTAACATTATTTATATTATATTTAATATATTATAGTATATATTATATATATTAAGTGCTATTATTATTTTGAGGTGACAATCGGCAGAAAATTAAAACCCTGCCATATATTACTTCTGCAATGCACCCACTTAGAGGTAATTTCACTAATTGGCCATCCATCTGTCTGATTTGTGTGCTTAAGATCACCACAAATATGTGGCAGGGGTTTTACTTTCTGAAACAAGGGTTGACACCTGATTTAAAGATGTCCTGTGTTACATTTTTGAGCAATTCCGTCGTTAATTGTTTTCTCAGAGTTGATGATATAAGTCTTGACAGATTTACACACATTTAATAAACATTATTCTCACTTTGTATTGTTTTTTTAAGTCTAACATTTAAGTCTAGCAGACGTATTTATTTTTACAAGTCTGTCTACAGTTGTAACCGTAGAGTCGACAGTAAAAGACAACTGTTACCAACAAACCACACTTTTAGCGTACGTGATAAAATTGAACAATTAGACGTAGCCATCTCCTGCTCCATCTAGTGAAATGCCTGCGGTATTGCATGTTGAACCGGAACTGTTTTGGTGGAATAGTAAACACGTGTAAGCAGCAGAGAAATTTGCTACCAAGTCTGGTAAGAACGTATGTTATTGATGGTTTAAAATTGAATTTAAGATGGCTTAGGCATCCGATTGAAATGCACCCCCGACGTCAATTCCATGTTGTTCACATAATTTCAAGTGTCGTAAAGATAGTTGGTGTCTAGAAGCCTATGTAACTCCCGAAATGTAGAATTTCCATAGCCCAGCTAACACAAGTGAAAAGTTCGGACATTTAACAATTGCTTTTCGATGCGTTACCTTTCCTTAAAATAATGACCACTGTGAACTGCTTGATTGTGTCACTGTGAAAATCTGTGTGACTGTTTGTATCTTTTTGTCTCACTTGCTTAACAACCTGTGAAGTGAGTGGCCATGGGTAAATCCAAACAGGTTGGGAACCACAAGGGCGATAAGAAGAAAAACATCTCCAAAACATGGAAGACCAAGCGCCGGACCAAAGACCTTGATCAGATCCATGCTGACATGAGACCTGACCAAGCAGCCAAGCTGTTGAAACAGAATGTAGATTACGATGTCACAGGCTGTGCACAACACTACTGCTTGCACTGCGCGTAAGTACCATAGACTGTGGCAAAAACATACAGGTGCTGGTCATATAACTAGAATATCGAAGTTGATTTATATCAGTAATTCCATTCAAAAGGTGAGACTTGTATATTTTATTCATTCATTACACACATACTGATATTTCAAATGTTTTTCTTTAATTTTGATGAATATAACTGACAGCTAATGAAAATCCCAAATTCAGTATCTCAGAAAATTTGAATATTACTTAAAACCAATATAAAAAAAGATTTCTAGAAATGTTGGCCAACTGAAAAGTATGAACATGTTACAGCACTCAATACTTAGGTGGGGCTACTTTTGCCTGAATTACTGCAGCAATGCGGTGTGGCATGGAGTCGATCAGTCTTTGGCACTGCTCAGGTGTTCTGGGAGCCCAGGTTGCTCTGCTAGTGACCTTCAGCTCTTCTGAATTGTTGGGTCTGGTGTACTGCATCTTCCCCTTCACAATATCCCATAGATTTCCTATGGAGTTAACGTCAGGTGAGTTTACTGGCCAATTAAGAACAGGGATACCATGGTCCATAAACTGGTACTGGTAGCTTTGGCACTGTGTGCAGGTGCCAAGTCCTGTTGAAAAATTAATATCTGCAATCTGAAGTGCTGTAAAACTTCTTGGTAGACGGCTGCGTTGACATTGGACTTGAAGAAAACACAGTGGACCAACACCAGCGGATGACATGGCACCCCAAACCATCACTGACTGTGGAAACTTTCCACTCAGCCTCAAGCAACGTGGATTCTGTGTCTCTCCTCTCTTCCTCCAGACCCTGGGACCTTGATTTCCAAAAGACATGCAAAATTTACTTTCATCAGAGAACATAATTTTGGACCACTCATCAGCAGTCTAGTCCTTTTTGTCTTTAGCCCAGGTGAGACGCTCCTGGCGCTGTCTCTTGTTCAAGAGTGGCTTGACACAAAGAATGCGACACCTGAAATCTATGTCTTGCATACGTCTGTGCATGGTGGTTCTTAAAGAACTGACTCCAGCGGTAGTCCACTCTTTGTGACACTCCCTCGCATTTTTTAATAGGTTTTTCTTCACAATCCTCTCCAGGGTGTGGTGATCCCTATTGCTTGTACCCTTTTTTCTACCACATCTTTTCCTTCCCTTCACCTCTTAATGTGCTTGGACACAGAGCTCTGTAAATAGCCAGCCTTTTTAGCAATGACCTATTGTGTCTTGCCCTCCTTGTGCAAGGGGTTGTTGGTCATCTTTTGGACAACTGTCAGGTTAGCAGTCTTACCCATGATCGTATAGCCCACAGAACTAGACTGAGAGACCATTTAGAGGCCTTTGCAGGTGTTTTGAGTTAATTGGCTGATTAGAGTGTGGCACCAGGTGTCTTCAATATTGAACCTTTCCATAATATTCTAACTTTCTGAGATGCTCAATTTGGGGTTTTGCTTAGTTGTCAGTGACCATCAATATTAAAAGAAATAAACACTTGAAATATGTCAGTCTGTGTGAAATGAATGTATACATTATACAAGCTTCACTTTTTGAATGGAATTACTGAAATAAATTAACTTTTTCATGATATTCTAATTTTATGACCAGCACTAGTACATAACTTGCGCTTAAAGCAAGTGAAGTGTCTGCTGTCTTGGCTGAATCATTATTTTTGTGTAGGCTGCAGTGCATGTTTTTTTGTTTTTTTTACAATTGTTCTTAAAATACATCATTGATTTCAGTGCATCTTTAATTGATGGAGCCACATAGTTTTGTTTATATACACACAAAACAAAAGGGATTTAAACAACCAAAGATTTATACTACTACATGAGGACAAGAATTTAATTGTCTAGCAGGGTTTTAAACTGGCATTGCTTTTTTTTTTTTTTTTTTTTTACAGGCGATACTTTGTTGATCTGAAAACAATGAAGGAGCACTTTAAAACTAAAGTCCACAAGAAAAGGTATGTTTTTCTACATTTTTAATCCCAAGTCTACCTACCAGCCTATGTTTTTCAAACTAATGTGCAGAAAATCGTAACACAGATGCACTCTTGTTTTTTTTACAGACTGAAACAGTTGCGAGAAGAACCGTACACACAGGAGGAGGCCGAGAGGGCTGCTGGAATGGGGTCATATATACCACCAAAGAAGGTGGAGGTACACACTCAGCAAGTGGAGGAGGATATGGACTAGAAAGAATCTAAAGCAATCTTGCCTGCTGCCCAGTGTCTTATGCTGCATAGATATAATGATCAAAGTGTATAAGGAAGATTTCAAAAAGGTCTGCGCTTCTGTATACACTGTATAGTGCATCAATGATGCGGGACAGACTTGATAGAAAAGGTAACAATTCGGAGCAACACAGATGACTCTGAGGACTCTAATGAGGATGTGGTAATCATAATTAAATTTAAATTTTGATCTGTCTTGCTCCTTGTTACCTTTTCTGCATAGGGAAGATGTTAACTTTAAGCCATCAGTGAGTTTGGAGGACTGTTGATCATGATATGTATGATGGACACATGTAAATATGGTGATGCAACAAATGGACGCTTGTCAGTAATGGGTAATAAAGTATGATGTGTGTGTTTTATTTGTCTTGCCTTTCCATTGTCAACGGTGATGAGTAATTTTAGGTTAAGTGTTACTCTGCAAAAATGTTCACAATACCATGGTCATGGGTTTGACAAAGAGTGTCTACTACTTTATTGCAATGTATGTCCCTTTGGAATAAATAATGCATAGATTTGAAACACATTTCAAACAACAATGTGGCAGAAAATCTGGTTATTATTCAATTATTTTAAGAACTGTTCAGGGGTGGCACTTTTTGTAATGTTGCATGCCTCCCACAGGCATTGTGACTGATTTCTTCATAGTTTTGTCTAAAAGGAGTAAAATATGTAAAAATACCCGTCAAGTGTGGCATCGAGGGTTAAGAATGTGCTGGCCCTTTAAATATTTCACCAGTGACCACAGACGCGCCTCCACTTCCAATGGGAATGAAGAAAACGGGAAGGCTGTGTGAAAGCATATTAGTTGCTACAAACAGCGGAACATCAGCCAGACGTCTGGTGATGGAGTCACAGATGTGGTAGTGGTATGTATGTGAATTGCTCTTTCCCGTAAGAGTAGAGGAAGACTACAGGGCAATGGAGAGATAGTCAGAAAAACGAGGATGTCCGCGGAAGTGGATGAAAGAACACCCTCAGAAAAGAATGCCATGGCCCCGGAGGATGTGGTGGAAGACCAGTCGTCTTCAAGCATGGAATGCGCGATTAACAGACCCACCCTACAACGGTTTCGTGGAACTCTTTCCACTCTACTTCTAATTACCGCTGTACCACTTCTTGCAGTTGGTTATAAATATTATCAGGATCAGCAGCTTCAACAGCGTCATGTAAGTTGTCAACACTATACTGTCGTTTGTAATATGAAAGCACTGGACCCTATCTACCTCATGTCTCGTGTACAGCATGTAGGTTACATTCGTTTTAATTAGGCATTAAAATGTAGGCTGAAGATTTTACAATGCATACCAGAAGTTTTAAATAATAGTATTTGACCCACTTCCCGAAATTGTAGAACGTAAGTGAAATTTTCGTTTATATCAGTACCGCTACTTCAAAGAGTCTACACAATGCCACGTACTTGTTACAAATTACATTGTGCCCAACCCCCGTAATGGCTCTCTGTTCCCCAGGGTTTTGGGGGTGGCAGGGTATGCAGAGAAGCCCAAAGCACTGTGGTCTTGTGGATAAGGGGCTGCCAGAATCCAGCCTCCATTAAACATGGGCAGCCCTGCACGCATTGATTTCGCTGAATGAAAACAAGGGTGGCTGGGCTTTGTACGTGTATATGAATCCGTTTAACTGCACTTTTCCCAATAATCTAAAATAGTTTATTGTATAGCGTGTTACGTGTTTTGACCTCTTAACACAGTGCCCCACTTTGAAAACGGCTCGTGCCGTGGCTTATTGAAATCTTGTGGACCGTTAAGAAGTTGTAGCAAATGGTCAGTATTGTGTTTTGACTCCTTCAGGAACAAGGGTTGAAAGCTCTGGGTCCTGACGGCCTCTTTATCTTCTCCTCTTTGGACACCAATCATGATTTGTATCTCAGTCCTGAGGAATTCAAGCCCATAGCTGAAAAGCTCACAGGTATAGCTCCTCTGATTATTAATAAGTGATTTCTCCTGTCTCTCCAGATTATAGTTCAGAGGTCAAAATATGTTTTTTTTAAATGCAGGTATTGCTCCTTCACCTGATGATGAGGAGGATGTGCCCAGTGATCCTAATGCAGAGACCATAACTCTACAGGCTAAAATGCAGCCCCTAATGATGGATACGATGACCAAGAGCAAAGATGGCTTTTTAGGGGTGGGTATGATGAGTATTGAAGTACTCAGTCATTTAAATGTAATTTGTGTCCAGATGGCTTTATTTCTTTGTGCAAATCAAGTCAAACTGCTGTTGTTTGGCAGGTTGCTCACAGGTCACTGAGTGGGCTCCGCTCATGGCAGGCTCCAGCGACGCCATCCAGCATATTCTCAGCCAACCAGTTCAGAGTCTTCCTGCCACCCAAGAACAAGGAGGCTGTGGGGGACACTTGGTGGATCATCCCAAGTGACCTGAACATCTTCACTGGGTACCTGCCAAACAACCGGTACACCCCTCCCCCACCTCGAGGAAAAGAGGTATATCTCTGAGGAAAATATTGTTAGGGATAGTGTGGTCAATTATTCTGTTTTCCCATGCCTTCATTGGATCATTACATCACATTACATTACATTACACTTAGCAGACTCTTCCAAATGGACTAATGCTAACGTGACTGGAATCTTTTGCAGGTGTTCATCCATTCCCTCCTGAGTATGTTCCACCCGCGGCCCTTTATCAAATCCCGCTTTGCCCCACAGGGTGCTGTGGCCTGCATTAGGGCCGCAAGCGAGTTCTACTATGACATTTCATTCAGGTGAGAAGGCGTAAAATGTGTTATAATCTCAGAAGTCAGAATTGCATAGGCTCACTTTTACATTAGTTCACCTTGACATTGGCTCATTCATGCATTTTCAATGATTCTGAAATCTGACGAGTCCTGGTTGGATCTCCTTTTACTGACCCCCTTTACCACTGAGTGAATGAAGAGGGTAGACATTAGTCTACGCTGTGGTTGTCATAATTATATACTTCTCTACAAAGTAATTTTGTTTTCTTTTAAAAAAAAAAAAACCAGAAAGCTCAACCATGTCTATTTTTTGTACATACCACAGAATTCATGCAGAGTTCCAGCTGAACGAAGTCCCAGACTTCCCATTTTGGTTTACACCAGGACAGTTTACGGGCAACATTATTCTGGCCCGAGATTCTTCTCATGTCCGTGAATTCCATCTCTATGTGCCAAACGACCGGTAAGTGAGGGCAGGCAAAATATAGACCAGTAGAGGTGCAAACATTTTTGTATGAAATCTGTATAATCTGACAGATTTGCTTGACAGGTCCCTTAATGTGGACATGGAGTGGTTGTATGGAGCCAGCGAGACCAGTAACATGGAAGTCGATATAGGATACCTGCCACAGGTTAGGGGCCTGCCAGACATGGTCCACACTTTTATTTATTAAAATAGACAGATGTAAATGTATGGATGTAAGTTTGAATTAAAGGTAAACGTATTTTTAAAAAATCCTGTTTAGTAAAGTCTTCGGCTTGAAAATGTCTTGAAACTGCAAATATCAGTCCATGAAGAAAAGCAACTTTATTACTCACACATAGATTTTGCAGCTTAATTACCTGCATAACTGTTAAAAGAAGCTCTGGTGTTTTGTCCTTAGATGGAACTCCAAGCAATGGGCCCATCTATCCCCACCGTCATTCAAGATGAGAATGGCAATGTGATTGACAGCCGCCAAGAGGGTGGAGAGCCTATTCAGTTTGTGTTTGAGGAGATCCACTGGACATCAGAAATCAGCAGAGAGGATGCCACACGAAACATAGAGGTCACCTTCTATCCTTTTAAGAAGGTATGTGTAGATAAATCTATCGCATATTTGTGATACTGAACCTTGAATGATTCAAAATTACATAAGATAACATTCCATTTAAGCAATGCTTTAATGCAGAGCGACTTACAGTGAATTAGATACAGGGGCAATCTCCCGGGTGCAATGCCTCAGCCATGTAAAAGGGTACAAGGGAACGGTGGTTAATGTACTGCTACAGGAATTGCACCTGCGGTCCTCTGATCTCAAGAACAACTTTTAGCCACAGCTGGTTATCAGATGCTTATCACATGTCCTGCTTGTGTTCCACATCAGGTTTCATATCTGCCTTTCACGGAGGCCTTCAGCAGAGCCCAGGCAGAGAAGAAGCTGGTCCACTCTATTCTTCTCTGGGGGGCCCTGGATGATCAGTCCTGCTGAGGTAATAACATGGCTAATACATAAAATATTACATGTGTGTTTGTTTTTTTTTTTACATAGATCTTTGTGAAGGAAAGCCATAATGATTGGCAAACTTGTGATAACGAACACTTCAAACACTTCAAATAATCTAAAACCCATCTCTCTCTCTCTTTATCTCTATCTACTCTCTCTCTCTATCTATCTATCTATCTATCTATCTATCTATCTATCTATCCATCTATCTATGTATCTCTGTCTCTCTCTCTATGTATCCATCCCATCTCTCTCTCTCTCTCTCTCCCTCTCTCTCTCTCTCATCACAGGTTCGGGGCGAACTCTCCGGGAGACAGTCCTGGAAAGTTCGCCCGTTTTGGCTCTTCTCAACCAGAGCTTCATCAGTAGCTGGTCCTTAGTGAAGGAGCTGGAGGACCTGCAGGTATGTGCAGCACTGGCAAAAAAACTGAAGACGTGCAACTGTCAGATGACAATAGTTTAGCTGCACAATTTATTTTTTTGTTTACTCGCCCCAGAGGAATGTGGAGTTAGCACTCGCCTTGCCAACAGATTTGTCTGTCTTCCATTAACTTTGCCATGTAATTTGTTTGCCTCTTTTAGGCTGATGAGACTAATCCGGTCTGGAGTCAGCAGGCCAGATTACACTTGGAAAATTACAACTTTCCTGTCGAGATGATAGTAGCATTGCCTAACGGTACAGTGGTGAGTGACCAATTGCTTCTTTACCTTTGTTTTGTTTTTGAAAGTTCCATATTTTTGTCAAATAAGAGAAAACATTTGGGTAGTGTTGAACACACTGCCTGAGATAATATTAAATATTGTTAACAATGTCTGTGGAATCTGTGTTATGCAGTGGAAGGTCTGCAGGTAGAAATACTTCTTCCATGTCATTTTGCAGGTCCATCATATAAATGCCAACAATTTCTTGGATCAGACATCTATGAAGCCAGAAGAAGAAGATGCTTCATTTACCTTCTCTGCTGGTTTCGAGGATCCTTCAACCTCGTCTTACATTCGCTTCCTCAAAGAAGGATTGGAGAAAGCAAAGCTGTATCTGGAATCTTAAGGACTTCCTGTCCCAACCATGTGTGTGTGGGAGGTGAGGTGTTGGGGAGGAAGAGGAGAGAACTGCATTAACACTAAGTCACAAGTGGCTAAACTACAGGAAGAGTGGTCGCCATCTGCAGACATGGAAGTACTAAATCATAGATAAGCCTCCCAAGAATGTTTTAAGATGTTATGGAGTTAAGGTTTACAACACTTTCTCCCTTTGTGAAGCCTTTTGCTAAAAAGTTCCAGATACTGTCAGAAGAATAACATTTTAAAAGGGGTTGTTTTTATATCCGTCCATTAAGTATACAGCCAAGTTGAACTTTACAATCTCACGTTTTATAGACCAGTTTAATGGCAATGCAGTACTTCACTCTAACGCCTGGACATGGATAACAGTATCTCTTGCTCAGATAGTTTGAGATTATCCACTATTTATTTTTTTATACTAAAAAAAAACAACTACTGCAACAAATACTGTTCTTAGTAGTCTTACTAGTTGTGCTTTTTGTTAAGGTACATTGTGTGGGATATTTTCATGGCATTGATGGCATTGTTTTTTAACAGAGTTGACGTAAGGAAGGAGTTGCTGCTTTCAGAGCTTGAACTGTTTGTGAAGGCCTGGCCCGAAAACCTCATATGGGTGGGGCCCAGCCTGATGTCTTTGTTGAAGCCAAAGAAAGCACCAACCTCCTTTTGTCCCAGGAGAGAGCATTGAGTCAGTTCTAGAGAGCAATGCCAATGCCTGTTGTCGAACACACACCATAGAGGGCAGCTTAAAAGGACTCATCGAAACTTATCACATTCTCTGCAATAAAGGACAAGTTAAAACTAACCTAAACCAAAGATGACAAATACACTGAAGTGAAATACAGTACTTTTTTTGTACATGTGTGTGTCTTATGCTAATTCTCCTTTTGGAAAGGAATGTACTTTCATGTTACCGTGTTTTGACATCTGGTATACCATTCGTCAGGATAATGTTTGGACAAACATTTGTTGCCAAGTGTTTCTTGGATGTGTTTTCTGTCTAAATTATGTGGCGTGGGCACTAAAACAAAAGTTTGGTGAGTGTTTCTTCAGTAGACAAAGCCCACAACCAGACATGAAAAAAAGTGTCCTGAATAAATGTTGACTTTTTTCCAAATGTAATCTTGAGTGCGCACTTAAGACTGCTGTTAGTCAAGGGAAAGTGGGTTTAACAGTGTAGAGTAATTCAGCAAGAATGTATAACCACTGTCCAGTTTATTTTTGTCTGTACCAAGTGAACAGGAATCAACAGGTCACTAATGCAAACCAAATGTTGCAAGTTAGGATTTAGAGAGTATCAGTCAGTTGTTGATGTTAGTAGTAGTGGCGTGTCCAAAGAATGGTAGTTCTGTTATTTTTCCTGGTTTCCTTGGAATTTCACATGTATACTATTACTAGTCTATGTGCAAAATGGATGGAGAGGCCTGTTGTTGAAGCACTGAAGTTTACATGTGGCACCAATAGAGCAGGAGCATGCAGTTGTCAGTTAAAGTGTCCATAGAGTGGAGCCAACATTGTCATTCGTACAAACATATTATATACAGCACCGACACGGTCTCAAGCTAACATTCTCGGCTAAGGCGGTAACGTGAAGGTATAAAGAACAAAACAACAAAACCTGCTCCTTCTCAAGATGAAAGAAAAGAGTCCTGTAGTCCAACTAGACCATCTCCGAAACAATTTGGCCATTCAAAACTGTACAGTTAATTCACATAAATATTAGAATCTATTCGTCTTGTCCATAGATAGCAGAAGTGTAATTTTGCATGGGATGGCTTATGCAGGAGTGGCAGATGTTATCCATGAAAGATGCTTTCAGTCTTAATGTCAAAGTCTTATTTCTGGGAGAACATGGAGCAGCACAATGGACCCCATAGATCCAGGGAATGATGACCTCAGCAGAATGTCCACACTTCCAGCTCTATGACATGGAAGTCACTAGCCTCCGACAGGCAGCAGTTGTTGAACGTGTAACAGGGACTACTTCTGCCCAGGTACAGGGTCTCATCCAACCAAAGACCAAAATGTCCGCTGGGGGATTGAAGAACATTACATTCAGTGATATAGTTACTAAAAAAATATATAATGGATGACAAGCATGCAAAAACAACACAGTGATATTTGTACCTTCCTCCTCCGATGGCAAATGAATCCAGGTCTCCTTTGATGAAGAAAGAGTTTTCTCCCGTCCACTTAAAACACTAATGAGAATGAAAAACACATTTGAACACAGCAGAGGGTATATTTAAAAATTAAAATTCTCAACTCTAATGGCATCTGTCAAAACCATTTTAGAGGAAGAATTTTTAATTTGCTGATTTTGCAAAATAAGGAAATTAAGTAATTATTGGAAATGACTATAATGACATAACGCACTTTAAACCTAGGGTGTAACAGGAAAAGGAAGGTCTCCCCAGTGCCATAAAATTTGTCACTTGGTCTCAAGGGGTGAGAGAGGAAACTGCCAAACATCTGCAAGACACAGACAACAAAAATGTGATGAGGACCAACAAGATCACTTACTGAAAGCCTTGGGGGTGAAACCCAAACTGAACCCATCATCACTAGCACAGCTAATAGTCACACATATATGACGTGGCATAAAATCATATGCAACACCACACACACACACAGAAATAATTGGAGTTGAGGTTGACTATTTATAATAAACACTGAAACCAGACCAGTTTTCAGTTTTTTTTCACCATTTTCAGTTCCCTATACGACAGCTGGTACTAAAGACTACAAGGTCCTCTACACAGAGAGACAGACAGACAGAGATAGATCACCTGATCGTTGGAGTCCTTGATGACAAGGAGGACAGGCGAGTCTGTGCCACTTAGCTTCCTATAGAGGGACTTGAGGCTGGCGCCATGGCGGGAGGTGCTGTAGGCCAGCTGCCAGGTGTGTCCCACGGTCCGTGGGGGCAGCTCACTGGCAAGCTGCAGGAGGCAGGGATACATGATATAGGTTATAGTGGTACACCAGTATAACTATAACTATTACGATACGAGCGTCCCCACTAAAATAAATGACATTGTAATGCCAAGATCCCTCCACTTGAGTGTAAATCACTAATAGAGACTGACATCTTGTAAATGTGGATAGAAATAGATTCTGAGTGGCTGTAGCATTTTTATCGTTCGTCAAATTGCTTTGAAACATTCCAACAATATTGTTGTACCCCACTGCTGTTATAAACGAGGTGTGAATTCTGCCATCTAGTAAAGTTAGAATGATGTATATAAAAAAACACACTATTATTTTTGTTACAGTTCTCTATGTGAACGAACCTTTAGCCTCCAGAGAGTTAATGTATGCTCTGGACTGTATCAAGAGGGCTGTGATTTAACAGGGACTGAAGTGTCTGGAGGGGCGACTCAGTGCAAAGGGTTTACAGATTAAGGAGTCGCACATGAATCATTGCCTTCGGCTTAAACCACTGCAAGTTTGTTTTCCCAGTCTTTCCCAATACATCCCTTTCTTCACAAAAGCAAACTGTTCTTTCTTCTTGTCACCGTACACCTACCTCTCGGACATGAGAGGCCTCCAGAATGCGGCTCTGTTCCACAATCTCGCGAAGTCCCTCAGGCTCTTTGTCCAGGACTACTGGACCTCGAACGCCTCCGTCCTCAACAGAGATCATCTACCAAAAGAATGCAGCATAACAAATCGTTTGGGATCAATAAAGCAAATCTATCTATCCATCTATTTATCTATCTATCTAACACAAGCGCACACACGCACATACACTCACGCACACACCAGACAAAAACAGCACCATGGTCAGCATTCCAATCCGCTTCTACAACTACATCCCTACGCCAGACCACAGCACTCCACTGTGTCATTTGTTTTCTCTCCCCACTGCTAATCACATTAACACACTGCATCTTTACGATCGTTTGGCACGAGAGAAAGTGTTACGAACCTCCCAGTCTTCCCCTGCACGGCTGTCTGCGTGCCAGCCCTCGTCCTCGTCCTCCTCTCCCTCCTCGTCAGAGTGGGGCTCTCTATCATCCACCAGGACAAAGTCCTCTTCGTCCCTCTCCTCCTCGTCCTCCCCACCCTCCAGTAAACACAGGTCCGGCCTGCATTGGCTCAGGTATGCGTAGAGCTCATCGGAGCTGCAATGAAGAAGACAGCAGGCAAAGGATCTCAGTGACTGAGCACCACATTTCCTGTTCCTACTGTACTTACACTCTAGACATCCATGATGTGAAAGCCAGAGCTTGAAAACTTTCAATGAAATAAAACTCCAAAATGAAAAACATCAGAAAACTCTTCATCATGGCTCAAAGGATATGGAGAAAAACACCACTTTCAAAAGCAATACACCAAAACACTTACAGTTACACAAACAATGGTGCACCTGTGTGTTATGTGTGAATGGCTGTGTGGCTGGGAGATTTTTTTAGCTACCTCTCCTGTGAGAGAGTAAACCATGAATCCCTCATAGACGGAGTCTTGGATTTTCTCATGTCCATGCCAGAGATGCCTTTTCTCTTCCGCAAGGGCTGTTGGTGTCTGAACCGCACAAACATCAGCTTTCCAGTATTATCTGACGAGGGTCTAGAGCCTTAGCAAAGAGACATCAGGCAAGACAGTGAGTGAGTATGTATTATGTACCTTCAAAGTTAAAGCTACGTAATGGACAATCCAAAGAAAGAATATTGTTTTGGGTGGCTAGAAGGAATAGCCAGCAGAGGTTTCTAACTGCAAAAGGTGGTCAGTAATAGTTTGACAGATGCATTTAAGACCTTTGAATCTTCATGCAGAAATCTGAACGTGGACCAGTTGTTCTGAAATGTTTAACCGCTGCAAACCACTTGAGATACGCTATGACCTACGAAGTTCCCTCTGCACCACAGACAGCTTACTATAAATATTTTTTGTATAATTATTGCTGCATACACAAAATGTAATCTCATTATATTCTGCATAACAATGTAGTGGCAATTGGGTTGTGCTTGGTTGTGCTTGGACGTTTGGTTGTGCTTGGATGCTTTGACTGCAAGATCTTTTTCCACATATAGTATGTACCCAAACTTTATGCTGGTAAGAACTAAGAACCCAATCACAGTTGCATTTTGCATATCCCCTAGATTTGATCCAAGAATCCTCCGGTTACTCATGCCCCAGTTTGACAACCACTGTTGTACAAAATCAAAATCGCCACCTGCTATTTGCCTCTTCAGACACGGCTGCTGCTGCTGCTGGTCTGACTTGTCTTTCTGTGGAATCTCTTTGCCGCCTGCCTCCTGCCCTCCACAGCAGAAGGTGGCAGCAGCGCCGCTCAGAACGGCCGCTCCTAGTGCCCCGGTGGTCTGCAGGGCCAGCTCCTCCAGCGGACTCCCCTCCAGCTCCCGCTCAGCCTCGGCCATATCCCGGGTCTCACTGCCCTCCTCGCCCTCCGCACCGATCCCCAGGGCCAGCCTGAAGTCGGAGGTCAACGTGGACACCAGGGCGGGGATGGCTTCTCCCTGCGGCTGGGGTGCAGCGCTCTGCACCTCCCCATGGGATGTCAAGGCGGTGCTCTTCTCACCTTTACCCTTCTTTTTCTTTCCTTTCCATCTGTAAAAATAAATTTAGATTTTATCAACCTTTACAACAACCACAAAATTGAGTCCTACAAATATTATTTACATTTGCAAGATTACGTATATGAAGGTAACTGGTATATATATAAAATTACAAAGACCATTTCGAGGCTGGCTGGGATGCTGATCTCTGTCTGCTAATGGTACTAACTTTTGTGTTGAGTCATTAAAGTGCACATGGGAGATATCCGAGTAAAAGGAGACTGAAGCCAGGCTGTCTACAGTGCAGGAGAGCAGGTACTCCTCACAGCCATTCTCCAAGACCAGTGGGTGGGTCTTGCAAGGGTCAAAGAAGATCTTACTGGTCGTCACCAGCAGTATACCAGACACAACACCCTATGGGAAGGAGAGGCTCTGTTTGAAACATCACCAAAGAAATTGACAGAATCCTTTAAGAGCTGTATATCATAAAGTATGAGAATTTTTTACCATGCCATTTTATAAGCACTCCTGACTGTATTAATTAGCAAAAAGACCACAAAGTGATACAGAGTGACACAACAAACTTAAATGTTGCCATTTGCGTTAATACAATACACCTTCCACAACAAACCTTTTTAGAAAACGTAGACCAGACAGTTCTTTGCTGTCTCACAAATTAACCTTATTGCAACGTAAAAGTGCTATATGCCTACTTTGCGATTAGTGATGTAGCGGCTGTACAGCTTCAGGTACTGCATGGAGGAGGGCCCCTCTCCCTGGGAGCACTCCGGAGGGAGAGCCAGGAGGCACAGATTCCCATCGGGCATCGGCACAGCCTCCACATCCTGGGGGACATAAACCACACCATCCTCTAATACAGGGACACACTGACTCAGCGTATTTGCACTGAGCTGGTTGGCTATGCATGCATATTTTACACACAATCAGTATGCTGCCAAGTCATAAAGGATATGTTAATTGATCAACACGCCGATCCAACACTGCTGATATGAGCTGTTCTGGACACTTGTCTTTTTCCATTCTACTTCATGCTCTGACTTCCATGTGCTTTATTTAAAGTCTGTTTCCTTCCCCTTTCTCAGGAGTGCAGTAAGTGAAAAGTCAGACAAGCTTATTTTCTGGCAAACAATACGTCTTGCTGAAGCTCTGCTGATGCCTTTCCAGATAACATTCTTACCAGGAGCTTGTCGTACTCGGCGTCAGTGGACGGGGAGATGGGGGTCATGCAGGAGGAGGAGGAGGAGGCCAGAGAAGGACGGGGATCTGCTGCCATCTCCAGGTCCCCATGTGGGCTGAGCTGAGGCCGCTCAGCCTGCTGTGTGGCCGCGCCAGGAGCGCTAGGCCTGTTCTCAGGAACGCAGAGCTGCCGGAGAAAAGATGAGCGCAGAGACTTCATGACCCATGAAAATATCCTGGCAAGAGCAGTCTGAAATTCAGTACTCGCCCTCCCACGACTACTCCTGGCCACTCCTACATCCTCTTTTCTCTCTCTGCTATCAGACGTGTTTACAAGGTCATGTCTGTTGAGGGCTGATTTACAAGCCATGCAAATATGCAGGAGGGCCGGAGAGGAGGTACAGTAACTGCGGGGGAGATAACTTTCACTTCCCTACTGTCACAATAAAAACTAAAGGCAGCATTATTAAGCATGAGTGATGACTGACGGAATAGTGATATGGACTGAAATGCAAGAACTGCTCGTCACACCTTTCGGCATGTTAAAAGAGACTTAGTGAGTGAATGTTACACAACATGTTAAACATTTGCATAGTTCTTTTTTTCCATACAAACAATCCTTATGCCATGTTGAAACCTAAATAAACATTCCAGACAAGGGGAGAATGTTTAACCCATCCGCCAACACATATCCACAACATTTTAACAAGGTCTTTATTAATAACTCAGTATTTAGGAACTAGATAAAGCACTGCTAAAATACACACCTGTTCCTACAACTTGGAATCAAGAAGAATGATAGCGGAAGCTAAATGCAGGTATCTGATGATGAAGTTGAATGGTGTAGATTTGCTCTTACCTGTGTAGGGGTAAGTATGGATGACAGTGGCTTGCTCTCTTCTGTTATGTTTGTGGCACTGGCACTAAACTGGGAGGCAATGCTGAACACTGTGTCATCATGGCGGGCCTGTTCATTTTGTGTGACAAAAAATATCTTGATTAATATTTATACCCATGGGATGAATGTGATAAATGTGTCAACAATGGTTTCTCACATTACTCTGAAATACCGTCTTTAGTCATAATCTTATATACTACATTAACACATTGCCTCAGATATATAAACAGCATGCAGTCAAAAGAATAGCAAGTGAGTGATACTTCGTAAACAAAATACAGATGAGATTTATCAAAGCTATAGTTGTGGTAAAAAAAAAAATCACATATGTGATTTGAATGTCACCAAAACTCATGCAATTGTAATTAAGATTTTATAAAGTGTCATTAAAAATATATTTATATTTGTGGTAGATGCCATCTTAACTGCCCAGCCCTGAAGGTTGACCAGTTACCTTCCCCCAGGGCCTGTATTGACAGATGGACTAAATGGCCTAAATAACATCCACGCTTAAATTAGGTCAGTCGAAACATGAACCAAATCCCCACTCTCAAAAGCTTGTCTGTAAGCATATGTAAACCAATAAATATGTACTGCAAGTGTATGTTTTTTTTTTCCAAGCACCACTGAAAAGGAGTGAATGTGTTGATTGAACATTTTTTGATACAGATTGGTGAATATCCCATTACAGGGATGAGAGGCTTTGTCAGTATCATTTGATTCAAGTCCACTGATGCACACAGTACAAACACAAACCAATCCAGTGCCTACAACATACAAATGATACAGAATTGCTTCTGTGAGCAAAAATCTATCCAATAATTAACATAGATCTGAATTAGCACACACTAGACTACATTTTACATTAATGGCAGAAGACAGAAATATCCATCCATTGCAAACATTTTTAATTCCCACAGTGTTTGACTGTACCCTAGTCCTGTTAAATCACATAAACATAAGGTATTTTCTCCTTGTAATAAACTATGCTAGATGTAATGTTCAGATCACAATCCCCATCACATACTTACACGATGTTTACTTATGGTATAATTAAATAAAGTTGCCTATAGATGAGCATAGAACACTAGCTGTAAATTAATCTTTCAGCTAACCATAAGTAAACTGGCACAAATGGATGTTGAATCTATCACAGAGTCCAAATAATACAAAACTGAACACCCAACCCATAAGGTAAAGAATTAAGTATCTTTTACCTGTGTCTGCTTGTGTAGTGCTGTTCTGTTTAAAACATTGTGAAGCTTTACAATTAGATGGTGTACATCCATGTCAAAATCAATATCGGACCTTCTAGACACTTCATGATCGTACTGCGTGTCCCTGACCCTTGAACAAGTTCCCCTGGCCGAGCCTTTCGATCCCTACGTGATGTAACTCATGGCCAGTAATATCTGTGAGCATTGCAGTATCTTATCTTAAGAGTGGGAAGGCCTAAAAAGTGGGAGTGTACGGTCAAGTTCTGCAAAGGCTGCGACTCACCGTGTTGTCATCCTTGGAGTCAGCTCCCTCTGCTGTCTTGGTTCCTTCCTTTTCTGGCATCCAGGCTGGCTCTGTCACCAAGTCAAGTGCAAAAACATTGCAGTACATGAGCAAAGTGTGTCAAACCTGTATGACTGACCTATGTGTTTCTTTGAGCTGGCTGTTCTTCCGTCTGGCCTAGTCTGGATTTTAACCACATAAAGAGACATGATATGCTGCCAAGTCCCATGAAAGACATTATAAATGTTTATGGAGGTATTAAAAAAAAGGGGCCAACATTTTCCCAACATGTTTTAAGTTGGATTGCTTTAAAGAGGCAGAGTGACAGAGATGTAAAACCTTCTTTCTAAACTGACCACACTTTGTCAAAATGTTTATTCACCATGCTAACCTTAAAACCTACATGATTTCTATACATTGTACTTCAATATGCGAGACTGTTCTGCTGGTATAATTTTCTCTATGAGCTCTGACTTACGACCTATGTGACCTACGTGAGTCATGTGCCTGTGTGTGTGTCTGTGTGTGTGTGTCTGTGTGTGTGTGTGTGTGTGTGTGTGTGTGTGTGTGTGTCTGTGTGTGTGTGGCTGTGTGTGTGTGTGTGGCTGTGTGTGTGTGTGTGTGTGTGTATCTGTGTGTGTGTGTGTCTGTGTGTGTGTGTGTGTCTGTGTGTGTGCGTGCGACGGCGTGCGTACGTACGTGCTTGCAGACATACTTAAGAGCAGACTTTCCTGTTTGTTTTTATCGTCTCCTGCATGCCTCATGACACAGTGCTCATTCCTGTCATACTTTCGTACGTTTTTTTCATGATTAATTACCTAGACAGTCAAACCCAATGTTGACATACAATCCATCCCCCAATAAGTGCAGTGGCCATTCAAAATGTCCATCAACAGAGGAGGATAAGTGCTCACAAAAATCAATACATAAACACACTGCTAACATCTACAACTTTTGCAACTCACTTAAAAGAAGCTTCCGTTTTTTTTTTTTCCCTGCCACTCATCCCCATCCTCCTCTTACCGTTGAGATAGTACTGCCGCAGACGGGGATTTCGGATGAAGGGCACATGGTGAGGGGGTGCCACAGTGTGTTTCTGTGATGCTGTGTCCTTGGTTTGTCTGGGTGGCCCTGTCTGGGCCTGGGGGCCACTACCCACTGGCTCCCAGGGACCTGTGATAAAGCCTGGAGGCTGGCTGACATTGGCAGGAAGTTTGGACCCCAACCTAACAAACAAAAGGAACTAGTCACTTTAACAGACTACTGTTGATCAGCCTCAAAATATCACTGATGCTGGCCAATGGAAACAGGGGCGCTGAAAGAAATATGGGCCCTATACAAAAATACAATATTGTCCACCCGGTCTTCTGGAATACCCCCCCCCCCCCCCCCCCCCCACAACACACGGGCACACACACACACAGCCCCCTAAAGTGGACCTCTTCTTCGTGTGGGACATCATCTTCAGCACCTCTAAAACTGTATAGTTCAATACCGTCGTTTGAATGTTGCCTCTTATAGCAAGCTCTGCCTCCATGCAAATAAGAATTAGTGGGGCTGAGAGAGAAAAAGTCCAGAGGTCAAAACTTACTCTGGCACTATTCTCTTGGCACCAATCCAATATTAGGCTACTGCACAGCTAATGGGAAATCAATCCTGCTAATGCTTTAGGGCACCTGCAGCACAGGCTCCTGAACACAGAGGTCTCTGTGTTACACATGCCGGGAATCAAGGCACACACAGAACCATTTCTTCCTCAATAGGGCCCACAAGTGACTACACACGAATACTCAGTCAAAACATTTGTCAAACATAGTCTCAACACACACACACACACACACACACACACAATAAAGAAAGGACTAGTCTTCTCCCTACCCATGAAGAAACTACATTCAGCAACTATCTCTGCACTTACTGAGAACAGAAAACAGAAACATGTATAGATATTCTCTGGCTTGAACCATCAGCGATACAGATACTTCAGATGCTGGCTAGTGAAACTTGATCACTTGTTATCTAATTGCAGCCATTACCTGTTCTTGACATTGCCAAAGTAGCCGATCCTTGTTTTATCCTTTGGCTGTTGGCGATCCATCATCCATGAGAAAAGGTCTAGGCCTGATGATGTACGTGCTACTTATATGTACGGTACAGGTGATTTACGAACACTTAGCAGGCATCCCTCTTCCTCTTCGTCTCTACCCATCTTTTGTTGTTATGTATAGCTGAAAGTAAGAGATCGTATATGGTGTATATCAAGTAAACAGATGCCCCAGTGTAAAGTGCCTTGTTATTGCTGTTTTAAAAATCTGTCGCCGACAAATCCAGCCTTTTTCAATCTCCACCAATCAGTTAAAATGATGCACCGGCTCATGCTGACTAAACTCAAATCCATTTCTCAAACAATGTCAGGCCCATTGTTAAAACGTCTCACATCAAAACTGATTAATTAATTGACATCCCCTTTCACTAACAGCTATATAATCCCCATCAGTCTTGACAGCTATATAATCAGGTCAAGTCGTATTTTAAACATCTTAGTTATCTATTCAGACTAATGTTCAGTAAGATACCATTTGATAGCATAGCTTCAGTAAACAATCATCACAAAATTCTAAGTTAGCCAGCTACAGTATGTCGTCTCTTGCGACGACACAGCTAGCATGTTCAAGCTAAAATTCCTACAGACCTAGTCAATTTACACTTTCAAATTGCTATGCCAGTTTTTCCTAAGCCAATTCAATGAACACATTTCCCGTTAGTTATAAACCACTGCAACGTTGTGAGAGTTAGAAATTTCAGTTTTTAGAGCTCATCATTATTCTTTGCCTCAAATTTTGATATGCACCCTGTTTCCTAATAATCGCATCAAAGATGTGCATTATATCGCATTAGATTAACCAAAGACATTGCTGGGGATGACATTGATATTACACATTCACTGACCTTATGCTTTATTCAAAATGTTGCAGTCAAGGATGCCACTATACGCCCCATGTTGCGGTGTTTTGTGTTTTTAATACATAGCCTAGCTTTTTGCAGGCACCTCCTAAGTTGACAACACAGACTCCGCCCCTTTGATCATGTGTTAAAGACACAGCACTAGTAAATATTTGCAGACTAGCGCTTCGCTGCTGGCTAGCACACGTTGTTCTGAATTAACTCAGATTCTTGGCATACCGAACCCCAATTCAGCACTAGTCCTATTACTACTGGATGGATTAGCTGGTGGGTTGCTTGATGACATTTTGGACATAATAGAGACATTGGGGAATTAATATATCTTTAAAACAGACGCTTTGCAGTCTGTTTGGGGTCGCCTTTGGTTCTTTCTCGGCAAATGTTGATGCTGCCAGTTTTGGTCTGGGCAACACAGAAAAGATAGATCAGCTTTACAGTCAAACGTTAATGTGTCTACTTGACAGACGTTGTGTCTGTCGTCCAGACAGCGATTACAATCATATTTGGGTCTGAAGTCCTCCTTCAAAAATGTCTGTAGTTGAACATTTGACACTGAGGCAAAGCTCATTTTGACTTTCGTTGCGTTAATAAGTCCAAAGAGGTTCATTAAATTAAACTTTATTGGTAGGCAGTAATATATATCTTATGTGACGGTGTAAAAGAACAGCTTCTTGGAACACATTTGTGGTTTTATTTTTCCTTGAAAAGGGTCACCGCTTTGTGACGAACGTAGCACACTCATAGTACCCCATATCCTATTGGCAGTTGACATCTTGTGAGGAAGCCGGTAACCAATCAAAAGATAGAATGTAAGATCCGTCTTCTGAGCAAGGCAGCTAACAAGTATCTCTGGTGATAGGGGGTAAAAACTAACGATTGCCAACCGAGAATACATACAATTTGACAGAAGTCTGGCGTTTTAAGGACATATGTGAAATTGTAAGTTGTCTTACATGAGTCTATGCAATTTCTGCATCGTAAACGTTTATTACATGAGGAATAGAATTGCAGTGTTTAAGCAAGTATTCTAACGGTGCAGGTCGTTTGGGTTGGGACTGACCTGCTAATGGAGATAGCTACTGCTTTCATAGCTAGCATATAACTAGCTAAGGGTACAGTTATTTGCAGGACCGTTTAATAAAGTAAGACTGCTTTTAAGAGCTGCTGTAAGCGTTAAAGATACTAGACAGTGTTGTTAATCTGTTACGATTCGTCGTCACGAGTTTGTCCATAATGTATTACAATATTAATGTTGCGTGTTTCGGCGAATGCTTCATTGCTTCTCCGTTGGTACGCAGGATGGTTATCTAGCTGTGACCAGTTGAAATTACGATAGCTACTCGACTAGCAAGCTAACGTGTATGTAGAAGAATTTGAAAGGTTTTGTAGAGCTTTCACCTAAATTATGTTAATAAAGGGGAAATGATTATACTGCCTGAGATGTCAAACCTAACTGATGCGTTAGTCCTGCCCAGTAGTTATTTTACATTCATGAAGCTAATGTTAATGCCTCCAGCCACTAAGCCTAACAGAAACCTTTGTTCTGTACACGGTGTTTTGATTGATGGTAATTTGGAACCCAAATAGTGTTTAGTGGAAACATTTATTGGACTGTGTTTTCTTTGCTAAAGCACGTTACTAAACAAATACTATATATTTCTTAGATGCTGACTGATCCAGCTGACTGAACAGCTTGTTTCCCCGACATGACCAGTAATAAGCAAAACTTATAATCAATACTCACCACCTACCCAGCGACTTCAAGGGTCAAGAATTTAGCTGTACTTATCATACAGCCGTGCAACATGGATTCGGGAGCGGTAAGTGGACTGATACAAGTGTCGTGTCTACATTTTCATTTTACAAACAGTATGCGGGATAATTGACTTGGGAGAAGTAATGTGGCAGCTCTGTCATTTGTTTTTACAGGAGGTGATTCCCATTTGGCAGAATAAGCCGCATGGATCCACCAGAAGTGTGGTGAGAAGAATTGGCTCCACTTTACCACTCAAACCATGCCCCCGTGCATGCTTTCAGGTACATTTTCACGGTGTTGCACTGATAGACTTGTCATGCAGTGACACATTTGGCTGACTTCACTAGGCACTATACTATAGTTCAAAACATTTCAGCTGATTTTAAGTCTTACCTGTTTTATTGATCTACACATGCACAATCTAGTAGTGATTCTCGCTGCATTTGACTGCATGCATAACATTTTTGAAAGTTAAAAGTGTATTGTAACTATTGCGTGACATTAAGCCTGCCTGTTTTTTTTCTCCCAAAAGGAGCTTCCAGGTCTGCCCATGAGACCCCTGGATGGCCCCATGGTTCCCACTCTAGCTGACATCGCATGGATAGTAGCTGATGAAGAGGAAACCTATGCAAGAGTACGGTATGTGAAGCTCTGGCAGCGTTTGCAGGCTCCTTGCTGAGTTGTTTTATGGCTGACCTTTTACTGAGTGCTTTGGATGCATTTGGAACTACTGTTTGTTATTTCAAACTAGCCATGTTTTTATGTGTTATTAGTTAAATAGGGGCTTAGTAGGGACACAATGAAGGCAATATATGTCGAACTTGATACTGGCTTTCAGTATTTTTTTTTTTGTGTGTGTGTGTAAGTTAATTGTGTTTCCGTTATATGTGGTAATTAGTAAGACCAAAGGCAGTTTTCATGCGGAACATAATGACATCTATTCTGTTCTATTACACATGATTTTCCCTGGTGTGTATTTTGTAGGGAACACATTACGTATTTTTAATACACCTTTGTAAAGATTTAGGTGTGTGTATGTGTATCTGCCCATTTCTCAGGAGTGACAGTCGTCCTCTGCGACACGAGTGGAGACCCACGCCTCTCCTGGTGCTGCACAGAAACTCTTCCGTGCCCAACTTTCGTCCGACGGGCAAGCGCATGGAGGGCCTGAGGAAGCCAGGAGTGACAGCCCTTAACCGCACCACAGCGCTGCAAGATGAGCTCAGCAAGTTGCGCGCACAGATCGCCAAAATAGTGGCTGCTGATTCAGGTTGGGCACTGTTAAGGCATTTTTTTAAGTGGTCCTCATCAGCTCCTTTAGGAGCCAAGAAGCTTTTATCTAGGGTATTCTGGTGGAATTTACTCAGATTTCACATACTCGCAGGCTTGATGTTGTTTCCCAGGAGCAGAAGTGATACCAGGGTCATTGTGTGAGCTCCTTGCTAACAGTGTATCACTGTTAATACAATGCACAATAATTGTGCAATAATGTGCAATATGCAATTTCAGCAACAGTATGGACTGCGATTTAATAATCAAATACCCAAATATACAGTTTTATTTTGCAGTTTTTATTGTTAAATTACTATGGCGTAGTCATGAGCAAATAATTAAATACATGTTGGTGATTGGGACCATTATTTTAGGCATTTGGCATGTGTTTTGTCTATTTCTAACTTTTATGATCTGAGGAATATAAAAGAAGATAAAGTGCAATCATGACATGTCTCTCTTAGGCTCGAACCCAATAACCCCAGACCTCCTCTCTCCGGACGACACAAGCGTGGGCTTCTCCATGGCCCCCTTTGAGACGGCTGCCTACCATCCAAACCCAAGCGCGTCCTTTGTCATCAGTGACGTCACAGAGGAGGAAGAAGAAGAAGAGGAGGAGGAGGAAGAGGAAGAGGAGCAGCAGGAAGAAGAGGAGGTGTCTGAGCTTGTGCCGGACCCCATGCCTCCCCATGTCTCCATGACTGCCTCAGCGACCTTTGACCTTGACAGGCCCAGTATGGACTTCAGGGAGGCGGAGGAGGACACGGTGTCTCTGTCTAAGTCAACCAGCTTCGCCGACGTCAGGGACATCTTGAAGGACATGAACCGCATGAAGATGAGCAAGGACCGGTCAGTCTGCAGTGTTACCCACAGATAATTTGGCAGATTAGGTGTTGGTTGTCCAGGGGGGGGTGGAGAAAGGTAGTCCATTGCCTTTGCATCGTGTTTCTAGCTGGTGTGAGTGGGAGGCAGTTGATGTGTGAATTGTCATACATATTCCTGAACATCACCTAATGTTAAGTCAAAGTCTAATTTTGGTATTCTGTTGGGACAACTTGGGTAAGGTGGCACACATGCAGGTGTTAGAATGGTTGCTTTAATTATAAAGTACTGGAGGAAACACTAGTTTGGCAGCAACAAAATCCTCTTTGCTTGGCTACATGTAATGCTTGTCAATGTTGACCGTTTATGTAAGTCATGTTGGTAATGTTAGTAATGCATAGTAACTGTCTTCTGCATGTCAGCAGATACAATCGGGGATGCACCTCACTACTAGAGGAGGACTCTGCCTCTCTTATCTCTGAGGTTCTGAGGAAGAAGTTTGTTCTGAAGGATGAAGACACTGCTCCAATGAAGTAGGCTGGGCACTCTGCCCCAGATCACCCCTCCACGTAAGTACCAGGCTTTACCATACATGTACATAAAACATTACAAAAGGCCAGTATTTATGTTTAAAATTGTTTTCAGATCAAATGATTTTAGTTTTTTCCCCATAACAATGTAAGATGAGTAACAGTACATGTGCTATTTTACTACTCTACTCTACTATACAAATCACATTTTTAGGTGATGAAACTATCTCTTCCAAACTACATATGTGTTTTTATTTGAACCTGACATTCCATAATGACATTCCAGAGGCTAATGCTAAAGCATACATTCGAAAGTAATTTAGAGTGAGGGCAAGTTTTCTGAAGTACTGAGTCCATAACTTAAAGCAACACTAAGTAGTTTTTTTATAACCTTAAAATAATGTTTCCAAAATAGTTTTAGTAGTTCATCAACTTGTAACAGGATAAAAGGCACTTCTGAATTTGCTTTGCCCCCCTCCATGGGCTATAACCATACTAAGTGAGTTTGGAGGAGCAGACCGTCTCTCTGTAGTTCTCTGAGACATAATACTGCTCCAGACTGGGCAACAGAAGATGAAAACTACTTAGTATTGCTTTATAAGGACCTAAGTGCAAATATGACAATATGGCAGATTGTGCATATAAAGCCCAACAGAAGTTGATGCAATTGCTGTGCAAAACAAAGGACAGGTTATATATAGTATGGGTGTTTTGTGGATATGCAACAATGCATGTTCTGGTAAAGATCAGGCAGTGTTTTTATTTGCTTTCTGTTTATAGGCCTGTGCCTGTGAACTGCGTTCCCATAGAAACCCAATAACTCAACTGACAGCTTCTCTGGTGGGTTGACCGTGGCCTTCCCCTCCCACCCAAAGCTCTGTAGGATGTCACACAGAGGAACTAAGAGGACTAGGGTCACTGTCCTTGCTCCATCAACACTCCTCCTCTCGCCCTGCGTAGCCTTCAACCTGCAGATTACCCTCAAAAAGGGGTGACGTCCCACAGAACCAGTCTTTGAGTGTGTTTGCTACTCAGCCGTTTGGACTGGATCCCAGCCATGGTCCCCTGACAACCCCCATCCTCTATCATCCTCTTCATCATCCCCATTAGACTTCTGTCCTGTGCCACAGATAGGTTCTAATTGCTGCCTGTGGATGCAGATACTCCTCTTAGTACTGGCATGGTGGTCTGGACAGAAGAGACCTGTTTGACTAGGCCTGAGGTTGACGATGCCCTATGAAATAATGACTGATGCCTGGATACACTTTTTTTTTCTTTTTGTTGCTTATTCAGAATGGGAAGAATGCCCCCCCCCCCCCCCCCCGTTGCATCTAGTTTGTTTTATTGATTGAGATCTTTTAAAACACACACACACACACACACACATACTTGAAAGTGTATATAGAACCTACAGACTGTATAGTTTAGTCACAAATGAGTGCTATGATGCTGTACACATTCACTTTGTTCAACCGTAATAAGTTAGTCTGCAGAATGCAGTGGATGCATTTTAATACAACCTGCATTTTCTTATCCCTCGTATAGGAAAGTTTCTGGAATATTCTGTTCTTCTTCAAGGCTCAGAATTCACCCTTTTGACATTTCAAGCATTTGCTGCCTACAAGACCCAGACAGAGAAACCTAAGACAGGGCATCAGTTAAATGCGACCCATATCGTTTGCTGTGGTGATTGCAAGGAAAATGTTTTGTTATGTGGTGATTTTTTTTCCCTCTCTCTTTTGGATTAGTTTTGTTTGGGGCTTTGTTTTCTGCAGATGATGTATGTATATACATAGATACACACCTACTGTAAAAAATGAATGATGTGTTTGTTTATTTTTAACAAGTGCTGCTGTCATGCTGCCTGTGTAGTCAGCCCAAGGGATTATATTTGTCATGAATGTGGAGATTTTCTTTGTGTGGTTTTGTTTGTAGGCAAAACTGCATGTGTGCCATGACTTTTAAGAAAAAAAAAAGATGTTGAGAGATTGAACATAAAACCCTGTGTAGTTTGTGTTTGTGTCTTGTGTCTGTTGTTGCCTTACTCTAGTAGGGGTTGCCTCTTTTTCATATGACCAAACCTTCTGCTGTGTGATTTAGTGGTACACCTTCAGATGTGACATTTATCACCCAAGCCCTCTGCTCTATATTCAGCTTGCATTACAGGGTCCTTTCACTCCTGTGCTATGGATGGGTTTGGGAAGGGGTGTGGAATTCTGTCAGTATGGCTTATTTTTTTATACGTATACTAACATAGAACTACAACAGACTAAAACTACTCTTGGCGATATGCTGAGGGTGTGTAACTGGCACATATGTGTCCAAACTCTTCTTTCTTGAAATATTTAAAGTTTCAACATCACAGTCTGTGTTGAATAAGGGTTAAGAGGCAAAATTCATAATTGTTATTTGAAGGTACACTGCAGTAGACATATGATGGCATATTGTACCAAAGCAGTGAGCAAAGTGTGCTCTCAGTGTGATTCCCATGATATGTTCTGAATGAAAGGAATGAAGAACATGCCCTGGGGTCTTTCATCATGTATTGTGATAGAATAAGCCTTCGTGCAAACACACATTACATAAACCGCATTGAGAGGAACATCCTGACTCTTCTTTTCTTCTGAATATCAAAGAGACATAAATCCATGTTTTCATTTGTATGAGACAAGTGTGTGACAGTTGGGCTATTTTAACCAGGCTTGTATTTTTTCCACTTCACAATTTACATATTTGTTCCACTGTACTGCTGGTTTAGATAACTTCTGCTGCTTTAAAAAACAGATCAAGAAACTTGAAAACTATAAATCTATTTTGCATGAAGATGTTTGCAAGGAGAGCAATATACCAATTTTCCTACTAACAAATTACACATTTTGCTTTTCAAACCGTGAAGGCAGCTTTAAGGCAACTTTACCCCTTTTTGGACCTTGCCCAGTACCCCGAGTCTTTCACTGATCAAACAGAAGGAAAGAGTGCTTTGTCTAGTGAGCAAGGAAAGTGTTGCTGTAAATCTTGCATGTCTGGTTAATAAACATGGGCTGTTTGGAGTTATCAGACTTGTTTTTATCTTACCTGTGAAGCTGCCAACAGTAAATGAAGGGTCGACTTGCACAGCACAGTAAAAGGGGGCAGGCTCTTTGGAGGCCAATCTACAGGGTTGCTGTATTTTTAGCCTGCAGTGACGTGCTGCTCCCACAAGGTGGTGTAATCCCTGTATTAATAATAATTTCTCACTACAGGGTTAAAATCATATCCAGAGCCTTCTGTATAGTTTCATGTAAAAGGCTGTTAAGTGTAAGAGAAGATTTATACTCGTGCAAATGACAGAAAATCTCAATCTGATGTCAAGGTTATGATCCCTACCTGTAGTGATATGTGAAGGCTACTCCAAGACACCAGTGCAGGTCTGTGCTGTCTAGACATTTTCCCCATATGTCTCTGCCAAACCATGCTATATGTTGCTGAGGTGAAGATGAGGACACCCCTCTTTGCTTTCAGACATGCTAACATTTTTTTTCCCCCAACAGACGCGTTTAAACCCTCTCATCACCCCTCCCTGGACATGGAAGATTCTAGTTAACCTCATTTTCTCCACAGCCCTTTTTCTCTCGAAGGCCTGAGTTGATTCAGGTCATATGCAACTGCAAGTCTATTTTCTGTGCGAGTCCTTGGCCTACTTTGTCACTCCTCACCTCTAGGAAGTGGATCCTGTCTATTTTAGCTGCTGGGAGATGTCTGTGGAGAGTTTGTTTAATGGAACCACGTGTCACGATGTCAAGTTAATACACCTATAAATAGTGACCTCAGGAACGTCTTTGATGCAATTTTCATAATCTCAGACGTTCTGTGAGCACCAGAGAGATGACTGAGAGATGGTGGCTGTTCAAACCACCAGATCCGATAATTTAGTCTGCTCTGGCGTGAGGTGTTGTGTAGGAGGATGTCTTCGCACATCCGAGCAGCATTCACCTTCTGGTTTCTGAATAGGAAACTAGAGCCAGTCTCAAGCTCAAGTGAATATATAAAAGGCATGAAAATGGTTCGATGGGCAGGACAAACAAGAGTTTTCAGTCAGAGAACAGACTGTGTGTTCCACATCTTTCTGAACATCTCACTGAACAAAGTATTTCAAGTATGAGGGTGACTTATATATATAGTTGTACCACTAGGGGTGGCCTATTAAAGTTGTTTCAGCTTGGTCCACTTGGCTAGCAGGGACATTTCAGGCTATTTTAAACGAAACGTGCTACCTTTTTAAGTCACCAGATCATAGTGTTCCCTTGCAACCTACCCTTTATCATTTGTAAGTTATGAGTTGAGTTGAGAAGAATGCTCTCTAATATAACTGCATTTGTTAAAGAAAGATTTGAGTGTCATCATCACTGTGTGTAAACTTAATGACTGTGAGAAAGTTAATGGGGGAGACATGTGTCGTGTCCAGATCAGTGAATATCCGGTGGACATAGTCCAGTCGGGACACACATGAGGAGAAGGGGGACTGTCTTTATGCCATATGAGAGTTATGGATGGACATGTTAGGCAGGAAATCAATCATATACCACTTAACAACATCTGACTCCTTCTTGGAATCTCTTCAGCAAACCACCACTCTCCTATCACAAGTTTGATTAACTGTAAAAATCTAAAATAGAACAGCATTTAATTAATTCCATTGGCTATTGGTTAATTGTTCTTATCTCTATGGAGATAGATTCAGGATTTTTAAGTTAGAAACTCTCCATGGTTTTCTTATACTGAAATGGGTAGAGGACAGAATGTGTGGATAGTCAGTGTCTAAATTTGTGACAAACCTCATGAATGTCACGGTATTCAGGTTGCCATAGATTCCTTTGTAGGCCCCTGATAAAGCCTTGCAAGTGCATATGCATGCTGGGCCAATTAGGAAATACCTGACATGGACATGGTTTGGCCAGCACATTCTTCTGTTTCTAGGGCCAAAGCTCCGCAGACACTGGTGAAAGCCTCAGTCATGTATGTAGCCAAAAAGATGGCAATGATACAAATATTCTTAGCTAGCTCCTGACAAGACATTGGTTTGAATTGCAGTCACATGTAATGACTCAGAGTTCTTTAGATTACTCATTGTGGTGTAATTATTTAGAGATTGGATAAAATGTTCAATCATTTAAATAAATATCATAATCTAAGAATTCCTCCTCCCCTGTAACATCAAAGGCTCAAGGAAGATAACATAGCAACCACAATCAAGCCAATACTAGTCAACAAAGATGCTCAGACTTGTTTCAGTAGAAAGTCATAAAAACACACCCTCCTTGCACACACACAACTGCAACACGTGATTCAATGGAATACAAAGACAACAATCAGGGCCTTCTCTAGAGAAAACTCTTGCTCTTGTTCTTCTGTATCCCTATATTTTATGTGGAAATGTGTGCAAGAGTTCAACAACAAATTAAAAAGGCCCTCTCTTTACACGGTTAATTTAGTTTTTATTACATTTTCAATATTCACTTTTTTTTTCAACTCAGCACATTAAAATATGCCTCTTCTGTGTAATTCAACTTGTTCCATCAGTCAGGTTTTAATTTTGTCATTTTGTGTGAAAGATATGTATCCAGGATAACTGAATTAGTCAAGTCAAGTTTATTTCTATAACACATTTTAAAACAACAAAAGTTGACAAAAGTCCTATACAAAGTCTGAAAAAAGACTAACACTGGACCACAAAAAAGTAAAGTAACTTTAATTAAAAAAAACAGTGCAGATTACTGTAATTAGACAACCTTTGTTAGTGTCTTTAGTAAAGGAGCATTATTTCAGCTTTTGCTCACTCGTCTTCACATGTCTGGCCCTTGCAGTGAGAGGGGTGTCCACGCCAGTCCTGCTCCCCGCACACCCTGGCTGCTCTTATCAGCCTGGGCCACTTTGTGTGCTCACAGCCCTCAGGCCCACTGCCTTTGTGTGGTCACTCTCTGGGCTTTGTGCTGCTCGTGGCCGTGGGTGGGCAGCCAGTCATTGATTCATTGCCGATGTGAGAAAAAGGTGTGAATGTGTGTTTATGTGTATGTGTGTGTGTTTGTGTGAGTTTGTGTGTCTATGGGTATGCATGTATACGAGGCCCCCTAGGCAATATATCAGGAATAGGTCACACATATGCACACATATGCACCATATAGACAAAAGTGATATGTGTCTGGGCTCTTGACGTGGATGTGTGAGACAAAAATGACGCATGTTCGGAGTAAGTGGCATGTGTGTGAGCTCATACATGGATGTGGAAGACAAAAGTGATGTATGTGTGAAGTAAAAGTAATATGTGTGTGAGCTTTTGACATGGATGTGCAAGGCAACAGTGGTGTAGGTGCAATATAAATATAGTTTGTGTGTAAGCTTTTGACCGGTATGCTCATGAAAAATATTGGTTTATGTGCAAGCTATTCATTAGCATGTGCAAGAAAATGTAGTGTAGGCACAAGCATGTCATGTGCATGTACAAGGAAAAGTAGTACATGTGTCAGCTTTTAGTGCATATGTGTGACTTATTCCTGATATATTGCCCAGAGGCTACCTCATATGCATATGCATGTGTGTGTGTGCGCGCGCGTGCGCACGTACACAGACACGTATGTGTTTGTGTGTGTATGTGTGCTTGTGGGAGTGTGTGCGTACACATTTGGATTTACCCATGTGGCTATTCATGCTTGACGTGATGAAAAGAGGGGGGGCGCGTGGAACCCTCTGCTTTGTGAGTCTGCTTGTGTGGGAGGAGCAGATCTCCTCTCCTCGCCGGCTCTCTGTATTCTCCCATCGGTCACCAAGAGAGAAACCAAGAGGGAGAATTAGACAAAAGACAAGATTCAAACCTCTCTCGGTGACTCTGTCGACTGCATGTCTTTACTGCACACTTGAAAGGAAACATTACAGTCTTAACTGTAGTGTTGTACTGTTGCAAGATAAAATTATTATATTTTGTGTAAGATTCATTCATCCATCCATCCATCCATCCGTCCATCCGTCCATCCATCCATCCCTCCCACCCTCATTCCCTCCCATCCTCCATCCATGGCTGTAATAAAATGTCAGTTGGATGGTATGCTGGCATTGATCCTCTGCTCATTTTGGCTCAGCTGGAGCTGAGGCTCTAATTCTCCACATGTCAGAAACAGAGACAGGCATGGATGCGCTCTGACAGCGGGGTTGGCACAAAGGAGGGAGACACGGAGAAAATGATGACCAAAGACCTCACCTTTGAGCAGCATGTGGTACCTTTACTTAATGGCCACGTGTGTCACAGACTATTTTAGGCCACAGACTGAGCCCAACAAAAAAAAAACACTCTTGAAAATAATAACACAGAGTTGCAGCTCTCTGTGTGCCAGCTGGATTCTGAGACATGAAACCTATTCAGTACAACCTAAAAGCGCGCGCACACACACACACACACACACACACACACACACACACACACACACACACACACACACGTTACTTTTTTAGCAACACAACATTTCATGTTAATTTTTTCCACCTATTTAGTTGTGCTGTTTAGGGTCCTGCCACTCTGGTAATTCATGTGAAACATCGGTAGGAAGCTTAAGGCTTTCAATTTCACCAAAATCTGCTTAGCTGACTGCTTAGCATGAGCTGCCAATGCAGAGCCGTTTCAGGTGATCGCTCTCAATCTCCTCCTGGATGCTTTTAGCGTTAGCAATACACCTTTGTGGCACACAGGCCGATTGAGGTCCCCTGCTTTGATGCTGAGGGCTGGCTGGGCCCCAGGTCTCCTCCCTAGGCCAGCTGCCTCCCCTCCGCCAGGGAAAGAAAAGAGGAGAGGGGAGCAGGCTGGAGGACCTCTCCGTGTTCCAGCCTCCCACTCCCTGACCCAAGTACTGAAGGGTCGTATTATGATCAGTTATCAGCACAGAGCAGACCTCCCTACAAACAGACTAATGGTTCTGCTTTTTTATGGTGGCTTTTCAAAGGCCAATCTCTAAAAAAAGCCAGATACACTACTATGCAATTGGATTTATGCCAGATCTGATCTATCTGTTTGATAGATTTCAAAACATCCATGTGTGGTACCTCTGAAATATAGATTTTTCTGTATTTTGTATACACAACATATCTCATACTGTGGGCCTTATCTCTCTAAATGGGACATGTGTTGAATGCTTATATTTTTGCCCTGCCAAGAATTTACTGGTTATACTATTATCCCTGACTTTTATAGCATTATGGTGAAATAACACACAATCTCAGTACTAAGTGTATTCCCTTAGTGGTCACTGTATTGCGGGTGGAATGACTCGCTGTGAATGAAAAAAAAAAAACGTAATTACAGCATTGCAACATTGCTACGACATTACAGAGAGTCTTTAGTAACACATTACAATTTGGTCATTGCCATTCTGGTAACGACAAACCTATAATAGGGGCTGTCTCGTAAGGGGTTAAATTTGCTCACACTGCTGAGAGCAACAAGCAAGGCACTTAAGAAAAAGAGCAAACAACAGCCCTCACCTTCACAGTTGACTCATTTATACATACTTCAGGCCAGATGCAGACAACAAGCAAATTTAGGCCTAATACAATATGAATGATAGGAAATGGTGAGCAATCTATTACATCAGATATAAGAGATGACTCATGGCTTTTTGACACTGGAATATTTATGGGACATCAGGCCATGTGTTTGTGTCCATGGCTCTTCAAATCAAGTGCAGCCGGGGTAGGAAATTCTATCATAATTGAAATCAGAGTGGATGAAGTGGGTCGCTTATAGGGTAAACATCTTTTTATAGAGTCAACAAGAAGCTTTAAAATTAGACTCCTGAAGGCCTGCTCAGGTCGATGAGGCCTTTCGATATGAATTTTAACATGCAGGTAAAATATTGCTACACAACAACGATCTGCAATGCAGACTACTAGACGAAACTAGAGCGTACTGCATGTACTGTAGGCTTCTGGCTGACCACCACTAGGGATGCTGCCGCTCATATTAGTGTCTATGAGATCGTAACGGAGGGTTTATAAAAGGGCACTTAGAGCACCTCCCAGGGTGCTCTGGATGGTGAAAGCTCAACTCTGCATGGCATTTATTACCAATCCAGAGAAACCACTTCCCTCTCCATTTATAGATCTATATGGCATGCACTTCTGACTGAGCTCATCTTCACCATTCAACCATTCACATTGGAAATGGCAACAAATTTGTGCCTATCTGCTTGTTTTCCTGTTTTTGTGGATTGTGTCAGTCTTTATTTGCAAGATTGTGTAGGGCTATAACACATGTTGTCCCATTGACAAAACCATAGTGTATTTCCATGTGAGAGACCCTAAAGCCACTTAACTACTTATTGCCAAATTCTTTTACTGGTATGAGTTCCACCACTGAGAGACTGATGCAGTCTTTCCATAATATTTCCATCGGTGTGTCCACAAAGCCGCAGGAGGCCCGTTTGTTGCGTGCGCACAAGCTCGCTGGGACGAAGAAGCTCCCAGCTTCCCAGCTCAGCGTAAGTTTTTTGCGTGGAAATGCTTTTAGCGAAGTGGGGGAGCCGAGGCCGCTCTCTGTGTGTGCTGTTTTTAGCTCTCGTCTGCAGCCTCATTAACGCTGCCTGGTGCACAGCGATGGTGACCGCCAGCCGGGGAGCCGACCGCACGGTCATAGGGGGGCTGGCCATGCGTCATGGCGGCACACACACACACACACACACACACACACACACACACACACACACATACACACTCACACACACACACACACACACACACAAACCACACACACACACACATGCCAGGGCCTAAGGGGATCAAGAGACCGTCACGGTCATCATACAGACATTTCAAATGTGTCTTCAGATGGATAGACAGCTAGAGAGGTCTGGTAGGATGTTGTGCTTTTCGTGTTCTTCCCTGTAGCATGACACTACCCCCTAAAAGGTTAAATTATTGCATCAACATGATTATCAAAAATCAGTTTTAATTTAAATGCAGTTTACTTTAACAATGATAACAAAGAATGTTACTTTTAGAAACCCTTTTAAAGCTATAAAACATGTTATAAAATCATAAATAATACAAATGATGATGAAGAAATGACATTAAATATTCATGTAGGGGCGGTGCTGCACCCACAGGTAGTCCATTAATCATGCGCGCCTAATTCATCAATAACCTGACCTGACTTGTGGTTTGAAACATCTCATCAGGGTTTGACATAATTAGCACAGAGCCGCAGCACAACTTCTTCAGCGATTCATTTAACACATTTCTCCATCTTCCCGCGGCGCTGCCACGGCACAACTGTCTGCATGGGGTGGTACAGCTGGTCCCATAGGGTTCAAGTCGGGTCGATATGCATTTATCGTTCCGGTGGTTGCTTGAATCCCTTGCTTTCTGCAGCCGTGAGTTTCTGTGAGGTATACTGATATTCTCATGCTTCTGAAAGTGTTGTTGAGAAGCATAGCTAATGAATATACTCATATGCAGACCTAAGAGGAAAAGCTCATGGTCACTGTGCCCCATCTCATAATGGCCTTTAGAGAGGGCCACCAGATAGAGAGATGACCTTTACACACATACACACATGTCTTTTGTATATTTAGTATAATATGTGCCCTTCCTGTACATGATGATGTCACTTGCCTACTGTTGCCCCTTTTGTCCAGCATACACATTGATCACTGTCAATATGTTCATGTGCATTACTGTTTGTCTATGTTGAATGCATACTAGAAAGTTGACATCCATCATAGTCAGAGTCCTTGTGTATGTAAGTATACATGGCCAAAACTGACTGTAATTGTGATAAAACACATCATTATCCAAAACATATGATGACAGAGAGTGGTGATATATGGGCAACCATGGGTCCTGAAAGCTGTATTGATATCTTGATTATGTTATCCTGTAGCATAGTGTACTGTGCAAACTAGCTTTCTGTACTGATGGTGTAGTTCAGTAGACTAGTGTAGTACAGCAGTGTAGTACAGTACTTACTGTTAGTGATTATTGTGACTTGGTGCTTTGTTTTGCTAGTTTTCTCCCAGTTCACAGTAAAAGGCAGCTTGCCTTTTACACCTCTCACGTAGTGTCACGTCCGTCTGGAAAACACACATTTTAAAAATAACTCAGCAACATGTTCAGTCTTTGAGAGGTGGTGAAAACCTGAGAGGAGTGAAGTGTGACTTCTAGTAGGGATGTGTGCCTGACAGATCCTCCATCGGCATGATCTCAAAACATCCTGAAGTATTTCCTTTTTATATATCACGATGACTGTTAGATGTAGTTCAGAGACGGCAGCTTTTATGAATATCATATAGCACAGACACTATGCCTTTTGCTATTTTGTTGCGATTATGTGAGAGCCATTTTCTGTGCCTAAAATGTATTTTTAACAAAATAAAATATGACAGACCATTAATCTTAAGCAGAGTAATAATCGACCTTTTATGGGGTTGCAGTCACACTTTTTTGCACTGTGAAAGAATTACATATTCAGTGTTGCTCTGCAACAGTCCATCTACTATTTACACCTCAACTCTACTTTCCTGTAGACAGTGAACATTACTGCCAAAGTGTGATTCGCACAAGCTTAACTTAGAAACCCATAAAATAAGGTTGTTGTAGGAGAAAAAAATCCCTTTAGTTATCCAGCTGAGAATGAATAGAGCCTGCTACACCTCTACACTGCTACACACCTGGCTTTTTTTTCACTTGTTTTTTAAATCAGGTAGCAGTTCGTTCTGTTCACTGCAGATAGCAGTTCGTTCTGTGACCAATGACACATGTATTTATTTATGACCATGTTGTTGTCATATAAAGCTTTTTAAGAAAAAATCTGCCATCCCATTGAGTTGACTTCTGTATTGATTTGGTGCCTCAGTGTGTGCGTGTGTTTGTGTCTGTCTATCTGTCTGTCTGTCTGTCTGTCTGTCTGTCTGTCTGTCACTTTGTCCAACTCTGTGTGTTACAGAAAGAAAAGAGGGGCTGGAAAGAGTGTTTGCGACATTAGTTACCTTATTTGCGTTATAGCAGCTCTTGCATAAATGTATTTTCAAGGAAATGGCATGAAAGTCCAGTATAAATGATTGAAGGTCAGTATGTGAGATGTCTATGATGAGCTTGTCTATGATGAGCTCCTTATTGTTAATCTTGTTTCAACATGATAATAAGGGTGTGTGTGTGTGTGTGTGTGTGTGTGTCTGCATGTCTAGGTTAAATCCTTATTAAGACTGGGAAAGCTTTTAATGTGCTACATATGTTCATACAAAAGAAGAAGAACGGAAAATAAGTGGCTGCAGAATGCTAAATATTGCCCAAACTATAACCAGAGAAAGAAAGAAAGAAAGAAAGAAAGAAAGAAAGAAAGAAAGAAAGAAAGACTGCTTTGGTGTATTGTCACTGCATATATATTCATACAACCCTGTTTTTAATCAGTGAAAAATCCAGAGATAAAGCATTTTTCCATAATTTTGCACAGACTAATGAACTTGAACTTCTAATTATGTAATGAAAGAAACAACATTGGTGACACATAGAAGGCAAATGCTCAAAGCGGTGACATTTCTTAGGTCACAGTAGTCTGAAAAGTGTCACAAAAAATGGTTGGGGTGAAGTGGGTTAACATCAAAGGCATCGCTACATTTCAGTCCCTGCACAGACATTATTAATAGGATTGGAGGATTTTTAACCTACTGCAGTCTGGTACTACTCCCAACACCTTGCTAGTTTCCAGATGTTTTTTCTGCATATCACAGTGACACTAATACCTGTCATTTGCTAAACTGTTGGATCACTCTAACTCTCAAATTCATACTTGTCTCCCTCCCTCCCTCCCTCATCATCATTTGGATGCCCAAAGGTCTCAGCCAGATTTACCCTACAGACACAACAGTGATTTTAATCAAGATACTCAGATTTATTAGAAAAACAAAATAATCACGCTGCGCACGAATAATCATTAGTGCATCTGAAATAAATAAAGAAATAAATAAAGAAATAAGAATTGGGGAAGCCATTTGAGCTATTACATAAACTGCATAAGCACTGGGCCCATTAGTAGCACATCCCAGTGCTGCAGACCAGCCATTTCACGTAATTAACCCCCCATCTCTCCGACCCCATGCTCTCCCAGTCATGAGCAGCAGCTGAGCAGAGCAGGGAAATTATAGTCTTTCGTTTTCTTTTCACACACTTGTTTGCTCCCTCCCCCTCTGTCCTTAAGAGCTTATGCCCGCCACCAGATTGATTTTTCAAGCTATACGGGCTATATAAAACCAGTATTTTATCTTTATATAGACTGGTGAAGTGAACCTTGCAATTGGGTGTTATTTTTTTTCACTTGTCAAGAGGGTGCCACGGCAACAAGAGTGATTAAAAGGTGTAAGTGTGTGTAGGGGTGTATGCCAAACCTCTCACACTCACACCCCGGCAGGATATAAGCATCCCTTCTGCTAAGAAGGTGTGTTTGTCATACATTTATCAGTTGGGTAAATGTATGTGGAGAAACTGTATATAAATGGAAGAACATGGGCGATATTAGTAATGTGTACATGGCTGGAAGATAAAGAATGTGAAACGTTTAGCTGTCGTTTATTAAACTTCTATCAGTTGTTTTGAGCCGTTCGACCCCTCTGTGATCCATGGGAGTGCTGTACCTGACGTACCCTGTGGTCCTATTAAATAAAGCTTTTTTTTTTTTGTTTGGAGCTTTCTGCATTCCAGTCACAGTGTGGCTGCAGGAGGGTTTTCAAGGACACAGGAGTCAAGAAAGAAAGAAAGAAAGAGAGAGAAGGGGTATTCTTACCTATTTATATAGCAGTTAAAAAGTATTCATGCCTAACTATTTGCGTAGATGTATGTTCACTGAAAATGTGTTTAAGTTTATGAACATAATTGTAAGTACAAATGGTTTGGGATCTTAGATGTATAAATATGTAAACATTTAGATCAATTTATCTGCAAAAATGTGTGTATCTTTAATGGCTATAGGTGATTCTGGATAAAGTCTGTGAATCCTATTTTTGTCATGTCATTCCTTATTTATATTCCATATGTTGTCCACACCTCACATTCTTACAGTTGACATTGAACTTCACGTCAGCAAAACAGAATCACAACTTTGGCAAATAAGTGGAACAGACTCCTTGGACAAAATGAGAGTTGGTTATCATCATCAAACTACAATTTATCATCACCGTATTAAACCTAGAATGACAGTACTGTGAGTGTACAGTATCTATCTCATCTGACTCCTCCCTCAAGAACTCCTATTCGTCTGCTCGCAGCGTAATAGTTGCATCCACAAGCTTTGGGAACAGTACCACCTCTAAGCGCTTAACAGTGTCGCGCAGTACAATCTTCCACGATACAGAACCGGACCCCCGTTCCAGAAGTACTGTAAAGTTGTGGCTAAGTGGTTCTAAACTTGTGTTTTTCACTTTTAACAGTCATCGATCATACTTGAATTTGGAAGATTTTTCTTGTCAGCTTGTCACCTGAACACCGAGGGACTTAGTTCACTTTTTTTTTTTCAAATCCCTGGGAAAATATGTAACACTCTGGCGCTTCCACAGGTGGACACACGTGTCCAAGGTTCATCAACTCGCATTGCTTTGGCATTTTTACGGGGACATGATTCCACCGAGTACCATGATGCAGGACGACAGTAGTGGCAAAGAAAATAAACGTGAAAGCGATCTGCCACAGTCTCCTACATCTAATAACCAAGAATCTAAGGTAGGCTATACCCTCGCTTTCGTTTTAGAACTGTTTGGCTTTTGATAAACCACTCGACACCAGACCTAAACAATTATCAGGCTACTTGCTTCAACAGCTGTCAAATCAACACGTGTAGCTTGTGCGTCTTACGTTATATGAACAAAGGGCATACGGTGCTGCGTTACGTATCGTTTTCAAATAAGACAGATCAGAATTTTTGTTAAAAGGTGCTGGAATGTTAGATGTGTTGATGTTTTAGCCTATTTCATAGTGCCTTTGCCTTAACTGTGAATCTCTATTTCTTTCTCTCGCGTGTGCTCTCTGTGCAACCAGTGTGTGTAATAATATTGAGCTGTGAAATGAAGTAGGCTACACCCAAGTTTTTCTGTTTAATGCCCCATGAATTTATTCTATAGCCTACTACATCGACATGGGTAAATAATCATTACAAATGACATTTTATTTACTTTTATGAGTCTCATCTACGTCATATGGGCTTGAGTGCCACAATTATCTGTGAGTTATTGGACAGGGCTGTAGGTGTTTTTGTCAGTCAGCGTCACCTCCCGTGTAGTCATTTATTAAATAAAGCCAATGCAAGTCAGCATCAGTTGTAGCCGAGGCATCAATCATGTTTTGTAGTGTCATGTTTGAACTGTTTTGATGTGAATTCAGATACAAAGCAGACCTGGGTTTTCCCCCCAAAAGATATGATACTATTCAGTGAACTTTCCAGTTTTAAGAACATCTCACCAATCCAATATTAATTTTAAAATTAAAATTAATATAAATTTTGGTTATTTATGTGGTCCTATCGGGTTCAGTCATTAACTTGAGTTATACACTGGCACGGAAACACAAAAAGGGAATATTCCCTCAGAAAAGTATCAAATGTCTAATGGAGTTTACACGATGACGGAGATGGCACTGATGAAAACATTTTCATCACATCCCTAGAGGCTTTACTGGCTTTTTTCCAGGCAGAGTGAAAATCCTATTAGACTGTGTCTGGAGAAGAACCATGAGCATCCCATTTGGACAGGCATGTCCTTCCCAGATATACAGATGTATGAAAGGCTCTCCATGTCACGCACTGTCCACAGACCCTAACTTAATGTAGATATCGCCTTTCTCTTACATGTGACCTATTAAATGTTCCTATATGTTAGCATAAAGAAATTACAAATGGCACCACAACAGGCTCTTTATTGAGGCATACTGTATGATTTTCAGCCTGTGAAATAAATGCTTCCATGAGAAGTCAGACAGTCAGTCAGAAGTCAGTAAATAATAATAACAAAGAGAAGTATGGGTAACACTTTATTTGAAGGTGCCTACATAAGGGTGACATAAGCCCTTGACACATATCATGAACATTATTGACACTTCATGTTTATGACTTTTGTCAAAAAATGACACTTAATGACAACAGTCCTTAACATGTCATTAATGTTCATGATATGTATTATGTGACGTTTACAGCATGCTCATGTCACTCTTATGTAGGCACCTTCAAATAAAGTGTAACCGAAGTATTAAATCCGTAATGCATTGCTCATAACAGCATATTTAAATTCCAGCATTCATTTCATAATTCATAATGTTCCCCTAGGTGTCGGTGGAAAATTAGCTGTTATGGGGTGAGAAGAATGGGAGTGGAGGGGGATGGGGGGACAAGCAAGCTCATTAGGTTCCTCTGGAGTTGATTGAGTGCCTCTGTTTGAGACACTTTGGGAAGTTATTGCTTTTGTGATAGATCTGGTATCAGCAGAGAGGGTCTTTTTTTCCGCTCAGGTGCTACTTCCAGATGTGAGGCTGTTTTCCTCTGTCTTGTCGTGACCAATTTGTTATCATTTCGGGGTTTTCTCGTTTAGGCCGGCAAATTGGAGCTGGAGATGCAATCGGTGGGGGAAAAGCGATGTTGCTTTATAACTCTGTGTGCATCAGAATAAGAGCTATGGATTCCTGTGGTTATGTGTTGTCTGACGTGGTGTAGTGCTGTCATATCAGTTTTTCCCTCCATCAGCATTTAAAGCCTGGAAATATCGGGTTGTGAAAGACTTACCCCTTTCAATGGTATGGCTTTCATAATATTACTACTATTTCAAAGACTCACAAGACACACTACACTTTGAAGACTCACATCACTAGTACTTCGAAGACACACACATCCATATCACACTCTTTTTAGTTCTGTTTGTGAATTTGAATCAGTAAATAAGGCTGACAAGGTCATAATAAGTCATTATTATGATTATACTGCATATGCCAGTTCAGTCACACAGAATACTAAGGTAGTTTCGCAATCAAACCCTGTTGGTGTCTAATTCCTGCTTTGGTCAAACTAGTCCAACTGCAATGTAATATATAGGACCATCCCATACCGCGTTTATCTCAATATATTTAATTATAGCAAAATTACTCTATAGCTGTTGAAAAGCCTTGACTGGTTAAGGGAATGACAGAGTAATTACAAAGGATGATGAATCTGGCTCCCCAGCCATCATTTCAGCTGTCATCACTCATAGATCTGTGAAGGCATTGTGTCGTGAGAGTGTTACTGCCAGCCGCCGAACTGGAGTGACACTCTTTGATGTCCACAGACAGACAGGCATGGTAGTGGGCGGGCTCATCGATCATGTTCCGATTGGCTGCAGCGATCAATAGGTCAGTGCTGCACACACTAGCATGCCGTAGTACCTCAGCGGGTCTGTTAATGTGGTCTGGCCCATTGGATTGGTGGACTCCCTTCTTGTTGTAGAGTCAACACTGGCACAGCCGTGCCTATTAATAGAATGCATCTGGAGGAATACCAGAATGTTAATCCCTCAATTCCAAAACTCACATCACCCATGTAATCATGTATTTGATTGTCTCTTATTCTCTTTGATTCATTTTACAAAGGCAGTGTTGCACTCACAGTGTGCCTGTGAGAACTTTTGTTATTGCAGTGCTACTCAAAGCACCCTGGTCAAAGGGCTGTTTTTTAACATATTTATAGTTGTTCATGTCTGAATGTAGAATGACCTAGACCCCTGCGTTTGTTCCGTGATTAAAACTGATTAAACCAACAAAAATGAAGAAAAAATTAGAAACCAGTCACGTGAATGCCTTTAAAAAGACCCAATACACATAAAGCCCTGCTGAGATACATGCACACATTCCTATTTGGGCAGACTTCTGGCAGAGTAGCTCATATAGTTTACACACACTCTTCACTGATTATGTGATTTAGATGAACCCCAGTGCCTCTGTTCAGGCTCATTCAGAGGAGGCCTCACTCAGTTCAATTTTGAGATTGAAAACGATCTTATCTCCCTGCCAGCTTGGTCTCTTGATGTCGACTAAATGACACCGAAGTCAATCGTAACAGCACAGGAGGCGGCTAACAGGTTACTGTGAGGAAATATGAATATCACACCCTGGTGAGATTTGGTAGACTTGGGAAAATCAAATTAGTCTTCCTGGCAGGGTACCAATGAAATTTTTTGTTCTTGACAGTCACAGGGAGTTTGATTTAAGCAATTGACATTAGGTGACCTATCTGTAGATTTATGTGAATTAATTTCATAATTTTTGGGTCTAGCTCTTGAAAGTCAGCCATGCCAGTAATGATTTGTATCGCAAAGTTGGGAAAGGTTGTCAAAATACATTGCTTTTCTTTCACTTCTCACACTTTTCTTTGTGTCTCCTCTTTTTTTCCCTCCTCATATATTTGCCTGCTGGTTGTTTTTGTGAAGCTCCAGAAACTGAAGCGGTCGCTCTCCTTCAAGACCAAGAGCCTCCGCAGCAAGAGTGCTGACAACTTCTTCCAGCGTCCCAGTGGCGGCAGCGGTGACCTCTGCTCCGATGTCAGCAGCAGCACGGGCCAGCTGAGCGCTTGCGGCATCGCCCCCACCGCCCCTGCGCCAGCGCCCTCGTGTCCACCCATGATGCCTGCCTTCCTGCCCTGTCCTGCCCCCATCGCCATCTGCCCGCCCATGTTTACTGCCCAGCAGCCCATGGTTGACCCCACCGGACACTGTTTCATCGAGTACATCTTCAAGAAGCCCCTCTTCTGCGACATTTGCAACCACATGATTGTAGGTAAGAGTCTCCCTATGCTTTTTGTCTCTTTGTTGAGAGGTCTCAAGCCATATTGAAGCTGTTGTTCAATACATGTTGTTAATGTATGTTGATAATTGTAATCTTTCGTAACGAAAGAACACATAGAAGTACTGGCAAATATTCTGCAGTGTATTTTTGATTTTTTGTTTTGAAATCAGCCCTTTATAGGGATGGGTGATGGAGGCTTATTACCCACAATTAATTGACTGGACTGGGTAGAATCACATGACAACACATATGGTAATGTGTTTTTAAGGAACAGTACATGAACACACACACATAGTGGAATGCACATATTATTAAGAAAAAATGTACAAAATAAATAATAATAACAGTAATTATAAACAATGTTCAGTGGTCATGTGCTTGATCATTGTCAATTAGCAGTTACAGTTGTCGGTTCAATTAATTTTGATTAATTACCAGCCCTACTCACATTATTTTATTCTTATTTTAGTGATCACAATAGAAGTGATAATATGAATGTGGAACTGTTCACTACTGACTTCACAGCCAAGTCCCACCTGCGCACAATCCTTAGAGCCATGCAAGCACAAAAACATAAACACTGACTCTCACCATCATCAGCAATTAGCTCTTCCTTGTCTACAGTCATGCTTGTATCAGTTAAAAGTGTTTAGGTTATACTGTTATCAAGTCAGTCCACTATATGTCAACAAGTTGTCTTTGGCTCACAAGAACCGGGCTTACACAAGCACACAAGAGCCTAACTGTAAACACACACCTTTACCATCAGCCAGCTACACACCAGAGCAGCCACTGCACTGTGCTCAAAGGTAAGAGCGCAGCTAACTCATGTCAAAACATGCCTGATCAGCATCACTGAGCCAGACGTGCCTGACAAACGCCACTCTCACCTGTGTGAGTGGGTCATTTGCTTTTTTTTTATTTTTGGACCCCCGAAATGATGGGGCCACCGTAGCTAGTCCCAAAGCAGATGCTCCAAATTCATGCCCCCCTTGTTAGGCACCCGTCCAAGGGAGAATACGGGAGGGGGGGAAAGAGAGGGAGCTCGGTGGGTGAGTTGGTTGGTTGGTTGTGTAAGACGGGCCTATTGGGGGAATAATGAGGGTCTTGGTCACCATCTGTTCCGCAAGAGACCATGAGCTAAATATATGACAGGCGGAAACATATGACACCATATGGTTGCTGTGAGGTGATGGTTTTTTTTTTCGGAGAAAATGTCCTCTTTCGATGCTTCCAACTACAGGTGCCAAAGTACCATTCTGGCTCATTCTGTTTGGAAATGTGTTTCAAATGAGGTTCCACAGCTTTCAGTGCAGACGCCTCGTTTTTTTTTTTTTGGCAGAGCCTCGCCTAACTGTTTTCATGGTGGATTGAGGCGGCTGGAGTTATCGCAGTCAATCAAACAGAAAATTTGTTTCCTTTCAATGTGTGTGTGTGTGTGTGTGTGTGTGTTCGTGTGTGTGTGTGTGTGTGTGTGTGTGTGTGTGTGTGTGTGTCTGTGCATATGGATGTGTGTATGCAGATGTGTGGGTATGTCTCTATGTTTGTGCATGCATGTGTGTCTGTATTTGTGTGTGTGTATATGTGTGTCTGTGTGCATATGTGTGTGTGTTTGTGCATGTGTGTGCATGTGTGTGTATTTGTGTGCGAGGCAGCTGATGAGGTGGGCTGTCGCAGGCTCGTTAATTAGCCCAGCTGGAGCTCTGGCCCTGCTTCATTCCACAGGCCCACCTGCCAGAGCCCAGGGTCAGTCAGCGTCTGCCACCCAGGAGCCCACGGGCCGATTTATAGGCAGGAGAGCCAGAGAATCCCCACACCTCCCTGCCATCCGTCACCCCCCAAAGCAAACCTCAGTCTTGCAGTGGCGTCTGTCACGGCTAAACGCGGGCACACTCAGGTGTGCATAGTTCAATAGGTATTTACGATGCATAGTTTATGAGCCACGTTTGGTGGGGATGGTAAACAAAGTTACCATAATCATATGTTGTTCACAGTCTCAGTCTTGTGAATAATCACACCCACCGGATGTTTTTCTCTCTTTCTCACCAATGGAAAAATAAAAGTCAGATGTGTCTTTATAGCAGTACATGCATGAGAGGGAGCGAAAGAGAGGGGGGTGGAGAGAAAGAGCAGAAGGATGATCACAGGATGTTTCACAGACAGGCCTTGTGAGTCAGACCAGGCCATCCAAAATCCTTGAAAAAGGAAGCACAAAACCACAGAAAGAAATCGGAAATTCGGGAAACATATGCTCAAGATGTGATTCATTTCACCACCAGAGCTCCTCGATTCACCTCAGTTCTGGTAAAAGCAAAAACCGGCTACCAATGACGTTCCTTATTAAACATTCACCAGGGGCATTTACAGAATTGGCTATTATGCTTCAATCTCTTCCAGTCAGTCACCTCCTTCCTTTTCTCCTGTCCTCGCTTAGTGTTGTGCTTTGTCCGCCACCACCTCATTGCTCCGCCAGTACGCTAAGCCTGTAGGGCAATTTCTGCAGTCATTGTGCTTGTCATTAGTGTGCGTCCTTGTACCACGCACAACCTCTTTGTCACTTGGGCCCAGAACTTGCTTGTCGAAACAAAATGTGAGCATGTTAAATAGGTTAGCGTGAATGGCCTACAAAAAAGACCAAAGTCCAAACCTCGCACAAAAGAATTACTTTACGTTTCGAAAGTGAGGGATAAAACAGTGAAGGCATCTATTCTTTTGGTCTTTCGAACTAAAGGCTGAAACTGAAACCGAAGCATTGCAGTGTGTAATTTTTTTTACGACCAGGTTGATGGAAATTAGTTCCCGAAAATGATTCCTCTCAACTCATGCTCCTGAGGATGGAACAACTGTCTCCTGGCATCATGAATAACGTGTCTGAATGTGAACATATGCCTGCGTCAAGCCCCATCGGCTACCCTCGTGACTCCCCCTGAGGCTAGCTGGAGAGCTGTCTCGCCTCGCGCCACGCCGTCTCCGTCTCTGCAGACCAGGCTGAGGCTGAGGGTGTAAGGAGGACAACGGAAGCTCTCCGTCCCTGAGTTAATGGTCCGTCTCCAGTGCTTCTCTCACCAGGAATGCACCCAGGGTGTCGAGGTAAAAAGCATCCTGGGAAAATGACCTATCATGTCCCATGAATGGCCCCTGGGTGGGATTTGTTTGTGCTGCAGCTGGGTACACTTATTTGATTTGTTGCATAAGATTCTATATGGACAGGCCCCAGCACAGCACTTCTCCTGAAGGACTCATTTATCAGCATCAGGTGGCGTACATGATATTGTCGTATTTCACCACAACAACATGCTGAGGAGGAAACATTTCCACAGCTTCCAAGACGGACAGCTCTGGTCCCGGATTGTGCCGCCTGGGGAGGTTCGTTGTCCCCAAAATGGCATCTGCCTTCCAATACTCACTCTCCTTGCGCGATTGCTCCGCAATCGACTCTGGCTGCATGCATGACTGTGCCCATGCTATAAATGAGGAAACACTGCTGCTCGGAATGGCCCTCCACGACAGATTGCGAAGGAAATAAGCCGCAACCGGAGGGGGAAAAAAAGCCCTTTTGGAGGCGTTGCAATAACCAGCACAATGGAAAGGCATGGGCCTGTAGCCTCGGCCATAAATGCCCAAGTCCCACCCCCGCTTTGATTGAAAACAGGGCAAAGCGCGCCACAGATTAGGTGCGGGAGGACATAAAAACATGTTTCTGATGGAGTGCCGAGTGCCAGCCAGTTATTGATTATGGCCATCGCCAGCAAACGACTCATTACACAAATGCCTACCTCTTACCTGTGAGAGAACAGGGGAGCTGTGGGCATTTGACGCTAGAAGAATGTAATTTATGACAACAAAACAGGCTATAAATCCTCATCCACCTTCAATTGTATTATTTTAACATTGAGTAATACTCCCGGTGTGATGATTTGATTGTGGACAAACACCTTGATTTATCAGTCTATTACGATTTGTCTGGGACCCTACAGGGCAGGCAACGCACTAAAGGAATGAAGCCTAATTGGAATGCATACATTGGTGTATATAAATAAAATGGGTTAAATGAACACATTTATTTTTAAGTTCACACATTTAATATGGGGAGCTTGCCAAGTTTTGAAATTATTGTAATTATGGCTTACATGAAACTCAATGCATTTCTCTATTTAATCGTGTACAGTAGCTTCAACGTTTTAGTGTTACACGTGTTTGATAAGAAGGCAGATGCTGTACTGAACATACAGCTTGTGTTGAAGTAATGCAATAACAAGTTATGAATGTGCTTTACAACAACATTCACAAGCATTCATTATAAAAAGAAGTTATAAAATCAATGGAGCCACTGAGATCTATGGTGGAAACACATTGTGGTGTACTGAAGTTAATCTTAATGACACAGACACTGACCTATTAGTAAGAACAACCAACATTAACAAACCTGTACAGTAAAAATGCTATTGGCTACACAGATAACTTGATTAATTCTGCCTTTGGTGGAGATATTTAATTGTCATATGGTAATTAAGTTAACAATCAAGCAGGACGTTGTAGCAGCAAGGTCATGCCATGGTTGCGGACATGCTTCATGGATTTAATCTCATTTCATGTGATTCTGTTTGATGCATTCAATTGTTGTCACAACACATGCGAGTTTACCACAAGGACATTACCTTTCATTAAGTTTGTTTACTTCCAGTGTAATGCAGGTTAGTTAAACCCATTCTCTTTTACTTCTATTCCCTATTTATATATATGTCTGTGTGTGTGTGTTTGTGTATGAGTGTGTGTGTGCGTGTGTGCTGTGCACGTGTATGTGTGTGTGTGTGTGTGTGTGTGTGCATACTTGCATGTGTGGTGTTTCTGCTTTAAATATCTATGGAAAATCTTCCGTTTGACTCATTGAGTCGGACGAAAACACAAGCCCAGTTCCAGGAAGTTATTTACCGTCAACAACTTTTAAACAATCTGTCAGAGATAATCAAAGATCACACGCAGCGTCTAATTTCAGGCGCTATTCTCCAATCACCTCATCCCCACTCTCTTTTAATTACCAACGAGTGAAGCCCCTATTAGCAAGGACCGCTGAGGAGATGAAGGTAGCCGGCTACAACTGCCAGGAGCCTCCCCCTTTGAAGTCTCGAATGCGGATGGAAAATGAGTTAGCAGATGGGGTGAAAGTCATCCTAACGGGAAATGAAAGACTCGAGTCAGGGAAGAGGGCACCACTCAATCAGTGTTCACCATAGTGAGAGACGGAGGAGAAAGGGAACAAGGTAGATTTAGAGGGAGAGGTAGAGAAAGAGAGAGGGAGAGAGAGAAAGAGAGGGAGAGAATTAGGCAAGAGGAAGTGAGAGCGCGAGAGGTAAAAAAGAGAAGAAGGGGGGAAGGAAGAGAGAGGAAGGTGGATGTCTGGCGCAGGTCCAGGCCATTACTGTGGCTCAAATGAAAAATGGGCAGTTGAGGTGACTCGGCCTGGGGAGCAAACGGCCCTGAGAGCGATTGGGCACGGCCATCCGTCCTCCTAAAGGCCGCTCAGTTCCACCCCTCTGCCCAGCGGGGCTACCCGCAGTCACTTTCAGTCCGGAATGTTCCACAACTTCGTTTGAGGAGGAAAAAAAAAATCGGATAATACCAATACTAATAGAGATGGTTGTAGCTGATGTCACGGTGGACAGATACACAGAGCTTTGGCCAGTTTACAGCTGGCTTCTATTTTGAGCCACATAAGTCTTCCTAAGTCCTCGGACTTAGTAAAGTAAACGCACTCTCATAGAACCCCACTCAGGCTCTTCTTGAGCACGACTTCCAGACAAAGAAGAAACTCGTAAAGTTTACAACAAATTTTCAAGTAGGTGTTAATCTACTACTAGAAAAGGCAGACTGGGCAGGTGGGGGTGTGGTGGAAGTCGTGTGGGGGTGCAGCATTGTTTTGGAATACTGGTTAGACTAAATTTTTAATTCTTGCCCATGATAAAATTTCTAATCTTTACCCCACTGCATCAAATTACCCTCTACTTTGAAACACAAGCTTCTCAACAGCAATGGCAGCAACGGTAACCACAGCAAGTGGGTTGTGTTGCTGTAGTGTATTTACCCTACACGTGCTGTGAATCTAAATCTCGACTGTAGTCGTTAACAGTAACTGGACATCACCTGACCCAAATCTCAACAGGTGGATCCATTTACCTTCTGCTGTCGTACCCAGACAGGCTGTTTGGTTGGGCTTGTGTTGATAGTCCATTGCGCTTATGTATTCAGGTAAGGATTACCTTGATTGGGTTTCCAAGTTCATTTCCTGGTTACCTGAGCTTGGACACATGATGTTGCAGGTGACTCGGGTGACACAAGAGTATGTGCTACAGACTGGGTCTTTACTTTTAGGTCAGCAGCCCAGGGATTGACGATTTATGAAGAGGAACATGAACTTTATTATAAATTAATTGTCTATGGGTGTATTTAGTTATTGGTACATGTTGACTTCAAGGTTAGAATAATGTTTGATGATATATCCATTACACATGAAACGTAGAGTAGGTTTTTGCTGCATTTGCATTTAAAATATTATAAAATATTATAAAATAATATATTACTATTGTATATTATATTAATAGTATGCATAGTATGTAGATTACAAGTAAATATAATGGATTAAAACAGTTTTCATCTGATATACATTTCCAGATATGATCTTCCATCACATCAGTATGGAGTGTATGGAGTGGAGTCTGAGTGGTGTAAAGATGGAAAAAAAGGGCTGCAACAAATATCGGTCTTGAGACTGCTGTTAAAGTTTTAAAGCAGAGTATCGCATCTCTGCCTTGTGAGGAGCCTAGCCCTAATCTGTCTGTCACTGACTGTGAATTCCCCCCGCCCTGTAAAGTGATATTTGTGTGTTTGGCTTGTTTCTGTCTCTACCTGAAAGATCACAGCTATTCCAGACTGCCAACACGGTGCTGTGGTGCTCGGCCGTGTGTGGCGGCGCGTGTTGTTCCACTTTGTTTGCTTCAATCAAACTGGACTCATGTTGCCCAGGAGTCAGTTACCCGCACTTCAGTCTGACACTGGACCCAACGGCAGGCCAGCCCAGCTCTGCCAGATACAAAAAGTGCTTTTCTTAAAAAAAAAACAAAAGTAGTAGATGAAAAATACTCTACAGATGCAGAAAAGATCAATAAGGCAATGTTTTTTAAAACACCCTCACTGGCAAGATGGAGGGCATGGGCGGGGCACGTGAGCATTGATTAATCAATTAGCGGCCGGGGGAAAACAGTTCCAACGGATGAGAACAGATGAGAATGGAAATGAAGTCTGGGGAGTATTTTTGCTTTCAAACTCACTGCACTCAGACCCAGTAGGAGCTGATAGCAGACCTGGAGTGGAGGGTGAAGGAAAGTGAACTTAGTTTACCCGCCTTCAGAATTTCAGAAACAAAAGAGTTTATCAACCTTATGTATCAGTGGAGTATTTTCACCCCACGACAGGGTTTATGCACCAAATACATCTTCTAATATTTCACAGTCACATCGTGTCATCTGTATTTACAAAATACCATGTAGAGTAATTTACAATAAATTTACAATAATTTAAAATACCATTTACAGTAATACCACTAGTGTTGTTCAAACATTTTTGGGTGTCTTTTTATAACAGCTGCTGCCTTATTCATCACCAAATTCATAGTTTACCCACCTCTTATATTACCACTACACCCTTGGCTAAAACTTACTAACATATAACACAACCAGGCAGTCAAGCACGGTGGAGCACAGTAGCAAAGTTGCAGATAAAAAGGGAATAGAACATCACACAAACCCTGCCCTTCACCTGAAAATGATATTACTCAGATTTAAAGCCCCATAACATCCTAATGTCACACAGAGGCGAGCCCTCACTCTACTTTATAGACTGTTGTGTCAGGGCTGGTCGAT
>CM059278.1:26567031-26774531 GCA_030347295.1 Setipinna tenuifilis
ACTTGAACAGGGGGATTTTGAACTGCGTGTTCTTTTCCACGAGGCTTTCGAGTGGGCAAACAGGATGTATAAAGAAAGCCTCTTCCTGTTCCCCCTCTTCGTTTTTCCATGACTACAGCCGCTAGCCCGAAGATGAGCTTTTCAGGGACGCTCTCGTCTTTCAGGAGTGGAAAACGGGGTCGCGAGGTTGAGCGTTAAAAGAGAGTCGTATTCCCCACAGACCACGGCACTAATTTAGGGTTTCTCTTAGCTTCGTAGCCTTTTATTTTTGAGTTTGCTTTATTTCCTTTGGCACCGGCCTCTGATACAAATACTTTCCAACATTTCTCCAAGTTTGCATAAACCAGACCATGTCCCATGTTATCATCCGATCTCAATGTGTTTGGAAGTGAAACTCTTTTCAGTTGCATTGCACCGTCATCCATCACCTATAAGTCTGAATGCACTTAACCAACAATATAAGCTGAGAGTGGTCAGCTGATTTTAAAACATAGCAAATATTTGTATTGTCATAAATCCCCCATTTGGACAAAATCACAACAAACTTGGCATATGGCATGTTTCTTCTCGGCGGACCTGTATTTTAGTGGTACTGCACACAGGGCCTTGTATGGTTTCCCACTCCCAGAAAGGTCTGCTTGGCAGTGGGCCGTGTAAAGAGCAACCCCCTCCTCCTCCGCCTCCAACCCCCCCACCCCACCCCCTTTTCTTTTTGTGGTCCAACACCACACACTAAGCTGGATTAGTGTCAGACCAACAACGTGAAAGTTTCCTACCTGTATGTCTTACAGCACTGAACGTCAGCTGTCTGAACCCTAATGACTTGCGGTTTACAGTAGCGGTGAGGTGTTTACAATGGCTTCAAGTGGACACAAAGACACACAATCAAATCTGGGCTCTCAAGGATCTGTGTATGTCAAGCAGCCAGCCAGCTGCAGCTCCGAATAAATGTTCCTTCTTTAACCTTTTCTCTGAATGAACTTGCATGCAAAATGTGACATTGTGAGAGACTCGAGAGGTGCTTCTGCACCTCAAGTGTGGCTGATTTTAGCCGTATTCATTTGGAGTTTCTGCCAATGAGAGATTAATCAAAACAAATTAGCCATGCTGATTGCTCAGCCTTCTCCATTAACTAAACAAAACATAAACAAAACATTTTATGCTAATTGTGGCTGTACCTCACAGTAGCTGGGTGCAAAATAGCAGAAGCACCCAGCTGTATTCGGCTTCTTAGGGATTTTTTTTGTTGTTTTTATATTCCTTTAAACATTTTATTAGGAAAGCATAAATCAACAACATCGTTCTCTAGCTATTCAGTCAATGTGTGCACATAAACTGTGGTGCTGGTATACACTTCTTGCTTTGTACATGGAGAACAATTTTAATGGCTGACTTCTTCTTCTTCTTCTTCTTCTTCTTCTTCTTCTTCTTCTTCTTCTTTTTCCTCCCGCTGTTCCCTTCGGGGTCGCCATAGCGATTTATCTGCCTCCATCTGACTCTGTCCTCTGCATCCCCTTCTCTCACACCAACTAACTTTATGTCCTCTTTCACTACATCTCTAAATCTTCTCTTCGGTCTTCCTCAAGGTCTCTACCTGCCTGGTGGTTCTTACCACCCCTTGCTTCTATGGATATATTCACTGTCACTCCTCTGTACATCTCCAAACTATCTCAGTCTGGCCTCTCTAACTTTATGACCAGAACAAACATAGTAACTGTGCCACACACTATTTTAACCAGTCAACACCCACAAGATCTTAAATATGTAGAAAAGGGTATTCTGGTATTAGTAAGCAAAGCAATCCTATGATGTCTGCATGAGAATCTAACATTGAAAATATTACACAGTCTCTTTGTAGGCTTTGTTGATGCTAAGGATACATTAGTACAATTAGTACAATTACCTTGAAATGTTATTAAAAGGTACCATTCTAGTCAGCTAACAAAATCTGACAGGAAAGCCTAAGTTAGTTTGGCAGTGCCAGTGTTATTTTTATATAGACTCATCAACATGAAGAAGCTCTTTACACAAAGCAGAAGGGAGGCATCTCCTGTTGTTTAATTGATCCTCTGTCACTTTGCCTCACATCTGACTTTTTCTCTCTACCTGTTTTGCCTCTCTCTGTCTGTCTTTGTCTCTCTCTGTCTCTCTGTCTCTCTCTCTCTCTCTCTTTTCCTCTCCAGCCAAAGGGCTTCCGGCGTTACTACAGTTCGCCTCTCCTCAGTCAGGAGCAGTTTGGCTGCATCAAAGAGGTCATGCCCATCGGTGAGTGAGCGAGTGGGGTACCATATTCCGCCATTGTGCACCACCAGTGGATCAAAGCATTTTTTTTTACGGGTGTCGACCCCAGTAACCAGGTTCCTTTGTTCTGCTGCTCTCTCCTGGCAGCCTGTGGCAGTAAAGTGGACCCCGTGTACGAGGCTCTTCGCTTCGGAACGTCCCTGGCCCAGAGAGCCAAGAGGACCAGCGGTTCCGACTCTCCACCCAGACATTCGGTAAGACAGAGCTGCCATCGATTGAAACTGTGGTCACTGAGAGAGGCCTTCGAATTTTAAATTTTTTGAAGGGCTCTTGTTTTCATGTGTCACAACAGCAGCTAAGGCAGTGAAAGTGCCCTTTAAAATGACTCCAGTCTGACAGAGGAATACTGTTTATCTTGTCTTCTGCTGACAGAGATTTGTGGCATATTTTGGCACATATTTGTGAGCGTGCATGTGTGTTTATATGTGAAATCAAGAAAAAAGTGTTTGTGTGTGTGTGTTTGTGTGTGTGTGTGTTTGTGTGCGTGTATTTGTTTGTGTGTGCATGTGCGTGTGTTTGTTTGTGTGCATGTTTGTGTGTGTGTGTATGTGTGTGTGTGTGTGTTGAAGTCACAGTCAGAGAGAGACTTAGTAGTGAGGGAGAAAGGGAGAGGCAATGGATCCTGGCATTAAGCCAAGAAGAGGCCAAGGAGTGACGAATGGACACAGAGACTATCTATCAGAGGAAGTGCAGATTTTCCCGGCATAATTAATTACTGGGCCATAACTCACTTGAATGGCAGCCTGGGGGGAGTATTGGCTGTGAATGCCGCTAACAGCGAAGATCAACCTCATCGTTTGAAGGCAAATCGATTTTCACTGTCGTATGACACACAGATCCCAAAGTGTGAAATCCCTCTCCCTCCTCGTGTATAATGCTCATTAGAAGTATTGAGTATAATGGGCCTAATTTGGAGAGAAAGCTACAGACAGTAGCTATTGATCTGCTGGGTGATGCAGTCATAATTAGTCATTTACCTTTAAAAGAGCAGCGTGACTCACAGGGCTGAGGCAAACTCCGTAAGGAAAGTGAAAGATTTGATGCATGTGTGATGGCACTCTTCATCAACTTGAGCAAACAAACAAAGCACGGATGCGCTGTTTACAAAGACAGACAAACACAGCACACAAACACAGCGCACAGTGGTGCTGACTCAATCACTGGGATTGTCGCACTCAGAAAGTAAACTTGTATTAGGCTGGTCTTTTCCCTTTTTCTTGTTCAAACAGCGTAGACTCGTTTAGCTGACATATAAAACGGTGCCATCTTTATTGGCCTACACTTTCAGCGGCTATGCACTCAGGGTCCAGATAGGACTGATGGTGTACAGCAGATATCACCGTGCACTACAAAATGTGACCAATAAAGGACAAATACCAGGGAGGACTGTGAAGATGGCGCACTGGGGCCCACGGGTAGATGACCACCCCTGCAACATAAAAACGCTTGGATTTAAAGTTTCTTTGGAAGCAGATAGCTCCCACCGTAAACAGTACAAGAGACATAAACAAACTGTTGCTTTTGATATCCGGTGCCTGTTGCCTCAGGTTGGCAGGGAGGGTCAACTTGGAGGGCCAAGTTTGTGGTTTATTTAAGTGTCATTGTGTTGGCTGCTTGGGGAGAGACTCAGCAGTGCTAAATCATTCATGGGGCTCAGTTGGATGTCCAGAGGTCCTGCAGAGACGATCTATGTGGATCTACAGTCAGGCTGCCTGACTCACTCACACTCACCCTCGCTCTCTGACTCTGCCTGTCTTAGTGTCTTTTTCCATTGGCTTATATGTGGATACACTGGTAAAAGAAAGAAAGAAAGAAAAAAAGAATGAATGAAAGAATGAACAAAAGAGTGACTGAATGAATGAATGAATGAATGAATGAATGAATGAATGAATGAATGAATATGTATGGACATGACTAAACATGTATGAATATGAATGAATATGTATGAATATAAATGAATATGTATATATGGTGAATTTTGACAGCATAATGGACAGTATGTATTAAATGTTGAGGTGCTGCATGTCCACAGAGCAGCGGAGACCTGGCTCAGGTACCAGAGGAGGCGGCAGGGCGCAGCAGCAGGGCAGAGCTCACCAGGAAACACAGTGACAACGGTGTGATACACCACACCACTCAGCACACACTTACATAGCAAATACACCATTTCACTCAGCACACACTTACATAGCAAATCCTATAGTGTTAATTCAACTCTGAGAGAGTCACTTTTAACACTATGCCAGGGTTTATTTTGTCCCAATCTTTGTAGTGTTAATTTAACACTACTTCCTTACATGTTTGACTCCTTTACAGTTAAATCAACTTTTGTTTCAGCAGTGTAATTTCAACTCTTAATTTTACACTTACACTTTTAAATTACACTTTGAAATTAACTCTGAGACTTTTGCTGTGTATGTACTACACCATACCACTCAGCACACACTCATGCAGTTCACCATACCACTCAGCACTTCCTTGCAGTTCACCACACCACTCAGCACAGCACTGACGAGAACAACACTTACGCGGCCTGGCAGGGACACCACTAGAAATTGCAGGCCCTATGAAAGACTATAATTTTGGGGCCCCTCTCCCATTGATAATACTATAACATTTAAGTGGTTTCCTTTTCCATGCTGGAGCTTTAGAATTGTTGTAAACCCCTACCCCAACCAATCCCCCTGCACTTTGGCTGTATGAATGTTTGTAATTTATATATGTATAATGTATGTATGAATAGAATGGTCGTGGTTTTATGTTACATCTATTACAGTCTTATAATCTAAGCTTTTATAAACTCTATGTTACTGAATGTACACTTATATTTCAGCAAAAAATATCCTGCTCAGGGTCCATTCTGTTGAAAGATAAGCCTTTGACTGTAAAAAAAACCTATTACATATCACATAAGTTGTTCTACTGTGAAAACATACCATGTTGTCCGGTTTACATCAGAACCATGAGGAGAGATGAAAAGTAACCAATCACAGCTCTGTGGTACAAAGCCATGATGCAATCTTAACTGCCTCTTGCAGTGTTCACAGCCCTGGAGAATGGAACAGAGTCTTTCCACGCGGCTGACCGGAAGAATGACAGCTCACCGGTAAGGATCCAAAGAACATTCCCATGACTGCAACCATCAGAGACCCTCTGGGGGAAAAGCAAAGATCTGATGTGTTCAACAGGCTCTTGTCAAAACAAAAGAGGAATACAAAATGGGGACCTCTTGGGAGGGATGGGACATCTGTGACTATAAGGACAGAACAAAGTAAAAGTTAAAGTCATACCAGCACAGGCGCTTGCAACCAAGATGGTTTAAGGAAGAGATGACAAGAGCAACCAGAGGTGAAGCCATGATGAGTCGCTGTACATCTTCAGAGTAAACATTCATTCACTGAGTCTCTAGTTTTTAACTTCACATCCTGTCATAGAGCAATAGAAAGGTTAGAAAGATGAACGGAAAGTTGGTTGTAAGAAATATACACTGAAATGAACAAAATTTGCAATTGCTGTTCTCAGGAATTACACAGTGCATGCAAAGCAAACGTTTGAAGAAGTGCACTTACAAATTGACAATAGAAAAAAAACGATGAAGAAGAGAGTTGTTTAGACAGCAAAGAGTTAATGAACTGTTTTGCATTGCATAATGAAATATTTTAGCTATTTTTGAATGATTTTCTGATAGTTGTCGTGTTTGTTCTTAAACATCACTTTACAGAACACCCCATGTATATATTTTTTATCATTACCAAGGATTCCATACTAATATTTTATCATGATCTATCATTACATCATGGTTAAAGTATGCTAGTTTAAATATAAAAAACAGATGTGGACAATGTTCACCAAAATTCCTCTTGCCCCCATGTGACAGAACATGCCCTCACATTAGTTCACAGTGCAGTGCTAAAGAGCAAACAAGAGCAGAAAAGAAGTGTAGGTATGGCTTGCTTTGTGGCTCGGACATGCAGGAGATAGCAGGAGAGGATAGGAGAGGAGTTAAGTGGAGGAGAAGATTGTATGGCAGCGAAGAGGACAGGATAGGGAAGGAGAGGAGAGAGGAAAGGAGGAGAAGAGAGGAGATGGAAGGAGAGGAGAGGGGAGGAGAGCAGAGGAGAGGGAGAGAGCAGAGAGCAGAGGGGAGGAAAGGAGAGGAGATGTGAGAGAAGAAGAGGAAAGGAGAAGACAGGGGAGGAGAGGAGAGGGAATGACATGAGAGGAAAGGGGAGGAGAGGAAAGGAAAAGAGAGGATAGGGGAGGAGAGGAGAGGACACAGTGGCATAAATACTAGCACTGGTTGACCTTTAGGAGGTCATGACCAATAGCACCCCTGTGGTGCTCTGCCACTGAAATGCTCCCAATGGGCTTGGGCTTCACTCTCCAGACCACACACATATACACACACACACATATATATATATTCACATTCTCTCTCTCTCTCTCTGTCTCTCTCTGTCTGTCTGTCTCTCTGTCTCTGTCTGTCTGTCTGTCTCTCTCTCTCTCTCTCTATCTCTCTTTCTCTCTCTTGCGCTCTCTATCTCCCTCTCTCTCTCTCACACACACATACACATATATATGTTTTTTCACATTCTCTCTCTCTCTCTCTTTCTCACTGTCTCTCGATCTCTCTCTCTCTCTCTCACACACACACACACACACACACACACACACACACAGCCAAGCAGCTCTTAAAAAGTACAAATGTTAAAAAAACATTCATAACTTGAGTAGGAGCTTAAGCAGTATTTGCTCTGAAATATTAGACATAAATAGAACAAATGTGTTTGTGTTTCCATTAAATGACATGTTCATTTCAGCCTCTGTGATGCTGTAAGCATTTTTGTTGACATCCATCAGGCATAACCATCATAAGAGTTCTCCAGCATTTTTTAATTTGTGGCCTAGATGTGGAATTTGTTTGGCAGACAGGGACTGCAGTCTCGCAACATTTCCTGATGGTATGCAAGAGTCACACTGAACTCATGTACAGAAGTCATAGTGCATGAATACAAAGACTTAAAGAAACACGGAGACGTGTTCCGCTAAAACTTGCTTTTCATTAGTTTTCTATAGACCTATAGAACATTTTCTCAATTTTCTATAACATTCTATAGACCATTTCGAGAGAGTCCGATCATTAGTGGCATAGCTGTTCCCATGGGAGTTTCTGTTTTAACATTCCCAACGTTATGCAATGTAGTGCAAGTAGTTTGGGAACGAAGTGAAATGTTTAGGCAGTGTTCTCGTTAATACTGTAAAATTGGGTCTATGAAGCATTATGCTTGTTTGTGTAAAACCACAGTACCGCAGATGTTAGTTTATGGCAGGGAAAGATATCTGCATCTTCACTCATAATCTTCCTTTATAGTTTCCTTCAGAGGCACTTTATTTAGCAAGAGTGTCAGGGGGGTGGGGGGGGGGGGGTGTAGGTAAGGGGGGTAGGATGATATTGAGGGCCCAGCACTGGCAAGGGGCCCTTTAAGGACACTACTGATATTATTATTAATAAAACAGGGCCCAAAATCATAATTTCTCATAGGTCCCAAAAGTTCTGGCTGCACTCCTGGTTGCTTGTGTGATGTTCCCGGGTCAGTGTTTTTTTTTTTTTTTTCCCTACGTCTTCTTTTTTCAGGATGGTCGGTAGGCAAGTTGTACTCTACTCTACTCTACTCTTGGTCTCTCATGACTCTGAGAACTGATCTTGTGCCAGGTTGTCTCGTGTGTCCATTGGTGATCCAAACTTAGAAAAACTCCACAGACCCTGAGTTTCCCAGCGCTTCAGACCATGATCACCCCCCCACCCCCCACCGCCAAAAAAAAAAAAGACCGACATACCTCCTGCTCCGCTTGTGGTGCATACAAATATGTATTGCCTCCAAAGATTAATATTTTTTTTGTTCTCTGCCTCTGGTCTCTTCTGCATTTTTTCTCATCGCAGGCTTAAAGGATAGATCACAGAAGGCTACAAATTTCACAGCATCTGAGTACCCTGTGTTTCATTAGTTGTTCTTTTTGTAATGAAATCCGAATGAAATTAGCTGTTGTCCTCACAGTTGTGGGTCGTTATATGTAGTGTGACTGCTATGTGATCAAAACACAAAGAAAAATTCAAAATTTCTTACCTGGCCAGGTTTTTCCATTTACACTGAAATAGAGGTGTTACCGAGGATTCTTACCGCACGACCCTTTGTCTTTGTAAATAAAGGCTCTATCTCCCTCTTTTTCCCACACACACATAAACTCTCTCTTTTTCTCAGCCTGTCGTCCTGCAGTGACACCCCCCCCCCCCACTTCCCCTTATCTGGTGGGGTGCATAGCATCTTCTGTGCGGAGCCCATTCATCCTAGCTGACGGCCAGCTCCATAAAACAGGCCTGGCCGTCGTTGGCAGGACAGGGTAATGAGTGGAGGAATAAAACATGCTCCCCGAAACAGATCTCCCAGCATTCCTCTCTGCGTTTGGAATAAGGGGAACACACCAAACAAGAAGGGTTGGGGTGGTGTGTGTGTGTGTATGTGTGTGTGTGTGTGTGTGTGTGTGTGTGTGTGTGTGTGTGGCCATCCATCCTGACCCCCTCTCTGCGCTTCCTTATCACACCAATTTGCATGTGCATCTGGTTCCAAACACACATCTTGTGCTAGTGATATGTCTGTCAAGGCCTTCGCACATGTTTTAGGGTTTTTGTTCTCTTGTTGGGAGATGCAGTGTGTACCCAAGGCCCTCCAGACAAATAGGCTTAATGTCCTGAGATGGGGCATAAGCAAGCACTGTTTAGCCTCTGTGGATTGGAGCCAAGGCACATGAATTGTGGGCTGGGACCAGTGATGCAGCCACTGTGATTGGTTGACCCGTATAATCCTATAAAAACCGACAAATCACGGGGTCGTTTTGTCTTCTAGGGAAACATTTGCAAGGAGGGACTCTCTTTCGTGGATATTTTGTGACCTGGTTTTCATTGCCCTAGTAGCCTCAAAAAGCTGGATCACCAAGTGTCCCCCCTTACAAGGGTATAAGGACATAGCAAGCACACCTAAAGGGAAACACTGCTTTCAAAGCAACCAACACCCCCACCCCCCACCTACACACACGCATGCACACACACAAACATTGTTATTTATCATGTTTTAATTCATTTCACAATGTGCTTCATACTTTTATGTGACTTCTGAAATATAACAGGGACTGCCTTGGTTTTGATTCTCCTAAAAAAAATGCTGCAGAGAGAAGAAACAAAGGATATTTTCTTCCCACGCATGCAGATCAGCCTAATCTCAGGACAAAAAAAACCCTCTTGTTCTTCAGTGAACCGTTTGGGTGATTTTCTCAAAAGGCAACAAACCTACCAACTTGAACTGCGATAAAATAAAACAGACATATATTCAAATCCTCTCAAAGAAAAGGAGTCGCCCACAGATAGCTTAATATCTTTGGGCATTTGATGCCTAAAACCTACGGAAAGCACACATGCTAGGAGAATCTATATGGCATGGAATCTATTAAATCATTGTGGATTCAAGAATCTGCTCAAACCTGAAAGAAGTTCTACATGTCTGGATATGTGTAAAGATTGTACAGTCACTTCACTTCCCTAAAAATCACAACATTACCTATGCTGTTATCACTCTGGCTCAGGTACATAACACAGTCTGTGCAGCTGTGGCCTAATGGTTAGGGAGTTGGTCTTGGGATCGGAAAAAAATGTGGGTCGGGGAGTGAGTAACCGGTGTTTTCCCGCACCCTCATTCATGCCTTTGCAGTGCCCTTGAGAGAGGTATCTAACCACACATTGGTCCAAGGGGACTGCCCCTGTGCCTGATTCACTGTAAGTCACTCTGGGTAAAAGTGGAATCTAAATGTAATGTAATGTGCATTGCAGGTGAGGACGGGGCAGCGTAAGGACCTCCTGCAGCTCAACACCTACGTGGCCTTGTACAGATTCACTCCCCAAGATGCGGACGACCTGGACCTCAGGTTAGCCATCGTCTGTGTCTCCCATTCACCTTCCATGTTGGAAAATCCTGAATCCATACATTAAGGCCCTGATCAGACTAGACATGCTTTTTGAAAGCTGAAGAAAGTGAGGAGCACCACCTTTTTAGTTTAGTTAACTAAACTAACTAACGAATAAAAGTTGGTTTCAAAAAATGTTGTAATACGTTTACTTGGAAGAACTTGGAAAGCTTGGTGCCCATTGTTGTTTTGATTTTTGCGCTGATAATGTAACAAAAGGTTCAACATGATGGATTAGGCAATAGGAAGGAGTGTGGCTAAGAAAGAATTGCTTTAATTTAATCGATTTGTAGTGTGTCAGTATAATATAGGAGAAAACAAAAAAAATGCTGATGGATTACAGTTTTGGGAATTACATAAAAAAGGAATTTATTTAAGTTGAGTAGCTGATAACCACTGTTTGTGCATACTATGGAATCCAATCCTGTCATCTTCCAAGAGCATGTGCAGACTTTTTGTTACTAGTTACACTCTCTCTCACTCTCGCTCTCTGTGTCTCTAGCTTTATCTGTCTGTCTCTCCCTCTCTCTCCCTCTTTCACACACACACACACACACACACACACACACACACACACACACACACACACACACACACACACACACAGACACACACACGCACACACACACACACACACACACACACACACACAAGCAGTGGGCAAAGCAGAGATGCCCTCAACTGCCCCTCAGGCATTCAGCAGCATGCAGGTGGTGTGATGCCATGGACGTGCTGGAATAGGACTGACTAATCCTGAGCACCAAGCACACTTTGTCATATGGCCGACATTTCGGTCATCTCCTGTGGCACTCCCAAAATACACTCCAATCTTCACTGCTTCATTTCAGATTCATTGACTCCACGACACAGAGCTTAGTTCAAGGAGAGCGCCTACTCTCAACCAAGTGTTGCCATAAACACAAAGTGGTTACTTAAAAAAAAACATTTCATTTTACAGGCTTAAACTTGGGGAAATTTGCAAGAAAAGAAGGTTTTGTTGGGGATTCATTCAATTAGCAATTTTAAATCATTCTCTTATTGTTTTTTTACTTTCATTGTGAAACTTTGACAGTTGCACTCACAAATGGCGCTTTTCATTTAACAGAAACTGCTGTTGCCAAATTTTGAAGAGTTAAAAAGTGCTTTTGTGTTCTTGTCGATGCACCATTTTGACATGGTAGACAGCACACACACACACACACACGCACACACACACACACACACACACACACACACACACATACACTTGCTTTCTATAAAAAAGTTGCAAAGCACTCTTCAGCCCCCCCCCCCCCCCCCCCCCCCCCCTTTAATCAGTACAATGCTTTAAAAAAAAACTTCTAACAGTTCATTATTAACCTTCAGATTTTTAAGGAACATTTTTCAGAGAATATTTTTCCTTTGAAAATGAAAAGGGGGAGCTCAAAACAGTCCGCTGTTGTATTCACCCTGCTGGGAGGGCTGAGAGGCCACATTAATCACTACTTGTTTCTTTTCATCCTTTCTTTTTCCTCTTTTCCTGCAGACCTGGGGACAGGATTGTGCTCGCCGATGACTCCAACGATGATTGGTGGAAGGTAAAGGCCTGCTCCGTTTCAATAGTCCCCCGAATATTTAAGGGCTCTGTTGAGTTGTGCCTTAAAACTGTCGGCACCCATTTAATTTTTCATTTTTAAAGATCCGTAAGTGTTAATGGGGAGTTGTTTGTCAAAATGAAATGAGTCTTGTCTTATTGATGCTTTACCACTATCCATCACCATGTCAAAGTCGGTGGATGTTGTACCAGATTAAAGGATTAAACTTTTATGCATTACTGCAGGGAGTGATTGAAGACAGGATAGGATTCTTCCCAGCATCCTTTGCACAGCAGGTGAGGGCAGGGGATCAAGTGTTCAGGTGTGTCCGCACGTTCATCGGCTGCAAAGAACAAGGCCAGATCACTCTGAAAGAGGGACAGGTGTGTAGAACCACGTGCATTCTCTCACACAAACACACACACACACACACACACACACACACACACACACACACACACACACACACATACGAGTAAATAAATAATAAATAAGTAAATGAATTATTGATTAGATAAACAAGACTCACTCCTTATGCAACAGTGAGGTTTGGAGGTTACATGCATGTGTTTTCCACATATCCTGCAACTATTATATTCCTCTCTTAGTTAGTTATTTATAAAGGTACGCATTTAGCACTGAATGCACTGAAGCATTCTACAGCTCTGTAGTTTGACTATTATGAAACACTTGTAAGTTGTTTTCAATGAGTCAGTGTAATGCTTTTTGAAGAACTAGTTCAGATGACTGTATGAATGAGTATTCATTAGAGAATGTTAACAGAATAATGAGAGAAAGAATAATAGAGAAAAATAAGAGAATGTCAATGTAAGCATCCAAAAAAAGCTCATCATCTGATTGTGTATCTGTGTTGTTCCTGTGCAATCTCCTCAGGTTTGCATAAGCAGCGAAGAGGAGCACAACGGCTTCATCCGAGTGACCAGTGGGAAAAAAAGAGGCTTCGTGCCCTGTGATGTCCTGGAAAACATCTGAAAGACAGAGAGAAAGAGAAAGAAATAAAGAGAGGAAGAGAGGAAACAGGTATAGGAAAGACAAACAGAGTTAGAGAGAGAGAGAGAGAGAGAGAGAGAGAGCAGTTCTCAGGCTTAATGATGTGGCTCCACTGAACAAATCATGAACGCGATCTTCAGTGTCTTAACCTCCACAGTAAATGTCTGCTACTTCATTATGAGGTCCTGGTGTCAGCAGCAGAGAGTGGAGGGGGGGTAACTTGTGAAGCAACTGGAGTTAGAATGGGCTATGTGTCCCTTGTGCTGCTACATGATAGCCAGAGCATTGTTTTTGTTGGTGTGCTTGTTCCTGTTTTTGTTTGAGAAAAAAAAAAACATTTATATGTGTGTGTGTGTCTGTGTGTGTGTGTGCGTGTGTTTTGTGTGTATGCTCTCAAACTAAGTCCACGGAGGAAGGATGACTGTTGATCTCTATTGTGTGTTGGCGAGTGTACTCTGTCAAGTTGTCCATCTCCATTGTTCGACGCCAGACAGGAGCGTGCCTGTTTTAGGATGCCTGCTTTTAAAAGCCTGCTTGTGCCACACCCACAAAAAATAGCACATGCTCCATGACACAGAACACACCATCTCCTGGCTTCCTCCCTCCTTGCACTGGGCACCTCAACCTCCTGTAGAAGGATAAAGGCATGTAAAATGCTGTAAAAGACAGTCTTAATATCAGACGCAGCATGTGCGTGGAGAACAGTAGTCTATATGGTTTGTCTCTCTTTAGCTCTCTTCAACTTCTCTGCAGCAGATTCTGAGCTCTCCCCTCCTGAGAAATCACAGCCTCACACGTTTCAGGCCTCTCTCTCTCTCTGTACGCCTGATTAGTTGAATACACCCGAGCCAGATTATCAAGGACGTCGTAATTATTTTACGAGCTCAATCAGTTTGACTGGAGCCAGAGGGAGCTCTCAAACGTGGAGCGCTGATGAGCCTGTCAGTCATAGGAGTGAGTGAGGTGTCGACAGTGAGGTGTCGACAGTGAGGTGTCGTCGTGCTGGAGGTGTTCACAACAATTGTTTTGTTCCAGCACGCTCTCCGAAACCTTTGCGTTGTTCAGCGGACATTCCACATGCCAGGAGTAGAGAGGCAAAGAGAGGGAGAAAACAAAGATTGTACACATATCATGGGAACTAATTTAATTTTCTGAGGGGATGTTTTCAAAGAACAAAGTGGGGTTGGGTTGGGGGGGTCGGGGGTTCGAATGAGACAAGACAAAACAACAAGGAAAAAAAAGGTCCTCTAACAAATGAAGGCTCTTACAGTCAAGTGCGAAAGAAAAATGAGAAATGTTTAAAAACACTTGAGGCAGATGAGGCAACACTTTGAAATGTGGTGCGTTTTTGGCACTCAGATATCCAGCTGTGTGAACATGTGTAGCATGCTGCACCCTCTAATCACTTCTGATGTCTTTGTCCTAAGCTGTCAGAGAGGGATGTGAATCATTAGCCTTTGACAAAAGTTACTGAACAGCTTCTTCAGGCCTTTTTTTGCCTGAAGTGAATGTAGATTCAGCAGACAAACTGCATATGTGACAAACAATTCTGTCTTCTCTTCTGATGCAAAAAGCCATGCCATATGCGCAACCCAAATATTTGGACTGATTCAATGTCACTTCATGCCAGTGACATGACCATTTTTTAAAAAGTAGCTCGATTTGCTTCTTTTTGGAGATCTGTGTAACACAGCAGCATTTTAATGAATGTTTATAACACAACACTCAAGTACCCAGCTATCGACAGTCAATAAACTGCTATAGGATTCTGTTTTTTGTTTTTAAAGGAAAACCTTTTCTTTTTCAGAGATTTTCACAATATTCATTTGCAATGTGCTCTTTGTTTTTCTTGGTTATGCCAGTTCACAGTCTGTTTGTCCGTGTACCTGACCTGCAGTGAAAGGGAGGTGTGGTGTGGAGTGTTTGTTTCTGATTCCCCCACTCTGTCAGTGTGAGAGAAGTGTGGGGCAGTGAGACTGTACATAATGTATGCACAAAATTAAAGTCTTATTTATTGAACTGTGAGTCACTCGGCACATTTGTTTGAACGTATCGCGCACATACAGCATGGAGACGTTGGCTGTGACTTTTTTGTGTGCAAGAAATCATGTGCTCAGATGTCATGTGGTGGCATTTATGCAGTCTGCATACAACAACACCGTCAGTAACAGTTTTAAGTGCTGTTAATATTTTCTTAAAGATGGTACTTTACTCAGGCCTATTTTCTTTTCATTCCCAGAAAAATACCATAAGGAGAAAAAAAACATATGGAGATATATATGAATTTAAATTTATCTGTGTCTTTGTCAATCACAGAACATGGTGGCCTGTCACAGCACCTGACTTTGTTATAACTACGCCTCATGACTAGTGCACAATATCATTGTTTTTTCTCTAGATTTCGTAGAGGTTATGCTATTGGAAATCCAAGCCGTAGTCTAGACCAACAAAAATCTATCTCATAATGAGGTAATTTCATTAATGTATGTCACAATGAAAGAGTCAATATTCAGGTCCGACCGCTTTGCTCCAACACGCCTGTCTTCACCACCAATAATGAGTCGGTCCATCTCATAACAAACTAGCATCTATGGTTAATCCATATCACAGTGTAACAGTCCATATCCAACCCTGACTGCAGATTGGTATGAAACTGTGGTACATAATGTAAAATGTGCTGCTTAGAACAAACCTTACAAAAAGGCAAAATGCTGCATGGATCTTTTTTTGTATTGGTTAATTTTCCTATATTTTTCCAAGTATCACAAACATGTTCAAGGTACTTGAAAAAACGAGAGAGAGAAAGAGAGAGAGAGATAATGGAAGTTAAACTAACCAAAATAAAATGGAGCACGTTGCCTTCATTTTCTTTAGGTTGGTTTTAAGCAGCACTTTTTACAGTGAAGGTAAAAACCTGAGGCCTGCTGGACAAAAAAAAACACACATCCTTTTGTCTGAGTCGGGGGGCCTCGAGGGGGTGTGAGAGGCGGGTGTGGTGTGGCATGACGTGCACATCGATCTCTCTCTCTGGGAGGGTAATGGCAATCGCCGGGTGCCCACTAGTCGTGACTGCAGAGCCCAAATGAGCCGCGCAGTCCCGGGCTTCTCCGTCCGACCGCAGCCAGCTCTCGCGGTAATAAGGGCAATGCTTCCTGTCTCTTCCTCCCTCTGTGGGAGCCCCGCACTGCCAGCAGCACTCACCATGACAAAGACAGAAAAAGAATATGTGTGTGTGCGTGTGTGCGCGCGTGTGTGTGTCCAACTATTACTGTGATAACTAAATTGAAAGAATGAAAATACATCAGGAACAATTCAGTTGGTCTGTGTGTGTGTGTGTGTGTGCGTGCGTGCGTGCGTGCGTGCGTGCGTGCGTGCGTGTGTGTGTGTGTGTGTGTGTGTGTGTTTGTGTGTGTGTGTGTGTGTCCCACTATGACTGTGACAGAGTATGTGCACACTTGATGGCTGATATGGAAGAGAGAATATACCTCAGGGACAATTCCATTTGTGTGTTTGTGTGTGTGTGTGTGTGTGTGTGTGTGTGTGTGTGTTTTCTAAATGGTGAGAAGCATTTCCTCCACTAAATAGAGGATGCATTATGAATGCCACAATTGATAAGGTTCCTTTTTCTTAGACTTAAAATCACCTTTCTACAAAAAGGCATTTAAATAGTACTGTAAAGTCCCTGTCAGCTACTGATGTGAACTCACTGACCATTCAGTGGCAGTCTGGGCCTCAATTGTATGCCAAGAAAACAAACGACATGATCTCAAAAGAAACATGTCTACCAGCCATATTGTTTTCTGAGTGTAATAAATTATCAGTAGGAAACTATGAGATAAAGATAGAAATAGTTACAGATTTAGTTTCATCATATCTGTCTTGGTCTAGTCGTGTCTGTATTTGGGTTTAATTTTTCTCTGTTACAATCGGAGGTATCAATCCTGTCTTCAGAAAGTAAAATCCCTGCCATGTATTTATTCGGTCTGTGTACTTAACATAGTTCATTTTGCTAATTAGCCAATCTTCCTGTGTGATGATTTGTGTGCTCATTACTTGCTGAAGTCAGCACTGACATCTCTGCCCCTGAATGTTGAAGCTCACAGACACAGCTTTGGCCTCTTGTCCATACCACATAAAACTATCGTCTTATCAAAAGTCGAAAGCTAAAGTCAAAAGTCAAAAGTTTTTCACGTTTGTCTGCACAAGTGACCCACAGCACAGACTGAAATACTGGCAGTAAGGACAAGGAGCTTTGTGTTCTTCACTCCTTTCCAACCCATAACAACCTTTTCTGGCTAAAGATGTAGTGGTAAAAAGAACATTCAGTGAACTAAATATGCAGCGGATAAAACGCTAAACTATGCATGCTCTTAGAATTGACACAAAATGTGCAAACATGCTGTTTTAAAAATTTTCTAAGAAGTGTCTTTTTTTAGTGTTAGCCACAAATGCTGTCAACAACACAACAGCCAGCTCTGTGAAGTGGCTGGTGCAAAATGCATAGCTGGTCTTCCTGTGGGTTGTGGTATAATGAGACACATTTTGTTGTTTTGAGCTACCGTGTCCTCTCCATCTTAAACTGAAGGCCAAAAAAATGTTCATAAATCCTCAAATAAAAATTTAAAAAGATCCTTGGTACTTCACATGTTTTATCTTTCAGGACTGCCACCACTAGTACAGCCAACATAAAGTCAGGTAGTATGCCATGCATCAATAAACCAGAGAAAGACGTAGAAAGCAGTACTGAAAGTCTGTAGCTAGCATAAAACCATGAAAATGTGAAACACTGAACAACAGCTACTGTACACATGAACACACACACATGCCCCTACACACACAAACACATACACACACACCTGTGTACAGACACACACACACACACACACACACACACACATACAGATGCCTGTGCACATACACAAACGCATATACACACACTCATGCATGCACACACACACACACACACACACACACACACACACACACACTACAAACAGTGAATGTCCACATGTGCATCCTCTGCCATATGGAGGCCTGTGCAGCTCCCATGCCCTTCTCCCCAGAGTGGGGCTCAGGTCCATTACAGCGGTAATCAGAGAGGGGACAGGGTGCTGCTGAGATGGCCACCTGCTCTGGCCTGTGCTGTCTGCTCCTTCCAGGCTGTTAGTATGGATGATCATTGGGACCAGAGGCTGTTAGTATGGATGATCATTGGGACCAGAGGCTGTTAGTATGGATGATCATTGGGACCAGAGGCTGTTAGTATGGATGATCATTGGGACCAGTCCCAATCCTCAAGACCTCAATGCTTCGCCTGCTACTGCTATAGGACACATCACAGGCACTGCATGACGGTCAGACAGTGACTCAGCCTGTGTCTGTTGATTTCAAGTGTGTCTTCTGTTTTATCATGTATATTTATTACAAAAGCTGCAAACTGAAGATATTGTGAACTGACCAGAGCTTTGTGCGTGCTCCATTAAAATCACTCCAGGGAGTATTTAATGGTGTTACATATTACAGATGCTACACACACAAAGAAGGTCTTTTACATTAAATTGTTTGACTTTGGATATGTTAGGGCCTCTTCAAGCTATGAGTGTGTTGCTGACTAAAGAGCAATTTCAACAGGTGGGTCTATTTGGCTATAACCCAGTGCAGAGTGTGTGTTTTTGACCTCTCAACACTTCATAACAATGACCCCAAGAACAGATGACACATAAAGCATGAACCCTAAAAAGACACAAGGCCATAGAGACTCAAAGCTCTGTTGTCCACTGTTTCCATTTCACTATTTCACACTGTTGCATGCATCGAGACTGCCTCAGTCAACCACTCCAGCACACACACATACACACACACACACACACACACACACACACAAACACACACACACACACATACACACACACACACACACACACACACACACACACACAAACACACACAGATATACACACACAAAAAAATAGTCTGACCACGTGCAAATTTTGGTGAAATGTCGTCAAACTGCTTAAAGGTTCGTTCTTCACATGTACTTCACTATAACGCAGTGCTACTGTTTGGGAATAATTAGGGAGTCAGCAATTACCCGACCACACAAAACTGTAATGTGTTTTGTTCATCTCTATCATTGAAAGACCTTTCTGCAGTACTTGAATAGATTACTGTACCGATCTTTTTCCCTAAAGGAGAGACCATGGCCTTTGCCATTACTCTGTTTCTATGGCTGGCATGCTCAGGTAAGATCCCAAAGATATCTCTAAAAAAGAATTTTTTGGTCTGTCTGATAAGAACAATTAGCTTATACTGCCCAATGGAAGATTTGCCCATGGGTTACACAGGGAGCGGAACGGAAGCAGAAGTGCTTGCGAAGCAGAGTTCTGTGTTTAGAAGACTCAACTGTTGTATTTTTTTTTAAATGTACACACACATTTCACGTGTGGTATAGCCACTTTAAATTGATTACAGTTTAATCTATTGTTACGGTTGGATTGAACAGTTTACATATCGTTAGCTTGATAGCATAATTGCCTAAGTCATTTTTTTGTGTTTTTGGAAAACAAGAAAAAACACATTTTCTAAAAATCACATGCATATTTTTTATTGATATTTTCACAGAACATTCAAGTAGATGTGAGAAACAGTTTGGAAAAAGAACTTAACCGAACATTATTTTTTTTATCAAATAAAAGTGACCTAGGCAGATTATGCCTATGACTTAGGCAGTTTTTCTGAGAATATAAAATAACCTCTTCTTCTTCTCGGCCATTTTGCATACATCAAAACTGCCTAAGTCAAATTGATTGTATAAAAACTGCCTAAGTCCGATGGTAAAACTGCCCAAGTCAAAGGCAGCTATGTTTTTTTTTTACTTTTATGAGTGTTGTGATTGGCCAATGACATAGGCAGACAGACAGGATGATGCAGAAATGGTAGGGGAGTTAAGTTATGCAAAAATCTCAATTTGACCAAAAAATGACTTAGGCAATTATGCTATGAAGCTAACGATATGTGCTTGTATAGTAATGACTGCCACTCAGTTAGCATTAACGCAGTCGTATAAGTTTTTTGTTTGCTTTTTTTTGCTTTTTTTGCTTTTATTCTCAACAATTTTATGTCGAGGATTCCTGGAACACTTACAGACCGGGAAACACGAAACATTTTTGGGGATGTAGCCACATCCGGATGTCACAAAATAAGCTGTTTTGGTTCCTGGCTGGCATCGCCCCTTACCACTGGCCGCCCAAAAAGACAGAAAAGCCCGTAATCATGTGTCGTGGAATAACTCGCCATCCATTGCAATTAAGAAGACCAAAATATATTTGTACCCTGGGTTCGACAAGTCATGTACACTCAGTCCATAAATGGCGATTTGCTGTGTAGCTCCACCTAGGGAATATTGTACATGTAAAAATTGAGGTTTTGAATCGCCAGTGTCTTGGCCAGAGAAATTCGTTATCATATCAAATTTGTCATGTAGGCCCACCACTCCAACCTCTTGAAGCACATTATGTTTTGTAAACTTTGTTCCATAGGGGGCACTATAATTCCCAAAAATTACATTTTGCTTACATAATAACTACAAAACGGTAAGGTATAGAAACAGAATTCCTGTTTCTCCTGAGACAACACGCATCAAACACATTAGGCTACGCTCCTTTCTGTTGGCCATATTTTACACAATTTTATGAAAAACTGAAAGCGTTTATGTGGTGCATGTCATCTGCAGACAACATCTTGAATTCGCCAATAACCAATCTTCTTGTTTGCACAGTTTTTTCAATATAAACAAGTTTACTGTAATAGGCCTAATCTAAGAGTGGTTTATCTCTATGTTATAAAAAGTTCTGCTATTAAATCCTCTGCTGGTTTCTTAGGTCTGATTGAGAGTTTATCTGACGAGGTGTACCTGCCCTATGCACTGGAGGAGATTCTACCTGGGACCCCTGAGACAGCAGGCCAAGGAGAAGTAGAGCTTGGGGTTTCTATCGGTGCAAAAATAGATGAAGTATAAACAATGCATAATCTCTATCAGCTGGGGGTGTTCCAGAAAGCAAGTTTAATTACTTACCTGGTTATGCTATTCATAGCAAGTGGTAAACCTCCCTATAGAGAGACATTATGGCATTATTCCCTTAAAATAAAATCACAGGGCCCTGCTATTAGGACGTTTACCACTAACTTAAAATTAACTTACAAATCAGAGACTAAACCACGTACTTGGAACATGGCCCCAGGACATGTATACATGTCTATAAATCATACCCTTGCAATATATCACAGTACATTAAGTAAATTAAGTGTAACTTCAGAGATGAGATATTTTAGATCTATCTACTTTCAGTTTATTTGGAAGTCTTATAAACATCCCTTCTTAAATTTCTCATCAGAATGAAGACACACAACCTGGACTGGGGGAGTCATGGCTTCAGTTTGGTCAAGCACTGTCAACTGAACCAAGAACAAGACAGTTAGGACTAAAACCAAGAACAAGGCACACAGGCGCACGTAAACATAAACGTAAGCATAAACATAAACCCAAACCTCAACCCAAGCCTAAACCTAAACCTGGACCTGACCCTAAACCCAAACCTCAACCCAAGCCTAAACCTAAACCTGGACCTGAACCTAAACCCAAGCCTGGACCTAAGCCTAAACCCAAGCCTAAACCTGGACCTGAACCTAAACCCAAGCCTAAACCCAAGCCTGGACCTAAGCCTAAACCTAAACCTGGACCGGAGCCTAAACCTGGACCCAAGCCTAAACCTGAACCTAAGCCTAAACCCAAACCTAAACCTGGACCGGAGCCTAAACCTGGACCCAAGCCTAAACCTGAACCTAAGCCTAAACCCAAACCTAAACCTGGACCTAAGCCTAAACCTGGACCTAAGCCTAAACCCAAACCTAAACCTGGACCCAAACCTAAACCTGGACCTAAGCCTAAACCTGGACCTAAGCCTAAACCCAAACCTAAACCTGGACCTAAGCCCAAGCCTGAACCGGAGGACTGCTGTGAAGGCTGTAAAAGAATTTTAAAGAGAGTGAAGAAAAATTTAGCTGGCGAAAAGGTCATCAGGGTAAGCATTCCCTGTCACTCCCCTTAAGACTGTGACACTGCAGGTGTACTGCAGGTTTCAGTTGCCACCAAACAGTTCTCATGGATGGTATTAGTGAAGCAGGTGGATGTAGTGTAACATCAAGCAAAACAGGATAGTGCTTTCACCACCAGCTTTATAATGCTATACAAACATGTTTAATACCACAGTTACTATAAAGCAATGTAGTTGTCTTAGGAGCAGAACTTTTTCAAGTCTATACCTTATATGAAAGTATACTTGTTCATGGTATTGATTTCTTTTTACCCCATATTTTTTATATCAGGTAGCTTTTAATATTATTTAGTTATTGATGTATAATATGGCAACATTTTTGGTTGTATCTTTATAAAAGATGCCCAAATGTAAATGATTTTAAAATTTTGTTCCAAATATTGTTAATGGCACAAGTAATAACTTGGTGCTGTGACTTTTTAAAGGATGACATTGCAAAAAGCATGAAAGACGCCTGTGATGACCTGGAGAGGGAGATTCCCTGCTGTAACTCACTCCTTCAGAGGTACAAAAAACAGTTCATTGATGCCCTCAATCATCAAGATGACCAAAAGGCAACCTGTCAAAACCTTAAGCTGTGCAAGGCAGAATATATGGTATAATAAGCAGTAAACTTGTGAAATATGTTCTTTAATTATACTTCTATGCTTTCTGTTTTATGATCATTGTCCTTTTTGCTCTGACTAGTTTTTCTGCTTAATGTAAAAAAGTAGCATTATAACTCTTGTAAGCAAATATTCCTATATCCAGTACACATAGCAAATGTTTTAATTACTTTTTATTAGCATTTTAGTTTTCACAAATGTTCATAAGAATTATTATCGATAAATAGGAAGCCCATAACTCTTAACTTTTAACAAGGACATTGTTGAATCTTCACACCTTCGAATCTCATTGTCACAGATTTTAATAACATTTTCTAGGCGTATGTGATCATAATTAAAACAAATGGAACTTAAATGTTTGGTAATTAAATAGCAAACAAAGTGAGCTGACTTTGAAATAAATGTTTTATATTGTTAAGTACCCAATATTTGCATTGTCTGCAGTCCTGCTACTTACTGTTAATGGCACTGCATTGCTTAGAACATTGGTCATTAATTTGATGTGTGGTACCACTTTATTCATTGTTTCAGTGTTCTTATTCAAGAATAAAGAAGAACACAAAAACACTTAAAATAAACATGTTCTGAGTTCATTTAGAATTCATATGTGAATACATTTATTTCGTATCACTCATGCCTATATGTTTTACACTGAATACTTTGGTGTTCAAAAATGATGTGGTACTTAATATAAAAACAATTACAAGCTGCTTACTATAAGCTTTTCATTATGCTGAAACACATGGACCATTATAAAAGAGGAATTCTGCTGCACTTTAAGAGACTTAATGTATGGTGAACTTGAAATGTACCTAAACTAATTCATCAAACAGTTACAATTTGCCGATTAAACTAGCAACAGGCTTTGTGGCAAACTGTTTCCCCAAAGGTGGGGAAAGCTGCATGAACCTACACCATCATGCGTGTTGTATGGTCACTTTGAGACATGGGACTGGAAGCATGTAGATACTACTGGCATGACAGCATAATGTGGGGTGGGGTGGTGTGTCTTGGATAATTGCTGACTTGCTGTGGGTTGGGGTGCGGTGGGTGGGTTAATGTGTTTGCCAACTGTCAGTTATTTAACAGTCCATGTGCCATGAGGTGGACCACAGCAGAGACAGTTGCTCATAGAGCTGACACAACTGTCACCATTGAAATAGTGGTTATTTCACACAGAAATTCGAATGTCACATAACACTGCATGGCATTACTGACTACCAATCTGGAGCTTAACACCGTAACCAAATCTCCTGGAGCACCGGTGCTGAAACCATGGCGTACATTTTCATCTTCACCATACTTCTGTCCACAGGTGAGTTAAAGAGAGACAAATCTTCCATTAACATCAAACACTCATAAAATTAGGTTAAAATCTAATGAATCACAAGTCTGGGCTTGGACAGCAAGTGTTGTGGTTGGTTTCTCCACAGGTATCTGTGGATTTGAAAGCTGTGCAGAAGGGAAGCATGAGGCTGGTGTTAGACCTGCCTGGGACAAGCCTGGAGAAGCAATGACAAGAAGCACTCATCCTTCCAATGTACGGTAACTTGTCTCTCTTTTCTCTGTCTCTTTTCATGTGTGGATACTTGTACTATGGATACGATTTGTCGACTGTATTTAGCTCTGAACCTATTTATTCACTTGTCCTATTTGATGGTGCGTTTTAGCATACAGCATCCTACTGTGAAAAAATGTTTAAGCACTAGCTATCTTAGTTAATTACTGTTAATCTCAAACAATCTTTTTAAAACAGTAAAGTACTCTAATTATTAATGCATATAGCATTACATAGAGAAAGTAACAAACTAAAAACAAAACTAAGACTGAAAACTAAAGATTATTTGAACTACTACTACATTTTGCATAAAGTGTGAACTACTTCTCCAACATGCTTGTGTACAGTAAACAACTGTGTACTTACAAGCATTTTGATGCTTTTTAAAAGACAAGGACAGATTGTGCCAAACATTATTTTTGCTTATTCTTAGTAAACCTGTTATAATCGGATGATAAAAACAGTTAACAACATTAAGTCCAGTATAAATTTGGTGTAGATTTGGGAATATAACATGAATTGCATAGGACACTTTTTCTAAATCAACCCCGAGTTTAGCCACAACTGCCTGTTGCCTGTCTGTTTACACAATTTTCTGTCATGTTGTTCATGCAGTAATGAAAGACAAGAATTCACTTTTTTCCCTTATTCTGTCCTGTCCTTTTATAGGGTGATCCCATTATGATTTGTGCTGCTTGCAAATGGATTCTACAGAAGGTGAAGAAGTCGCTTTCTGGCACAGACATTACCAAGGTAACCTGCACAAGCTTAAACTCTTACTTCTGCTCTTGGGCAGTCTTCTACTAATTGTATATGTCGATACAGAGGAAATCATTTACATCCATTGTCTTTGCAGAGGATCATACCTTGACATTGTAGACAAGAGAGCCCAGATAAAATGTGCAGTCTTGTCCTTCTTTATGCCATGTCTGAGGCTATTTCGAGCTCGTGCCATTGAAAACATGTACAATGTTATTGTTCTTTTATGACTTTGTTGCTTTTAAAAATAAGAGGGTCTACTACAATGTCTACAAAACAGGCAAACAAGAAAACAGTTTATTTATTTATGGTATTTTTTATTTTCTCTCTGACAACAATTCTTACATTTCAGAAAAAAACCTTGGTAAATATTTTAATACAATAATCATTACTCAATATTTTTACAGGAGAAAATTGAAGAAAAACTGCAAGGAATCTGTAAAGGCATACCAATCTTTAAACAAAAGTGCCACGGTTTTGTTGAAAAAAACAAAGACAAATTGGCCGATGCTTTTCTAAAATCCAAAGATCCCAAAAAAGCCTGCATTGCGCTGAAATTTTGCTAGTAAGTTTTTTTTCTTGTATGTACATTTCTTTGACTGTTAAGGAATACAATCTCTGGCTATCCAGCACAGCTCACAGCTACACATCACCTGTAATGTATCTTTTCCTTCTGAACTGAGGGGTACAATACATTGTTATATCAATAATATTAATGTTTAATTATACACAGTGGAGTGAAGTGTATATTTGAGTTTTATCTTGCTTTTATGTCTTTACAGACAGCAATACACTTAGGAGCAGAACTGGAAAAGTGTCTCTGTAAATTATAGTGTTGTTGTCTGACCCATTTGTACTTGTGTGCTATTTAGGTGCTCTTTGTACTACATGCAATTTGCACTATGGGAACCCATAATGGTTGTGCTTTTGTAATCAGCTTGTACTGTAATATATTAAAGAGATGTTGAGAGGTGTTGAATTAAAGACGATGGCTCTTTCTTTTACGAACATGTCTGTGCATGCGATTTTTTAATATATGTATTGTATGTTGTGTAGTTAAAGTGAGCTAGAATAACAGGCACAGTCTAGCAGCTGGAGCAGGTTTGGGAAAATGCAGTAATGAGGATTTTCCAGCAGGGGGCAGGATTTCCTCTGTGAATTCTTTACTGTCGCAACACATCTCTGACCTCGGATTATTTTCTGTTCTTTTCTACGTCAAGTTTTCAGGATCATTTTCTCAAGCTGTCACTCAACCTGGTTTTTCAGTTGTTATTATCTACAATAATACTTGCCCGTTTTATTTTTTACTTGCCATTTAATTTTACTGATACTTTTCTCATGTAAGTTTGCATTTGTTGTATTGATAAGGTTTATTAAGCATTCAAAAACTCCATGTGTAAATGGGTGTAGTACACAAGGGTCCACCATTGCCCAAGTGAAGTCAATTATGTCAGTTTGAAGGTGTACATACATCCCTGGACAGATGTTCCTGCATTTTTGTGTGAGGGTTAGGCAGGTCAGCAAAGCCTGTAAAGCATACCACTTACATTCTGTACCGTAGACCTGCTATGCAATGACTGTGTTACACTGCAGACATGGAGAGGCTATAAAAAATCTACCTTTAATTTGTCAAGTAGAAGTGTAGGAAGTGGTTGTTAAAACAACGGAGTTTCTTAGGTTTTGCCAAAACTAAAACTGCTCTGTACTTTTAACAACAAAAAAGTTTGCACCACAATAATGCTTTTTAATGACAAATAAAAAGACATGTTTGTGCAACCATATACCATTAAAATGAATATTATGCAATGACCCTACACACACCTCATTTGAGTAGCACCCTGGCAGAAGCTCAGGCACACCTGGGTCACAGGCTCTTTGCCATGCTGCCATCTGGCAGACGCTTCAGGACACTGCACACCTGCACTATGAGACTATTAAGAAGTTTCTACCCCACCGCCATCAGACTCTTAAACTCGTCACCAGGCCCCCCTTACTACCCCAGGCCTCGCTGCCTAAAGTATCCCAGTCCTGGGAAACTTACTTTAGGCATGTGTGTGTGTGTGTGTGTGTGTATGTGTGTGTGCATGCTGGTGGATGAAGCTGTCTTTCAGTCTGCTGGTCCTGGCCCAAAGGCTCCTCAGTCTCCTTCCTAATGGCAGCAGACTGAAGAGGCTGTTGGATGGGTGGGTGGCATCACCCGCAATGCAGATAGCTTTCCGGGTGAGGTGAATGCAGAAGGGAGAGAGACAGCCATTCTCTCAGCTGCTCTTACTACTACGTGTAGCTTCTTTCGGCAGGACACGGTGCAGCTGGTGCTGTGTTTGTGGTTTGCACACAGGAAATATTGAGCAATTTTTGTCCCATCGCTAATCGCCTACAGCCATACCATAAAGAAAGCCGTTACAGAATTTCTTTCTCACTGCACGTTAAGAGTGCAACAGGTGAATAGGGACTTTTGAAAAGAGAGCTAGAGCGCCAAGGAATCAGCCCACAAGTAACAGTAAGTAACTACTTTGTTTCTCTTGGTTAACAAAGGGTGTTAGTGACTTGCCTTTTTCCTGTGGAATACATGAGAGTAAAAAAGAATAAACTGCTTTAAAAACTACTTTTCTGCTCCCACTATCATGTTTTATTATTTTCATAAAGTCAAATTAAACATAGCCTACCACCACAGACCGATAAAGTGAAATAATTCTTCAGTGGGTGACTGTTGCAGAGAATGTGTACAGTATCTATCAAACATTTCAAGATGTACCACATTTTTTTATTTCTTTATTGATCTCTTCAGCATGAAAGACCATGACAACTGTAACTTCAGAAGCAAAGGTTCTGTACACATTCGCACAGTCACAATCACCCGTGATGATGAACCGGACCGACCAGTCTCAAGCCTGTGATTCCAGAGCAGACTTCCAGTTTGACCTCCTCCCTGTTGTCTACTGCTTGGTGATGATCTTGGGCGTGCCAGGCAACCTGGCTGCTCTCTGGTTCTTCTTCCGCAACAGGAAGCAGAGGACCCCTTCGGACGTCTTCATAGTCAACCTGACCGTGGCCGACACGTCGTTCCTGTGTAGTCTGCCCTTCCGCATCCACTACCACTTGCAGCACAATGTTTGGAACTTAGGAAGAGCTGCTTGCTACTTCAGTGGCATCATTTTCCATGTCAACATCTACACCAGTCTTCTGTTTATGACCTGTATCTGTGTAGACCGCTATGTGGCCACGATGCACCCGATCGTCTACGTGCACCTGAGAAACACCCATTACACTGTGATCGTCAGCGCTGCCATCTGGCTGCTATGTGCCATCACAGTGCTGCTGTTAATCTTGGGGGGCCCAGATGGCCAGGATAAAAACTGCATTCAGAAATTCAGTCTTGGACCCTATGGTAGTCTCTGCCTGCAGTTATTCTCCCTGATGCTCTCAGCAGTCACCCTGGTGTGCTATCCACTGGTGGCACGCCGCATCGCCCACATTCAGACAGAAGCAGCAGGCAAAGCTGGGCGTATCATTTATGCCATCCTGGCCATCACACTGCTGTGCTTCCTGCCTTACCTCACAGTCAACCTTCTGTATCTTCTGCACCGTATGCACTTCATACAGAGCTGTGCCTGGGCAGATGCCGTCTATAAAGCCCGCTGCGTCACCATGGCACTGGTCAGCTGGAACAGCTGTCTGGACCCTCTGCTCTACTACTTCAGCAGAAACCACTCAAAGTGGCGCTTGCCCCGACTCGCATGGCGGTGGTCAGGCAGTGGCACCGCAGGGAGTGAGGAACAGACCACAGCAGACATCGCTCTGAGGTGCTGAGGGAAGTAACAGGTGCACAGAGAAGTAACAGGTGCACATACTTCCTGGTTTCCTATGCAATTACACATTAGTATTTAGCAAATTCACTCAGCTGCTGTCGGCAGGTCTGAAAACAGGCCTGAAAATTTACAGCATTCAGGTCCCTCCCAAACCCTTTCCTTAACTCCAAAACGATCCTCTCCTTCCTCTCTTCCCCTTCTACAGACATGCTCGTGCATGTTACAGTGAGTTCACAGGTGAAGGAGTACAGTATCCTCAGCAACAGCAACAAACCACTCCCGATTGTCATGAGTATGGTCATTTTACTAATCAGACCACGGGCTGTAGGTGATGCCAAAGTTTAGTTCCTAAACTGCTTATTTCATGTACTACTGTTATTAAATTGTGACACTTCCAGCAAATGTTTTTAGAAAAAGCTTTTGTGGTAATTTTACAATTATACAAATCAGACTACAGGCTGTAGGTGGTGCCAAAGGAATCGTATTAGTTCACAAATGGCTTTTAAAGGCCTGCCGACAGCACCCTTTAATATACTTTTTATTAACTGAAGATTATTGTACAAGGTCATCACTTTGTGGTAGGAAATAGATGCTCAAGTTTCCTGTTGGCATGTAACAAATTTGAAACATTGCTTTGCATGTCATTATTGTTAATAGACAACCAAAGAGAGAATTGAGTGTTTTTTGAGTGAATCTCATGGAAAGTGCCATGTTCTTCCAGCTGGTCTGTCACATTCTGTGTGTTGAAAAAAGCAGTTAGTGTAGAGTGTGTATTTTAACCACTCTAGTACCCTTACAAAAAAATCAGCCTTCTGGCAAACAGTTGTGGTGAACCTTTGGCAACATTGCCGCAAGTTTGCGGCAAGGTCATATTTTCACATGCAAATTAGTTTTGTGGCAAACTTATGGTGGCCTTCTGGCAAACTTAGAGCTTCAAGTTCACCAAAAGTTTGCCATTACTGGCAAATTGTCACTAAAAGTTTGCCATATACTGAAAAACTGGTGATCAAGGGCAAATTTGCCATTGGCAAAGTTACCATTGTTGCCACTGGCTTGCCAATACTGGCAAATGGTCACCAAAAGGACACCAAAAGTTTACCATTGCTGCCAGAGCTTTGCCACAGGTTTGCCGCTACTGGCTGATTATACCAAACTTGCGGCAACATATTCTGGCAAACTTAAACTGTTGCCATAAGTTTGCTGCAAATATTTTATTTTTGCAAGGGTATCTAGTATCAGAGCTTCTAAATATATTTGTCGATTGCCAACATGTGTTTGTAAAAAGTGCCACTTTTAAAAAATGCTAACTCCAATAACAATGTAGATAAAACAAAACAATGTAAATAAAGCAAGCCATCGATGTTAAAAAATATGTGAATGCTTTAGTAAGTTGATGGCATGATTTAGTAGGCTATATGTAATGATATGTAATGTGTCACCTGATGTATAGAATTGTATAGAATAATAGAATAGGGCGCTGTAGAGCTGACATAACAAAGAATGAAGTTAATGCAACATGCTTAATATCTCTCTAAAACAACAGCCTCAGTATTAAATGTTTATGGTAATGTTACACTTTTAGTTATTTTTGCCTAGGGAAACAAGCTTTAAAACAACTTCTGTTGAATTTTCACCTAAATGCAGTTTAACATTATTGCTTAGCTCACATACCATTTTAACTATGACTTCCTTTATTCACCCTGCATTAAACTGTGAACAGAACTAAATGAAACGACATAACAAATAAAAGGAAAAAGGATAACTAACCGGGACTGAAACTGTGTGTTTTTAGAAACGAACTAAAATGAACTGAAATTATAGATAAATTGCACTTCGTTTTCGTCTTTGCCAGTTTATTTTTCATACAAGGGGGAACTCTCTCCCGCGCGTCAACAAGCACAAAGACTCGCTGCGCGTGAAGATTTCAGTCTTGAGCTATCCCTGTTATAACTCTTGCAAAATAACTTTGTGGATGACAAGGTGTCTGTAGCGGTAGTTTATTCACACGGATGTTATTAACACGGAAGTCTGTGTATCAGGGTCTCAGCATATTATCTCCTCTAATCATGATACAACAGTGCAACACACACACACACACACACACACACAAACATGGTGAATAACTTTTATTGGCTTATCTTTGAGCGTGATGAGTGGCTGTACATTCTGTCGCTTTTTCTGTTTTGCAGCACAACTCCCAACACCCTTGCCTAAGGTATTATGCTTCATTGCTTAATGTTTTTATATATAATGTTATATTGCTTAATAGTGCTCAATTGTTTATTTATTTATACACATATGAGGCTGTGAGGGGGTGGGGACCTACGTGTTTTGCTCTTGTATAAAAATATATTTTGTGAGGCAACAATAAACTTGGATCTTGATACTTAAATAGTAGTGCAAACAAAATAGTGCAAGGTAAACCAACACACACAAAATCCATGCAGCATGTCTTAGTTGGTTCTAAGCAACAGTCTTTACAGTGGTCTGACTCTGGGATTCCCCTCGCGTCTTATCAGCTCTTGTGGTATACAGCTGGTTAGCTGCATTCAGTCAGTTGACATTTCTATTTCTCAATGCACTTGAGGGTTAACTTGGGCACAATCCCTGGTGCTGAACAAGATTAAATTATGTTTTTGAAAAAAGGTTCGCACACTCCTTTGGATTATTTTCTTTTTGGAGTAACTTTTCGACCTTGCGGTCTTCCGATTCTGACGCAAGGTCGAAACGTCAATCCAGCCAAGTGATTAAAAAGAAGTCCTAAAAAGAAAATAATCCAAAGGAGTGTGCGAACCTTTTTTCAAAAACATATTTCTCAATGCACGCAATCATTACCTGCAAAGTAGCAGGAGACACCAAGTTACAATTTCAAAAACATAGGCTAACAGGAAAAAAATCTGCTCTTCTTTGTAAGTTTTGTGTGAAAAGTTTCTAGATATCTCCTAATGTTTGTTAAATGCAACATGTATACGTTTAATGCCAACTTATACCATGCAATCCATTTGCTGGACAGAATTTTAAAGAATAACGTTTTCAAATAAAATTTTTAGATTACGTTTTTTTAACTAGACAGAAATACTCAAAGTGTAATACTAGCATGAAAAAATTGTCTAACTGAACGGTGGCACTATACCTATATCTGCAGCTTTTTTGCTTTACACCTCCACTTGTGGTTTTATTTCCTGTTGACTGTATACTGTCAGATTATTGAAAAGATTACCTCCCACGTTAACCGCACAAGGGACTCCTAATGTGCTCTGGCTGCCTAATAACCTAAAAAGTCAGTGGCTTCGAAGACGCCTTCCAGCCCCTGTAATCATCAGTTTAAAGACATGTCTCTCTCTGCAGTACAAGACAGTGGTTGCATGGCAGGCCTCCACTAGCGAAGGAAAGAGCTGTGCTCTAAAGGCTTAATTAGCCTGCATACTCCTCTTCATAACTGTTCAGTGTGCTTACATAGAATGGGTGGGGTGTATAATATTTTGCGACATGGTGGTACCTGTTGTATCTACATATTCTTAATATGTTTTTTTAGTAGTTGCATATGCTGAACCTGTGTGGTTTTGCCTTTTAAAGATATATTTTTCATTACTGCCCCCAGTGGCCAAAGGAGTGTGATGCATGCACTAAAGGTACACCAGAAGTCCTTACCTCAGATCAAGTGTCTTTGGGCAAGTGGACCAAAAGACATCTACAGTACATAGGTGTAATACCAATGCTTCCCCAGTAGATGGAGACATTCTTCAGACCAGAGTCACCATCTCCTCTCTCATTTGTGATGACCATCTCCTCTCTCATTTGTGATATGCAGTGAACACAGTCCTCCATCTTTTTTCTCTGTACCACATAAACAAGGCAAGGAACTCTTACGGCAATCTCTGCTGAGTTAGTGGGTCATTTCTCACTAATTCTCACTGACACTATTTGAGACAAGTCAAACGTTTAGTAACTCTGTATCGTCTAATATACTGTATGTGTTATATTATGAGCATATCTTTACAGATGTTTAATAAGTGAACCAAGTGTGTGTACGTGATGGTTGATGGAAGTCTGAATCATCTTCTTTATCTGAGGTTAAATCAGCTGCTCTGCTCATTGTTAGGGGCTGAGGGATGGTTGGTTTGAATGTTGTGGTAAGAGACAGCAATAAAAAGGGTCTGCACTCAGAGCTTGTTCACCTATTGGTGGGACAATTGTCTCTGTTGAGTCACCTACAGTCAGTCTTTGAGTTCTGGTGTATGTTAAAATGGCTATGACTTTTGACATTCGCTTTGTCACAGGATTTCTGCTCATTACCTCAGGTATGATCAAACCCTGCAACCCTTTTTTCTAGGGTGTGTTTGTGAATGAATGAACAATAATATGTAACCTATTTGGTTTAACCTGATTGTCTTTATCAAGTGAACCATGATTACCAACACAATGTGATGTTTGATGTATTTTTTGCTCCACCTTTTCCCCAAGAAGGCGAACGTTTATGTTTTGTGAACATTGGTGTCCTCTATTTACAGTTTTGGGCATTCCTGACCCACGTTACAAAGATTACGGCACTCAAGAGGTAAACCAAAACTTAAGGGTTACATTTGGCCCCTAGCCAAAACTTCAGGCAGTACCAACTCTCGAGGGCAATTTCAAAAAAGTAGCAAACAGATGACATTTGACTGTGTCTTATTATGTTTATTAGGTGTCTGCTGAGGAAGGGTTAAAGCTTCCTGGCGTGTGCAAAGCATGTACAAAGATTGTGGAGAAAGTGAGAAAGGTTCTTCCTAAGGATGCTGACCAGGTAAAGTTGTGCCGGCTAATTGAAAGATTCATAACCCTTCCATTATTACACATGCACCCCATTGAGCAGTTTAATATGCAAATTCTTGGTTATTTTTAAAATTGGACTTTTTTTCAATCGAATTCCAGTTAAAAGGAGCCATAACAATCCTTGAAATTTGCCCTCTCAAGAAAAGGTTTGAATTCGGCTGCCAATTAAATTACAGGTTCAGCAAATATATTTTTCCATATATTCCTTATACCATAGAGTGTAGCACAGCAGCAAGATGTGCTGGCCTACAAAACACTCAGATTATTTCTAACCCCTCATCTACTACCTTTCGGGGTCACTTGGCCCATTTGTCAACTTGTTAAACCTCATGTGGCGCTTGAGCCAAAAAGTCAGCCCACTCCTGCCATAAGGGGTAACCCTGCATATTATGACATGTGTAAGAGTTTTTATTCAGAGACACTGTTAAAATTGATATTTTTGCTATGAATGCAGATCAGACATATCATGGCAAAAACTTGTGACGCACACACAAAACCACATAACGAGGCATAGACATTATAGTCTTCACATAAACAATGTTTGCGACATTTGCAAATGCTCTCTTGCTGATTCTACATGCACTGTTTGCATTTACTTGCACCAGCGTTTGATTAGTTTTCCATCTTACGCAGGAGAAGATCTCACAGCAGCTGGAAAAAGTGTGTCCCCATCTTTGCCACCTCGAATCTGTGTGCCGGAGCTTCGTGAAGAAACACCTCAGCAAACTGGTGGCAGAGATCGCCTCTGCAGATGGTGCCAATGCAGCATGTGTTAAGCTTAAAGCGTGCAAGTAAGTATGTTTGCTGCACTGTAAAAAATAACATATATATAAACAACTTCAATAGATGCTGACAAGATTTAATAAATGTTCTTCATGGATATTGTTTAACATGGCTTAACTTAACAATGGCATGTATGTACGTACATGGCATTTTTTAAAGAAGACCAATGTAAGAAAAGTCCATGCAGCACATTGCCTCGTTTATTTTAGGTTGTTTGTAAGCAGCAGTTTTTACAGTAAGGGTATAATATTCCAATCAATGATTTTTTTAGGGGTGACAATATTTGTTTTAGATTAGTGCATGTTTTCATACAAGCGAGAAACTTAAGTTCTGTGTTATACAGCCAGAAATATTGTACAATTTTGTTGTAAATGTATAATGTGTGTGCAGGCCAAAGTCTGTGTCAGAGTTCATGTGAGAACCTGGATTACCCCCAGAGTAAACTGAAGCAAGCACAAGGCCAACCATCATGAAACCAACACAAGCTTCGCCACTCCCCCCCCTGCTTCTTCTCCACACCTATGAAGCTACTTCATTTAAATAAATAATTGAGCATATTATGACGTGTGTAAGAGTTTTTATTCAGAGACACTGTTAAAATTGATATTTTTGCTATGAATGCAGATCTTGAGATATTTAGACATATCATGGCAAAAACTTGTGACGCACACACAAAACCACATAACGAGGCATAAACATTATAGTCTTCACATGAACAATGTTTGTGACATTTACAAATGCAAATATATTCTCTTGCTGATTCTACATGCACTGTTTGCATTTTGGAATTCGGAAGAACATCAAGAAGATACTCCCCTGAAACTAAAGCATTGTCATGTGTGATTCATTCTGCAGTTCGCTGCTACCTTTATCACTGCAAACTTTCCAAATGTGGGAAGTCATGACAACTTGTCCTTGTCTGTTTTAGAAGTGCCATGTTTAGTATCATTCTTGGAACCTCTCTTGTGATGCACATTAACATCTCCACCTTCAGGGCAAACACATCACCCTGTGCACCCAACTTCTTATTAACACTGTTCCACACAGGGCCACTTACACCCACATCCTGTTTGCTGGTCAGAGAGACTTCTTTGAAATTTTCATCACCTAGGGGTGTGCCTGGTGATGGTATGAGTCACTAGATGGGTAGAAAAGGTTCAAGTAAAAAGTGAAAGGAAAACCATAATGGCATCTTGCGAATGTAAGCGGCAACCAACTGAATACCTCTTTCCCTTTTCAAATAGAAGCTGCAACTGCCCCCAGGGGCTTTAAAGAAATCAAAATGGCCCCTGTTTGTGCTAGTTCTTTGGTTTGTCCATTTTTGGTTTCTATGGAAACTTGCCAGTAAAGACGATGGACTCTGTGGTGGAGAATCCACTATCTATGGCTATGAAGGCCTCATTCCAAGCTAGGAGGAAACACAACAACTCACCATTCAGACTTTCAGATGATTATTCATTAACGACAACATGAATATTATATTCTCAATGTATTTATTGTTGATGTAGTTTATCAATCTTTCCTTCTGACTTTATACCAGCGAAAATAAAAGGATGGACAGGCATTTCTTTCCCTAACCCTTATTCACACAGGGACAGGGCCTTTTTGCCTTTTGTGCCATTTTTTTCGAGAGGACACGATGATTGGGCATGAAATGAGTTAGAGAGAGATGGGGTAGGGTTGGGAAATGACCCAGGCCCAATTCGAACTGGGCCTGGCCTCGGTTGGCCCACTTACTAATTCATCCATGGGGAAAGGTATTTAGTTAAAATTGTAACTAAACATGTCATTCTGACTGATATTATCAGTACAAATATCCCTGGCTATAATATATAATTTCTAGAGTATATAGAGTAATATCACCAACTAAGTGGATCTTAATGGTTATAACAATACACTACCAAGTGCTTTCAGCAAACAACCTCCTAAATGTTTTTGATTAAGGGAAGAGTGAATATATAGAAGAGATGAGTGAGGTCTATGGGTCCCACTCAAGCTTCCTTTTCAGTACTGAAAGTTCAAGACATAGCAGCTGAAACCAGCTGAGGTCTTACTATCTTGACATACCCATGGCAGGAACTTGCACATGTGCCCTTGGGCTTAGACTGTTTTTCAAAAAATATGTCTTGACATTGTTCGTCAGTGTTCCTGACACTGCTAATCACATTGACTTAATTGGTCATATAAAGATTTGGATTAAAATCAAGTCGCTTTGGGGTTTACTGATTGCATGCTGTGAAGATTACCAGCAGAAGAATAATTGTCTTGGACCAACACCAATAGGCCCGCTCTCTTACTGATGCTACTTTGAAATACTACGCTGTTATTATCACTATAGCACCAACAAAATGTAGCCTTCTATCAAAGATGCCCCCTCTGTGTGATATCTAGTGCAGAAAAAACTTGTCACGCAAGACACAGCCATTTAGACTTTCCATCTGTGTATGATTAGGTGGCTAGAATGTTTAAGTTGAGGTGAAACACAAGGTAGTTTGTGGGGGCTGTTACTGCACCTCACCCACCACATGAACAGTATGATGGATTCCTCAGAAATCAGTTGGGGTGAGAGAGGGTGGTGGTGGTGGTGGTGTGTGTGTGTGTGGGGGGGGTGGTGCTCAGCTGTGGTCACATATGCTCAGGAGGGCCATGGTTTCTACATGATCTTTAAAAACCCTCACGGTGCAAGTGTTGAGAAATAAGGTGAAGTAGATGTTATGTCCAATACTCACATGCTAAGGTTTGTTGGCGAAGGAACCCAGAATCCAATTTTGCATGTGTTCTTTTTTAAGGAGTTTAGATGGAATGACAGTATTGAAGACCAAGCTGTGATCCACAAAAAGCAGCCCATCAATGCAGTTTTTGTTTTCTAGATGTGCCAGGGTGGTGTGAGATGAGGGTGACAAGGCATTCTTGGTAGATCTATTATGACGATAGGCAAAGTAAAGTAGCACTGTAAGCTGTAGAAAGATAGACAACAAATAAACACCTTTGTTGAAGGGAATGACATTACTGTGGTATTATTTCATTACATTTCAAAAGACTCAATTCTAATGTCCGAAAAGCTGGATTTGGCTCATTCTTTGGATTTGTTGAACTCGTATCATTGCAGTAGTGCAAAACAAAGCAAACACGTAGCTTACAAAGTATATCAGTCCTTACAGTTTGAGCTAAAGGGGCTTTTTCACAGGGCCAAAATACTAGTTTGGAAGGGAACAGAACCACATCAAAAAGCACATGGCACAAAAAACTGACAGGGGAACAGACACACAAACAGCCAGGGGGCTACAGAAAAAAACAGTCAAAAGACGAAGTGCAAAAGACGAAGTTCACAGGTCAGTTACCGCCAGGACAGCAGATGTAGGGTGTCAGTATTGAGTTTGCACATCATTCACACATTTTATATTCAGCATAAAGTGGAAGTCACTTTACATTTCTATATAAGGACACAAACCATAACTATAACACTATACAGGTCTATATAAGGATACAAACTGCTGCAGTGATGTTTGTTTTGCAATGCAGTAGAATGAGAGGCAGATCTCCAGCATTCTTCTTGGGCAATCTTTTAACCCTGCTGACTTGCTTAGGTCAGAAATTTGCTTTTTTTCTCCACACTGGTTGGATTCATTAATAGTGTCACCAGGAATGCATTGAAGCCAGAGTGTCAGTTCCTGTGTTGCTTTTGCTATGGTGGTTCAAGTGTTGTTTCTAAGTGTAGAAATTAATCATAAATTTGAGAAAAACTGTATGCTCCACAAATACTTATTTTAGTACAAATCATGTCCCTATAACCCTTCAGTTCAACTTCTGTTACCCCTTTCACTGTTTTATTACTTCTGTTACCCATGTTTTAAATCGATAATAAGTTTTATTAAATGTAATTTCTAATGTGCACTGACTTAATTCACAGTTTGGACAAGTCATGGAGATGGTGTTGAAAAGGTGACATACATCTGACCATTTACACTTATAAAAAGTACAAAATATTATCATTTACTGTACCTTAAAGGTAAGAAATGCCTGTGTTCTTCCACATCGACAGGATGTTTGGGGGACCGATGCATCAATTCCAGGGACCTGCACACTTTGCAAATGGATCGCCAGAAGGATTAGGAGCAGCCTTCCTGAAGGAGCTAGTAAGGTGGGTTTCAGTGCTCAGGCAGAATGCAGCCATGACAGAGTACATTACCTCATTAAAAGACAAACCTGTGGGACAGTGTGTCAAAATACATCATAAATATAACTGTAAAATGATATATCAATTCTGCTTTCCCATTAAAGATAACATACAAAACAGAGCCAAAAAAACGAGTTTTGAACATATGAAACAAATCCACACAAACAATCTACAGTACCTCCCCCCAGGGAAACCACAACTAAAGAGCATCATCCACATGAATAGTTCAAATACATATGATGGAAGTCAAAATAAAAACATCATTACATTTACTTTTAAAGTTAAAACATGGAGGCATCAAACACACAGTGTTCTGATAAGATGAGTTTCTTTCATAGGAGGAAATCAGAGAGTACTTGGAGACTGTGTGCAACAAGTCCTTTCTAAAGGGCCCTTGGTTTGTGAAAAAAATTCTGAACAAACTGCCAGATGAAATATCTTCCTCAGATGATGTGAGAACCATCTGTGTCCATATTAAGGCCTGCAAGTGGGTTTATTTTTGTCTTTTGTCTCGTCTAACTTTTCACGTTACAGAGGTGTCAATCCCGGCCTAAGAAAATAAAAACCCTGCCATGTATTCCTTCTGTCTGTGCACTTAACACCGATGATTACACATATTAGTCGATGTACCTGTCTGATGATGTGTGCTGATTAGAATCATGGTTCCAAAAAATAGTTGAATCAAATATGTGGCAGTGATTGTACTTTCTGAAGTCAGGATTGACATCTCTGTTAGTTAATGAAACATAAGTATGAGCATAGCTCATCTCCGTAAGGGGCTGCTTTACCAGGCTACCTTACAATTGCACTGCATAACATCTGATGATGCATAGCAGTACAATGAAGTAGTGGTAATATAAACTAATTTAAAAGTTAATGATGGAATGTTGCAGATTTAGAGAGCTTTGCAAAAACTCAAAAGCCCATGCCTTTTCTCAACTGTTGCACACATGAAATGTTGTCCAGGAACACACACTACATTAGATGATAATGCATAATCAGCTTCCAGAAAAAAAGGGAAAATTCCTCCAACTGGAATTCTTCCAATGTCAATAATGACTCATTTGTTACATTCCTTAATGTGTTAATGTAAGTCAGCTATTCCATTTGTCTTTGTCTTTCTTGATGTATTCAGGCCAAAGCTGGTGTAAGGCCCTGGCAAAGCCTGCGGTTAAACAGACAGAAGAGCTGAGCTGTCTACACTTCAGCTGCTATTATCATATCTTTATGAAACATGATAATATCTCATCTGGCATTTCTGATCATCGTGAACCCCTGCAAAACAATGAGGGAAGTAAATCTAAAATAATAAATAATAAAATAATAAATAAAAAAATAAAGCATTGTTACAAACAGAAAATATGGTGAATTTGCTTTACTGCTTTTAACTCACACCAACAATTTGGCATATTGCGTGTCTCTGACCTACTACAAGTCATGTATCACATTTATTTATAATTCTGAGAAGTGTTCTTGCTTGGCCGACACTTAAGCTTCCTTTTCAGTACTGAAAGTACAAGAATAACCAGGAAATATTGAGCAATTTTTTTCCCATCGCTAATCGCCTACAGCCATACCATAAAGAAACCCGTTACAGAATTTCTTACTCACTGCACGTTAAGAGTGCAACAGGTGAATATGGACTTTTGAAAAGAGAGCTAGAGTAACAGTAACAGTAAGTAACTACTTTGTTTCTCTTGGTTAACAAAGGGTGTTAATGACTTGCCTTTTTCCTGTGGAATACATGAGAGTAAAAAAAAGAATAAACTGCTTTAAAAACTACTTTTCTGCTCCGACTATCATGTTTTATTATTTTCATAAAGTCAAATTAAACATACCACCACAGACCGATAAAGTGAAATAATTCTTCAGTGGGTGACTGTTGCAGACAATGCTTACAGTATCTATCGAATATTCCAAGATGTACCACATTTTTTATCGATTTATTGATCTCTTCAGCATGAAAGACCATGACGGCTGTAACTTCAGAAGCAAAGACACTGTACACATTTGCACAGTCACAATCATCCATGATGATGAACCAGACCGACCAGTCTCAAGCCTGTGATTCCAGAGCAGACTTCCAGTTTGACTTCTTCCCTGTTGTCTACTGCTTGGTGATGATCTTGGGTGTACCAGGCAACCTGGCCGCTCTCTGGTTCTTCTTCCGTAACAGGAAGCAGAGGACCCCTTCGGACGTCTTCATAGTCAACCTGACCGTGGCCGACACGTCGTTCCTGTGTAGTCTTCCCTTCCGCATCCACTACCACTTGCAGCACAATGTTTGGAACTTAGGAAGAGCTGCTTGCTACTTCAGTGGCATCATTTTCCATGTCAACATCTACACCAGTCTTCTGTTTATGACCTGTATCTGTGTAGACCGCTATGTGGCCACGATGCACCCGATCGTCTACGTGCGCCTGAGAAACACCCATTACACTGTGATCGTCAGCGCTGCCAACTGGCTGCTATGTGCCATCGCAGTGCTGCTGTTAATCTTGGGGGGCCCAGATGGCCAGGATAAAAACTGCATTCAGAAATTCAGTCTTGGACCCTATGGTAGTCTCTGCCTGCAGTTATTCTCCCTGATGCTCTCAGCAGTCACCCTGGTGTGCTATCCACTGGTGGCACGCCGCATCACCCACATTCGGACAGAAGCAGCAGGCAAAGCTGGGCGTATCATTTATGCCATCCTGGCCATCACACTGCTGTGCTTCCTGCCTTACCTCACAGTCAACCTTCTGTATCTTCTGCACCGTATGCACTTCATACAGAGCTGTGCCTGGGCAGATGCCGTCTATAAAGCCCGCTGCGTCACCATGGCACTGGTCAGCTGGAACAGCTGTCTGGACCCTCTGCTCTACTACTTCAGCAGAAACCACTCAAAGTGGCGCTTGCCCCGACTCGCATGGCGGTGGTCAGGCAGTGGCACCGCAGGGAGTGAGGAACAGACCACAGTGGACATCGCTCTGAGGTGTTGAGGGAAGTAACAGGTGCACAGAGAAGTAACAGGTGCACATACTTCCTGGTTTCCTATGCAATTACACATTAGTATTTAGCAAATTCACTCAGCTGCTGTCGGCAGGTCTGAAAACAGGCCTGAAAATTTACAGCATTCAGGTCCCTCCCAAACCCTTTCCTTAACTCCAAAACGATCCTCTCCTTCCTCTCTTCCCCTTCTACAGACATGCTCGTGCATGTTACAGTGAGTTCACAGGTGAAGGAGTGCAGTATCCTCAGCAACAGCAACAAACCACTCCTGATTGCCATGAGTATGGTAATTTTACTAATCAGGCCACGGGCTGTAGGTGATGCCAAAGGGGTCGTATTAGTTCCTAAACTGCTTATTTCATGTACTACTGTTATTAAATTGTGACACTTCCAGCAAATGTTTTTAGAAAAAGCTTTTGTGGTAATTTAACAATTATACAAATCAGACTACAGGCTGTAGGTGGTGCCAAAGAAGTCGTAATAATTCCCAAACTGCCTTTAAAGGCCTGCTGACAACACCCTTTAATATACTTTTTATTATTTGAAGACTATTGTACAAGGTAATTACTTTGTGGTGGGAAATAGATGCTCAAGTTTTCTGTTGGCATGTTACAAATTTGAAACATTGCTTTGCATGTCATTATTGTTAATAGTCAACCAAAGGGAGAACTGAGTGTTTTTTGAGTGGATCTCATGGAAAGAGCCATGTTCTTCCAGCTGGTCTGTTGCAATCTGTGTGGGGGAAAAAGCACTTTGTGTAGAGTGTGTATTTTAACCACTCTAGTATCTAGTATCAGATATGTTTGTCAATTGCCAACATGTGTGTGTACAAATTGCCACTTTTAAAAAATGCTAACTCCAATAACAATGTAGATAAAACAAACCAATGTAAATAAAGCAAGCCATCGGTGTTAAAAATATCGTTAGCTTCATAGCATAATTGCCTAAGTCATTTTTTGGTCAAATTGAGATTTTTACATAACTTTACTCCCCTACCACTTCTGCATCATCCTGTCTGTCTGCCTATGTCATTGGCCAATCACAACACTCATAAAAGTAAAAAAAAACATAGCTGCCCAAGTCATTCATTTGACCTAGGCAGTTTTACCATTTGACTTAGGCAGTTTTTATACAATCAATTTGACTTAGGCAGATTATGCCTATGACTTAGGCAGTTTTTCTGAGAATATAAAATAAACATTACATCTTCTCAGCCATTTTGCATACATCAAAACTGCCTAAGTCACTTTTATTTGATAAAAAAAAAATATGTTCGGTTTTGTTCTTTTTCCAAACTTTTCCTCACATCTACTTGAATGTTCTGTGAAAATATCAATCAAAAATATGCATGTGATTTTTAGAAAATGTGTTTTTTCTTGTTTTCCAAAAACACAAAAAAATGACTTAGGCAATTATGCTATCAAGCTAACGATATGTGAATGCTTTAGTAAGTTGATGGCATGATTTAGTAGGCCTATATGTAATGATATGTAATGTGTCACCTGATGTATAGAATTGTTCTTTCCATGGCTCTTGTGGGCGCTGTAGAGCTGACATAACAAAGAATGAAGTTAATGTAACATGCTTAATATCTTTCTAAAATAACAGCCTCAGTATGAAATGCTAATGGTAATGTTACACTTTTAGTTATTTTTGCTTAGGGAAACAAGCTTTAAAACAACTTCTGTTGAATTTTCACTTAAATGCAGTTTAACATTATTGCTTAGCTCACATACCGTTTTAACTATGGCTTCCTTTATTCACCCTGCATTAAACTGTGAACAGAACTAAATAAAACGACATAACAAATAAAAGGAAAAAGGATAACTAACCGGGGCTGAAACTGTGTGTGTTTTAGAAACGAACTGAAATTATAGATAAATTGCACTTCGTTTTCGTCTTTGCCAGTTTATTTTTCATACAAGGGGAAACTCTCTCCCGCGCGTCAACAAGCACAAAGACTCGCTGCGCGTGAAGATTTCAGTCTTGAGCTACCCCTGTTATAACTCTTGCAAAATAACTTTGTGGATGACAAGGTGTCTGTAGCGGTAGTTTATTCACACGGATGTTATTAACACGGAAGTCTGTGTATCAGGGTCTCAGCATATTATCTCCTCTAATCATGATACAACAGTGCAACACACACACACACACACACACAAACATGTTGAGTAACTTTTATTGGCTTATCTTTGAGCGTGATGAGTGGCTGTACATTCTGTCGCTTTTTCTGTTTTGCAGCACGACTCCCAACACCCTTGCCTAAGGTTTTATGCTTTATTGCTTAATGTTTTTATATATAATGTTATATTGCTTAATAGTGCTCAATTGTTTATTTATTTATACACATATGAGGCTGCGAGGGGGTGGGGACCTACGTGTTTTGCTCTTGTATAAAAATATAATTTGTGAGGCAAAAATAAACTTGGATCTTGATACTTAAATAGTAGTGCAAACAAAATAGTGCAAGGTAGCCTAAACCAACACACAAAAAAATCCATGCAGCATGTCTTAGTTTTTTTAAAGTTGGTTCTAAGCAACACTCTTTACAGTGGTCTGACTCTGGGATTCCCCTCGCGTCTTCTCAGCTCTTGTGGTATACAGCTGGTTAGCTGCATTCAGTCAGTTGACATTTCTATTTCTCAATGCACGTCACATTGTCTTAGTGAATTAACTTAGCGGCATTAAGCAACCATTACCTGCAAAGTAGCAGGAGACACCAAGTTACAATTTCAAAAACATAGACTAACAGGAAAAAAATCTGCTCTTCTTTGTAAGTTTTGTGTGAAAAGTTTCTAGATATCTCCTCATGTTTGTTAAATGCAACATGTATACGTTTAATGCCAACTTTTACGTTTTTTTTAACTAGACAGAAATACTCAAAGTGTAATACTAGCATGAAACATTTGTCTAACTGAACGGTGGTACTACCTACTGTATATCTGCAGGTTTTTTGCTTTACACCCCCACTTTTGGTTTTATTTTCTGTTGACTGTATACTGTCAGATTATTGAAAAGATTACCTTCCACGTTAACCGCACAAGGGACTCCGAATGTGCTCTGGCTGCCTAATAACCTAAAAACTCAGTGGCTTCGAAGACGCCGTCCAGCCCCTGTAATCATCAGTTTAAAGACATGTCTCTCTCTGCAGTACAAGACAGTGGTTGCATGGCAGGCCTCCACTAGCGAAGGAAAGAGCTGTGCTCTAAAGGTTTAATTAGCCTGCATAGTCCTCTTCATAACTGTTCAGTGTGCTTACATAGGATGGGTTCACAAATACCTCAGTCACATACGTAATCATATTAATGTTTCATATAATACTTTGCGACATGGTGGTACCTGTTGTATCTACATATTCTTAATATGTTTTTTTAGTAGTTGCATATGCTGAACCTGTGTGGTTTTGCCTTTTAAAGATATATTTTTTTCATTACTGCCCCCAGTGGCCAAAGGAGTGTGATGCATGCACTGAAGGTACACCAGAAGTCCTTACCTCAGATCAAGTCTCCTTGCAAGTGGACCAAAAGACATCTACAGTACATAGGTGTAATACCAATGCTTCCCCAGTAGATGGAGACATTCTTCAGACCAGAGTCACCATCTCCTCTCTCATTTGTGATGACCATCTCCTCTCTCATTTGTGATATGCAGTGAACACAGTCCTCCATCTTTTTCTCTGTACCTAATAAACAAGGCAAGGAACTCTTACGGCAATCTCTGCTGAGTTAGTGGGTCATTTTTCACTAATTCTCACTGACACTATTTGAGACAAGTCAAACGTTTAGTAACTCTGTATCGTCTAATATACTGTATGTGTTATATTATGAGCATATCTTTACAGATGTTTAATAAGTGAACCAAGTGTGTGTACGTGATGGTTGATGGACGTTAGTCTGAATCATCTTCTTTATCTGAGGTTAAATCAGCTGCTCTGCTCATTGTTAGGGGCTGAGGGATGGTTGGTTTGAATGTTGTGGTAAGAGACAGCAATAAAAAGGGTCTGCACTCAGAGCTTGTTCACTTGTTGGTGGGACAATTGTCTCTGTTGAGTCACCTACAGTCAGTCTTTGAGTTCTGGTGTATGTTAAAATGGCTATGACTTTTGACATTCGCTTTGTCACAGGATTTCTGCTCATTACCTCAGGTATGATCAAACCCTGCAACCCTTTTTTCTAGGGTGTGTTTGTGAATGAATGAACAATAATATGTAACCTATTTGGTTTAACCTGATTGTCTTTATCAAGTGAACCATGATTACCAACACAATGTGATGTTTGATGTATTTTTTCCTCCACCTTTTCCCCAAGAAGGCGAACGTTTATGTTTTGTGAACATTGGTGTCCTCTATTTACAGTTTTGGGCATTCCTGATCCACGTTACAAAGATTACGGCACTCAAGAGGTAAACCAAAACTTAAGGGTTACATTTGGCCCCTAGCCAAAACTTCAGGCAGTACCAACTCTCGAGGGCAATTTCAAAAAAGTAGCGAACAGATGACATTTGGTTTTTTTTGTTGTTGTTTTTTTTGTTTACGGTATATTTTTGACTGTGTCTTATTATGTTTATTAGGTGTCTGCTGAGGAAGGGTTAAAGCTTCCTGGCGTGTGCAAAGCATGTACAAAGATTGTGGAGAAAGTGAGAAAGGTTCTTCCTAAGGATGCTGACCAGGTAAAGTTGTGCGGGCTAATTGAAAGATTCATAACCCTTCCATTATTACACATGCACCCCATTGAGCAGTTTAATATGCAAATTCTTGGTTATTTTTTAAATTTTAAATTTTCAATCGAATTCCAGTTAAAAGGAGCCATAACAATCCTTGAAATTTGCCCTCTCAAGAGAAGCTTTGAATTCGGCTGCCAATTAAATTACAGGTTCAGCAAATATATTCTTTATATTCCATAATATTCCTTATACCATAGAGTGTAGCACAGCAGCAAGATGTGCTGGCCTACAAAACACTCAGATTATTTCTAACCCCTCATCTACTACCTTTCGGGGGCACTTGGCCCATTTGTCAACTTGTTAAACCCCATGTGGCGCTTGAGCCAAAAAGTCAGCCCACTCCTGCCATAAGGGGTAACCCTGCATATTATGACATGTGTAAGAGTTTTTATTCAGAGACACTGTTAAAATTGATATTTTTGCTATGAATGCAGATCAGACATATCATGGCAAAAACTTGTGACGCACACACAAAACCACATAACGAGGCATAGACATTATAGTCTTCACATAAACAATGTTTGCGACATTTACAAATGCTCTCTTGCTGATTCTACATGCACTGTTTGCATTTACTTGCACCAGCGTTTGATTAGTTTTCCATCTTACGCAGGAGAAGATCTCACAGCAGCTGGAAAAAGTGTGTCCCCATCTTGGCCACCTCGAATCTGTGTGCCGGAGCTTCGTGAAGAAACACCTCAGCAAACTGGTGGCAGAGATCGCCTCTGCAGATGGTGCCAATGCAGCATGTGTTAAGCTTAAAGCGTGCAAGTAAGTATGTTTGCTGCACTGTAAAAAATAACATATATATAAACAACTTCAATAGATGCTGACAAGATTTAATAAATGTTCTTCATGGATATTGTTTAACATGGCTTAACTTAACAATGGCATGTATGTACGTACATGGCATTTTTTAAAGAAGACCAATGTAAGAAAGGTCCATGCAGCACATTGCCTCGTTTATTTTAGGTTGTTTGTAAGCAGCAGTTTTTACAGTAAGGGTATAATATTCCAATCAATGATTTTTTTAGGGGTGACAATATGTTTTAGATTAGTGCATGTTCTCATACAAGCGAGAAACTTAAGTTCTGTGTTATACAGCCAGAAATATTGTACAATTTTGTTGTAAATGTATAATGTGTGTGCAGGCCAAAGTCTGTGTCAGAGTTCATGTGAGAACCTGGATTACCCCCAGAGTAAACTGAAGCAAGCACAAGGCCAACCATCATGAAACCAACACAAGCTTCGCCACTTCCCCCCCTGCTTCTTCTCCACACCTATGAAGCTACTTCATTTAAATAAATAATTGAGCATATTATGACGTGTGTAAGAGTTTTTATTCAGAGACACTGTTAAAATTGATATTTTTGCTATGAATGCAGATCTTGAGATATTTAGACATATCATGGCAAAAACTTGTGACGCACACACAAAACCACATAACGAGGCATAAACATTATAGTCTTCACATGAACAATGTTTGTGACATTTACAAATGCAAATATATTCTCTTGCTGATTCTACATGCACTGTTTGCATTTTGGAATTCGGAAGAACATCAAGAAGATACTCCCCTGAAACTAAAGCATTGTCATGTGTGATTCATTCTGCAGTTCGCTGCTACCTTTATCACTGCAAACTTTCCAAATGTGGGAAGTCATGACAACTTGTCCTTGTCTGTTTTAGAAGTGCCATGTTTAGTATCATTCTTGGAACCTCTCTTGTGATGCACATTAACATCTCCACCTTCAGGGCAAACACATCACCCTGTGCACCCAACTTCTTATTAACACTGTTCCACACAGGGCCACTTACACCACATCCTGTTTGCTGGTCAGAGAGACTTCTTTGAAATTTTCATCACCTAGGGATGTGCCTGGTGATGGTATGAGTCACTAGATGGGTAGAAAAGGTTCAAGTAAAAAGTGAAAGGAAAACCATAATGGTATCTTGCGGTACGACTGTAAGCGGCAACCAACTGAATACCTCTTTCCCTTTTCAAATAGAAGCTGTAACTGCCTCCAGGGGCTTTAAAGAAATCAAAATGCCCCCTGTTTGTGCTAGTTCTTTGGTTTGTCCATTTTTGGTTTCTATGGAAACTTGCCAGTAAAGACGATGGACTCTGTGGTGGAGAATCCACTATCTATGGCTATGAAGGCCTCATTCCAAGCTAGGAAGAAACACAACTCACCATTCAGACTTTCAGATGATTGTTCACTAACAACAACATGAATATTATATTCTCAATGTATTTATTGTTGATGTAGTTTATCAATCTTTCCTTCTGACTTTAAACCAGTGAAAATAAAAGGATGGACAGGCATTTTTTCCCTAACCCTTATTCACACAGGGACAGGGCCTTTTTGCCTTTTGTGCCATTTTTTTCGAGAGGACACGATGATTGGGCATGAAATGAGTTAGAGAGAGATGGGGTAGGGTTGGGAAATGACCCAGGCCCAATTCGAACTGGGCCTGGCCTCGGTTGGCCCACTTACTAATTCATCCATGGGGAAAGGTATTTAGTTAAAATTGTAACTAAACATGTCATTCTGACTGATATTATCAGTACAAATATCCCTGGCTATAATATATAATTTCTAGAGTATATAGAGTAATATCACCAACTAAGTGGATCTTAATGGTTATAACAATACACTACCAAGTGCTTTCAGCAAACAACCTCCTAAATGTTTTTGATTAAGGGAAGAGTGAATATATAGAAGAGATGAGTGAGGTCTATGGGTCCCACTCAAGCTTCCTTTTCAGTACTGAAAGCACAAGACGTACCAGCTGAAACCAGCTGAGGTCTTACTATCTTAACATACCCATGGCAGGAACTTGCACATGTGCCTTTGGGCTTAAACTGTTTTTCAAAAAATATGTCTTGACATTGTTCGTCAGTGTTCCTGACACTGCTAATCACATTGACTTAATTGGTCATATAAAGATTTGGATTACAATCAAGTCGCTGTGGGGTTTACTGATTGCATGCTGTGAAGATTACCAGCAGAAGAATAATTGTCTTGGACCAACACCAATAGGCCCGCTCTCTTACTGATGCCACTTTGAAATACTACGCTGTTATTATCACTATAGCACCAACAAAATGTAGCCTTCTATCAAAGATGCCCCCTCTATGTGTGATATCTAGTGCAGAAAAAACTCGTCACGCAAGACACAGCCATTTAGACTTTCCATCTGTGTATGATTAGATGGCTAGAATGTTTAAGTTGAGGTGGTTTGTGGGGGCTGCTACTGCACCTCACCCACCACATGAACAGTATGATGGATTCCTCAGAAATCAGTTGGGGTGAGAGAGGGTGGTGGTGGTGGTGGTGGTGTGTGTGTGTGTGTGTGGGGGGGTGCTCAGCTGTGGTCACATATGGTCAGGAGGGCCATGGTTTCTACATGATCATTAAAAACCCTCACGGTGCCAGTGCTGAGAAACAAGGTGAAGTAGATGTTATATCCAATACTCACATGCTAAGGTTTGTTGGCGAAGGAACACAGAATCCAATTTTGCATGTGTTCTTTGAGTGTCAGACAAAGAAGTTTTTTAAGGAGTTTAGATGGAATGACAGTATTGAAGACCAAGCTGTGATCCACAAAAAGCAGCCCAACAATGCAGTTTTTGTTGTCTAGATGTGCCAGGGTGGTGTGAGATGAGGGTGACAAGGCATTCTTAGTAGATCTATTATGATGATAGGCAAAGTAAAGTAGCACTGTAAGCTGTAGAAAGATAGACAACAAATAAACACCTTTGTTGAAGGGAATGACACTACTGTGGTCAATTCTAATGTCTGAAAAGCTGGATTTGGTGTCTCATTCTTTAGATTTGTTGGCCTTGTATTATTGCAGTAGTGCAACATAAAGCAAACATGTAGCTTACAAAGTATATCAGTCCTTACAGTTTGAGCTAAAGGGGCTTTTTCACAGGGCCAAAATAGTTTAGAAGGGAACAGAACCACATCAAAAAGCACATGGCACAAAAACTGACAGGGAAATAGACACACAAACAGCCAGCAGGGGGCTACAGAAAAAACAGTCAAAAGACGAAGTGCAAAACACAGAATCCTGACATACAGTTAATATTATCGTAAGTTACTATTGTAAAATTACTAGAGTAAGGTTCAAAAACACTGTAATATTAAACCATAGTAAATATGTGGTATACCATAGTTTATTTACTAGAGTGAACTATAGTATTTTTTCATATGGGTTCACAGGTCAGTTGTTATTTACCGCCAGGACAGCAGATGTAGGGTGTCAGTATAGAGTTTGCACATCATTCACACATTTTATATTCAGCATAAAGTGGAAGTCACTTTACAGGTCTATATAAGGACACAAACCATAACTATAACACTATACGGGTCTATATAAGGATACAAACTGCTGCAGTGATGTTTGTTTTGCAGCGCAGTAAGGATGAGAGGCAGATCTCCAGCATTCTTCTTGGGCATTCTTTTAACCCTGCTGACTTGCTTAGGTAAGAAATTTGCTTTTTTGCTCCACACTGGTTGGATTCATTAATAGTGTTACCAGGACTGCATTGAAGCCAGAGTGTCAGTTCCTGTGTTGTTTTTGCTTTGCTGATTCGAGTGTTGTCTCTAAATGTAACCCTACCACAGAAATTAATCAGAAATTTGAGAAAAACTGTATGCTGCACAAATACTTATTTTAGTACCAATCATATCCCTGTAACCCTTCAGTTCAACTTCTGTTACCTTTTATCCTGTTTTAAATTGATAATACGTTTTATTAAATGTAATTTCTAATGTGCACTGACTTCATTTACAGTTTGGACAAGTCATGGAGATGGTGTTGAAAAGGTGACATACATCTGACAATTTACACTTTAAAAACAGTAAAAAATATTACAATTACAGTGCATATTAATGACTGAAGTAACACATTATTTAGCCAAATGAATGAGACATGCTGGTCTTGGCCTAAATGCATTGACATTTCCTCCAGAATTTTATCCACTAATGTCAGAACCTGACTGACATGTTTGGGGTCAACACTAAGCCAAGGAGCCAGAACCTTTTGTTTGCTATATATTGGCTGCTGTGAGGGTTTTGACAAAAGATATTTTGAGCTGTTGCTTGGAGGAATGCTAATGTCATAGGGAAAAAGGGATGGTTGATGGAATGCAGAATGTATGTATGAATGTGTGTGTGTGTATGTGTGTAAGTATATATGCAATTATGTAGGCATTTGTATATATTTATTTGGTAACACTTTATTTTACGGTTCCTTTTTCAGTGTATCTACATGTAACAGCATGTAATATTATGTACTTACATTGTACATATCTAACACTAACCATACCCATAACCCAAACCTTATGGTACAGTCACACTTTGTTACACTGTAACTAATTGGTGTAGGCCTAACAGAGACAGTAAAATAAAGTGGAACCATTTATTTATTTATTTCTATGTGAAACCAATACAAATGCAACACAGGGCCGAAAAACATGTACCCTGTAGTGCATACATGTGATAATATTGGATAATTATGACAGAACTGGATTGGGTAAAACCCTAAAACTGCTTCATTTACTGTACCTTAAAGGTAAGAAATGTCTGGGTTCTTCCATATCGACAGGATGTTTGGGGGACCGATGCATCAATTCCAGGGACCTGCACACTTTGCAAATGGATCGTCAGAAGGATTCGGAGCAGCCTTCCTGAAGGAGCTAGTAAGGTGGGTTTCAGTGCTCAGACAGAATGCAGCCATGACAGATAACATTACCTGTGGGACAGTGTGTCAAAATGCATCATAAATATAACTGTACAATGATATATCAATTCTGCTTTCCCATTAAAGATAACACACAAAACAAAGCCCAAAAAACAGAGTTTTGAACATTTGAAACAAATCCACACAAACAATCTACAGTTAATCAATCTAAAGTTAAAACATGGAGGCATCGAACACACAGTGTTCTGACAATATGAGTTTCTTTCATAGGAGGAAATCAGAGAGCACTTGGAGACTGTGTGCAACAAGTCCTTTCTGAAGGGCCCTTGCCGCTGGTTTGTTAAAAAATTTCTGAACAAACTGCCAGATGAAATATCTTCCTCAGATGATGTGAGAACCATCTGTGTCCATCTTAAGGCCTGCAAGTGGGTTTATTTTTGTCTTTTGTCTCGTCTAACTTTTTACTCTACAGAGGTGTCCACCCTTGCCTCAGAAAGTAAAAAGCCTGCCATGTATGCATGCATAACATCTGATGATGTATAGCAGTGCAATGAAGTTGTGATAATACAAACTAATTTAAAAGTTAATGGTGGAATGTTGCAGATTTAGAGAGCTTTGCAAAAACTCAAAAGCCAATGCCTTTTCTCAACTGTTGCACACATTACAAGAAATTTTGTCCAGCAACAGACTACATTAGATGATAATGCATAATTACTGTACATCAGCTTCTAGGAAAATTCCTCCAAATGGGATTCCTCCAATGTCAATAATGACTAATTTTTTACATTCCTTAATGTGTTAATGTAAGTAAGCTATTCCATTTGTCTTTGTCTTTCTTGATGTATTCAGGCCAAAGCTGGTATAAGGCCCCGGCAAAGCCTGTGGTTAAACCGGCAGAAGAGTTGAGCTGTCTACACTTCAACTGTCTTTATGAAACATGATAATATCTCATCTGGCATATCTGATAATCGTGAACCCCTGCAAAACAGTGAGGGAAATAAATCTAAAATAAAAAATAATAAGTAATAAAATACTAAATAAAAAAATAAAGCATTGTTACAAACAGAAAATATGGTGCATTTGCTTGACTGCCTCTAACTCAGACCAACAATTTGGCATATTGCGTGTCTCTGACCTACTACAAGTCATGTATCACATTTATATCTAATTCTGAGAAGAGTGTTCTTGCTTGAGCACTTGGCTTGAAGAAGAGTGTTCTTGGCTTGAGCAGCCAGCACTTAAGCTTCCTTTTCAGTACTGAAAGTACACAAATTACCAGCTAACACCAGCCGAGCTCTTACTATCCCAGGGCAGGAACTTGCACATATGCCTTTGTGCTTAGACTGCACAACTTGAAAACTGACTTGTTCCTGACATTGCTAATCATATGGACTTAATTGGTCATATGAAGGCTTTGACTAAAATTAAGTCACTTTGGGGTTTACTGATCACATACTGTATAGATCCACAGCAGAAGGAATACTTGTCTTGGACCAACACCAATGGGCCCACTCTCTTTTACTGATGCCCCTATGAAATACTGCGCTAGCCGGTATAACTTTAGCACCCACAAAATGTAAAAATAGTGAACACAGTCACAGTTTTATTGGGCTGCCACCATGAAGAAACCATGACCCTCCTGAGCCTATGTGAGCAGAAAGTAAAATCCCTGCCACATATATGATCCAACTGTTTTTTTTTAACCATGATCAACAGTCCTGACAGTCCTGGAAATAGTCATCCTGGTCTCTGTTCTCATATGTTCAGGTGAGTAACTGATGTTTTTGGCAACATATTACTGTTAAATTTGCATAGCAAACGAATGTTGTCTCCCAAACTGGTCTGACTCAAAAAATATTTCTTTTATAAAATATTTATTTTAAAATCCCTGCCACCTACAAAATGTAGTCCCCTATCAACAAACACCCTTCTGTATGTATGATATCTAGCACAGAAAAAAGACTGTCATACAAAGGAACAGCCATTTAGACTTTCCATCCGTGTATGATTAGGTGGCTAGAGAGTGAAGATTTAAGTTGAAGTGAAACACAAGCTGATCGGTGGGGGCTGTCTCAGCACCTCACCCACTACATGGAGAGTATGATGGGTTTCTCAGAAATTAGTGGTGGTGGGTGGGGGGGGGGGGGGGGGGGGGCTACATGTTGTCTGTGTTGTGATAGTGGCTAGCACATGTAGAGAAACCACAGCTGAAGAGCTCCACCCACACCCACAAACTGCAAGATTAGTTATCTCCCTCAGATGATGTTAGAACCATTTGTGTTCATCTTAAAGCCTGCAGGTGGGTTTATTTTTGTCTTTTGTCTTGTCTAACTTTTTACTTTACAGAGGTGTCAACCCTTGCCTCAGAAAGTAAAAACTCTCCCATGTAATCCTTCTGCCTGTGCACTTAACAGATTATTACATAAATTAGCTGATGTACCTGTCTGATGACGTGTGCCGATTAGAATTATGGTTCCAAAAAAATAGTTTGATCAAATATGTGGCAGAGATTTTACTTTCTGGTCACATACACTCAGGAGGGTCATGGCTCCTGCATGATGGCAGCCAAATGAAGCATGTGGTTCCAATCATATTGCATGACAACTGCCCTGTCAATGGTTGTTTTTCATGGGAAACTTGAGTGCTGGTGAGTCAAACTGGAAATACACCGATATGGATGTTACCTGGTGACCTATCATGACACCTGATTTAGAAGAAAACACACACACACACATACACAGAAGCTACGTGCTAGGTGGGTGTGGAGGGTGGTCTCAGGAGAAAACCACCAGTACTTCTGATGTCACTGTGAAGTATAAAGAGTCCTTCAAGCCATGCAGTTAGTCACCTTCAGTACTGCTGCTCCTCTCCATCAAGATGAAAATAGTCTCAGTCATCCTGGTCTGTGTCCTCATATGTTCAGGTGAGTAGCTGATGTTTTCAGCAACATATTACTGTTAAATTCATATAGCAGACAAATGTTGCCTCCCAAACTGGTCTGACTCAAAAATATTTATTTTAGTATACCATTTCAGTGACTACATTGGATGTGAACATAGTTTTTTTTTAAGGTTTTGCCTATGACTGGGAGGATCCTGACTATGAGGAAGACAGCCTAGAAATGGTAAGACTATCCATTAGGTAGCACATGAAGGCAGCTTACTTGTGTGTGATGAATGCATATACTCTGGCAGACTGGTGTTTATTTGATTTAAAAATCTTCACAGCATGCCTTGCATGGTGTCTATTTGTCTCTCTGTCCCAGGTTGAAGGTGGGAATGTTGCAAAGGCACCTGGTATCTGCTGGGCGTGCAAGTGGCTCTTGAACAAGGTCAAAAAGGCCATCTCAGATACCAGCTCAAAGGTGAGAATCAAGGCAAGACTAACCAATGGGTTTTCTGAACACAAACCCAGTGGCCTGCCCACCAGTAATTAAAAAAACACAAGTAAACTATGATTGTTGAAAAAAAAATTAAGAAAAAATTGTGAAGTTGCATTGCACCTAACTCCTTACCTATTAGACTGCTCATGGCATCATTGCTCTCTATATTTGAAGCCAGGGGGACTGTGTCTTTGTAATCTGGTCCTGCTGAGCTTGTGTGTGGTAGAAGCTAAATGGTAACTGTGTAGATCTATGTTGATACCAATGATGCCCCCTCTACAGGATGAGATTCAAGGGAAACTGCGAGCTGGCTGTGAACAAATAGGCTTTCTCAGGTCCGCGTGCAAGGTCTTTGTGAAAAAATACTTGTCAGTGTTGGTGGAGGAGCTTTCCACCACTGACAATGTGAGAACCATCTGTGTTTCTGTAAAAGCATGCAAGTGAGTTCCAGACAGCAACACTGCACATAACAATTTTGACAAAAGGCTCAAGAAATAAAAAAACTAAGCAGTTTTTTGTTTGTTTTTACCCATACAGGCCCAAGGAACTGATATACATGTGAGGTACCAATGGGAGGGCAACATCTTTGACTAAACCTCCAAGGTCATCTTTTCAGTTGTTGGCTAAAACTGTTGATCTTTCTTTGGTTCTTGACTCTGACTTTGAGTACTTGCTGTAGCTTAAAATTATTTGCATTATAAAGTGTTATCTCAGTTTGAATAAACTGCATTTTTGTTATCATTGTAATTAAATAAAACTTTAGCATGCTAAAATGACTCATGTGAATGTCTGTAATGTAAAGGGCGGCAGAGTAGGGTAGTGGCATATAAAACATCTACATTATATGTTTTGGCAGACAGCACAGAACATACAATAAAAAAGGGGAAAAACATTCAGAAACCATTCCAGACATTCTAATTTCAAAATTCCTCCACAAAATACTGCATAACTGGTGTCTCAGCTTCACACTTGCTCTCTGGTTTGGTAGGTCCTCATAAAGACAGACTTAGCTTATAAACAGGCATGTTAATAAACTCATGTCGATAAAGTCAATACTAATTCTGTTTGCAGCCCTACGTCATAAACTGCGCAGCAGTTCTTGAGTAGACAGCACAAGTAGCATGGATGACAACAGTAGTGTGTTCACAGACAATTTGACACCGAGAGCTTCTATGTTGTGGTTAATCTTGTTCTCTTGAACTCCCACATCAAAGCCCGAGTAACCTTTGACGCGAATGAACTGCATGTGGCTCTTCGAAAAGCCTCACGTAAATAGCATGAAGAGCAGTCTACCTAGAAACACCCTCTAATCAAGTGCATCACTACAGGACACATTATAAACCTGCCAGTCAAGACATTGTTAAGGATGTCTATGCAAAAAACATAATCTGCGTCATAAATATTGCTTTATCCCTAACTTAACTACTGCAGTAGTGTTGGGACCTTTCCAAGTTGACAACTATGTTTTGAAGAACACTTGAAGGCAATAATGTGATCATGTGCGACAACAACAAAAACAAAATGGTGCATTCAGTAACACCTGATACTGTTTAATTGCATTTCAGTCGAAACATCCAAAACCACTTTAATACAATACATACACAAACACTTAACACACACATGGAATGCTTTACATCTATACAGTAAGAACAGGGTAGGCTTACTCATCCAGAAAGCCCTGAGTAAAACACAAACACCAAGAGTGAGTCCATGCAGCAGACGGTGGTCTGCTAAAGCAATCTACATGCCTGTGCCACGTTTTAATCTCTGTTGGCAGTTTGTGCTGCTGGTGGTGGTGGTGGTTGTGGTTGTGCTGTTTACATGGGGCCGGTGATGGTCATCATGCACTTGGAGTGGCAGAAAAGCACCTGGCCATTGCCCCCCTGCGGCCGCCAGCTCTGCTGCAAGGCTTGCTGGTCCAGCTTGTTGAGCCTCTGGGAGCACAGACGCAGGTCCCGCACGTGTTCGGCAAGGTCATCCAAGCACAACGCGTTCCAGGGACCAGCAACCCCACAACCTAGAAAGGAGGTGAGAGAAAGGATTGGAGAAAAATGAGGAGAGAGAGACACACACACACACACACACACACACACACACACACACACACACACACACACACACACACACACACACACACACACACACACACACACACACACACACACACACACACACACACACACACACACACACACACACACACACACACACACACACACACACACACACACACACACACATTCAAGAGGTTTTTTGTCATATACACAGCGAAAAGAATTTCTTCCACCTATGCAAAGGTGGCATTGAAAATAGTTTTAAAATGTAAAAAATTAGGTTGGGCAGAGAGAAAGAGCGAGAAATGTGCTGGAGACATGCTGCTCCATGGTGTGTGTGTATGTGTGTGTGTGTGTGTGTGTGTGTGTGTGTGTGTGTGCACTGTACCTTGGAGGTTAAGCTGGGTCAGGGGCCTCCGGGCCTCTCGTAGGGCCACCAGAAGGCTGTGAAGTCCGGCAGACGTGACGTCAGGGTTGGCGGACAGATCCAGAGACACCAGCGAGGGACAGACAGGCAGGCACCTTAACAAAGCAACACAGCAGTGGACAAAACTATTTTAATTGCAAGGTACAGTACAATCATACGTCAGCAATAGCAGGCCCTGACGGAAACAATACCCCAACACAGACCACATCCTGCGACTACATACAGCTAGCTGCATTAGACTGATACACTTGGCATGATGCATACAAGCGGATACATCAACAACAGCAAGGTTATGAGTACTGATAACTGCCTAATAACCACATATGGAGCAGAGGTTAATGAGGGCTGCGGACAGACCTGGCAAGTGACACAATGCTGTGGTCAGTCAATCCATTGCTGGCCAGACTGAGATGGGTAAGGGCACAGTCACCCTATGAGAAAAGAAATGCAACAAAACAGATTAGACATGCACACACGCGCGCACACGCACACACACATCAACCACACGCACATCAACCACAAATGAAAAAATTGAAAACAATTTAAGCAAACAGCAACTCAAGAGGCTTTTAAATACTGTTGACATATCTGTCTTGACCAATATGTCTGAAAAAGTTATAAAGTTTGATGAAGCACCTCAAATCCATAGTCTGATGATCCATTTACGAAAAAAAGACTATCTATACTAAGTGACCACTACAGACATAGTGAGAGTTAAAACAGTCACCTATTTACCCTCGAAAAACACTGGGGATAAGTCACAGCCGCCATTTTATGCATGACAAAAGATGGAGATGGTTGGTCAGAAGTACCTGAGTGAGGAGAGTGACCAGCAGCTCGAGGGCTGGTTGGTCGGCCGGCCCCCTGCAGACCGCAGACAGGTGGAGGTGGGAGAGGCAGTGCAGGGGCAGCGTCTTCAGCACCAGCTCAAAGCCAGTGGCACCCAGGGCATTATGGGATAGGGACACAGACCTGAGGTGCCCAGTGCCTGCACCAGGAGAGAGACAGTAAAGGAGCATAATGAAGTTTTTGTATTTGCAAGTGTTAGACGTTTGCTTCCCTGTTGCAGATACATGATACAAAACTGTGTTGTTCTGGGAATAATGCCAAGATCCTGCATACACGGAGGTGTTGTGTGTAATTAAATGCACCCTAATCTTTGCCTGTCCTCATTAACTCAAACAGACCAGATGATGAGGGTGCTACGGACAGACCAGTACTAGACAGAACTAAAATGGCTAGAACTAGACTAGAACTTAAATGGTTCTGTAAGGGGAACAACACAATATTTATTTCTCAGTAAGGAATAGAAAGTTTAGCAAACAACCTCTTAAGGTGTGGCTATACCTCTGCGAACAAGGCTTTATGGGCATGTGGATATGTACATTTATTTGCCTGTACCTGTAAAACACTTCCACAGCCCCTGTCCACAGAACTATACCAAGAGCCTTAACAGCTGACATGGTGAGTAGTAAGGCAGTGAAACATGTATTTATATATTACATATAACAACATGCATTATCACCAGGACATAAAGAGATCGGTCAGAGTAGAGAGGGGATAGGTAAGAATGGGCTGCATTACCGGCGAGGGCACTGGCCAGCAGGAGGCGATGTTGCTGCAGGAAGCGGGCAGTGAGGCTGCAGCCCTGCAGGGACAGGGTGGCCAGCACAGGGCAGGCCGACAGCAGGCAGGCCAGGGCCTGCGTGTGCCCGTCACCCAGTGGGTTCATGCTGAGATCCAGCTCCTCCAGGCACTGAGGAAGCATGACGGGAGGAGGAGAGAGTGAGATCTAGAATGCTGAGACAGAGTTCTACAAAGTATTGTTACTACTTTATCTCTGTTAACAATGTGATTCTGTTTTCTAATTGGCTGATAACATGGGTATTAACTGTCTATAACTGGCTACCTTTGAAGTAGGTCTCAACTATTCTCTAGTAGCCAAGTGGTTAACTGACTGTCTATTCTATGCTTTACTTTTTACCAATGGATGCTATAAAGTAGCAAATCAACTGGTTATTTTGGCAGTTTATGCATATTTTATCTTTATATGAAGGGATTTGTTTTGTTCTGGGTGCAAACAGGAGATAAGCAGGGTAAAGGCGCTGTATTCCTCCTCCTCCTCACCATTACTTCCACGAAATCTCAGTGACCGTTATCCCTTACTTAATGCATAATGTCCTTTTGTGTCACTTTTTACTTTTTTGTGTCTATGTGCCTATGTGCTATTTAATTCTGTGTACCTGACTGTACAGCCAGATAGGCAAATTGATAGATAGATAGAAAAAAATGATCAAGCCAAATGATCCACTCATCAATAATACTGCCAAAGTGACTTGTTGCCCACTGACTCATCAAGCCTGCAGCTAAACTACAGTCCCTCCCCCAACTCCTGGGTACTCACTGGGAATGCAGGCTGACTCTTCCCCTCCAGCGAATCAGCAGCCTTCTTGAGTCCCTCTCCCGAAATCTGATTGGTCGAGACGTCCAGGATGCGGAGCCTGGGCATGGTGGCCACGGCGGCGACGAGCTCGGGCAGGAGGCCGTCTCCGAGGCGATTGGCCGAGAGCCGCAGCTCGGTCAGGCTGTCCTGGAGCTTGAGGGCGCGGAGCAGAGGGGCCAGAGCCTGGGGGGGCAGACTGAGCCCGCACACGCTCACCGAGGAGCCGCCGTCCTGCACCTCACACAGACGCAAAACACGCACGCTCTCCTCTGAAATACACCAATGACCACACAGAGAAATACACCAGTGAACACACACACACAAATACAGCAAGGAACACACACACACACACAAATACAGCAAGGAACACACACACACAAATACAGCAAGGAACACACACACAAATACAGCAAGGAACACACACACACACACAAATACAGCAAGGAACACACACACACACACAAATACAGCAAGGAACACACACACACAAATACAGCAAGGAACACACACACACACAAATACAGCTATGAACACACACATAGAAATACACCAATGAACACACACATAGAAATACACCAATGAATACACACACACACACACACACACACACACACATCAATGAATACACACACACACACAAATACACTAACACACACACACACACACACACACACACACACATACACCAATGAATATACACACACACAAATACACCAACACACACACACACACACACATACACCAATGAATATACACACACACAAATACACCAACACACACACACACAAACACACATGTAGGCATCCAAACACATGAAGGCTCACACACAAAAAGAGTCCTATACAAATTAAAAGTGAAATACACACATGCACACAAAGACATATGCAAACACAAAGACACGTGCATAGTCACACACAAACAGGCATACAAAAACAAACGAATGAACGAATCAGCACATGAACACACACACAAAAAACAGCTCGGGTATTTTGTGCTTTCACAGTCCATCTGCGTCCAAATACGTCACAACTTATTAAAGCACAAAGACTGAAAGCACAAACAAAATGAATCATTCTTCAACGTGGAGGATATGTTGCCATTTACTGACAATTGCTCTAATGAGGCGAATGACAAATAGATGCCTATCTGACAGTACGAATACAGATACATGACAGCAGCTGCGTGCAGTACAAGTCACACCTAAACAACCCACAGAGTGGAAACCAATATCTTTGTTTTCAGTCATGAAGGATGTGGTCAGTCATGAACGATGTGGTCAGGCCCTTGCAAGTGGAGTGTGATCAGCTCAGATCTAATAGCATGGCTTATTGGTAAATATAATGTTCATCCCTAAAATTAAGATAAATTAAAACTTTATTGTTATTGTGCAAAGAACGAAGGGTGCACAGTCATTAAAAAGCAACACTATGCAACTTTGTGCCACTATTTTAGGGATCCTACCTTGATCAGACAATTACAGATAAACACAAGTGTTATTGGCTTGTTATTCACTTCGAGTGAAGTCAAGGTTGTAATCAGTGGGTGTGCATATGGCTCTGAGCTACACACTATGAGGGAAGCGGCTGAGCCCCTACAGATTAACACTAGTAAAAAAAGAGATTAATATTAACCTTAAAGAAGACATTGGATTCTTATTTTCACTGTATATTATCACTACTCATAGTAATTATCTTTGGGGTGTACTCAAATAGATAAGCATGCTTTAATGATCAAACACGGATAACCCTAAATCAAGTCCCTAGAGAATCTGGTTTCACATCTACTTCGGTCCTAAATGTTTGGTCATTTGGTGAAAGAGGGTTACAGGAAATGGCTTGATTACGAGGAGTTAGGAGGAGCTGCTGGGAGACTCACCCACAGCCAGGCTGCGACAGGCCTTCTGATAGCGCTCAGGCAGAGGAGGCAGGTCCCAGGAACACACCTTAGCCAGGACCTGCACACCACACACATAACACACCATTGGACCCAACACAACACAAGACCACACACATAACACACCATTGTACCCAACACAAGACAATACCACACACATAACACACCATTGTACCCAACACAATGCCACACACAGCACCATACCACACAAATAACAAAACACCACACAGAACCACACAACACACCACACCATTGAACACAACACAACACCACACAAACAACACAACACCTGTTACTAAGGCAATGAATGAATGAATTTAAGTCATGTTCAGAGAATCCATTCTGATACACAATGCATGATTTTACTAGTACTAGTAACAGAGCTATTTCAGATTATTTTTCTTCAGTATATCAGTTTTATGATTACATTTACATATACATTTTTATTACTTAGTTATTGTAGTTAGTATTATTTCCCTGCCCCACCCTGCCCTCTGACCTCCTCGTTGGTGTGCAGGACGGCCAGGAGGGGGTCCTGTGGGGCAAGTAGAGCCCCCTCTTTCTGCAGGGAGAGGCGGGGCAGGAGGCCGCAGGTCTGGTAGTACCTCTGGGCGGCCTGCTCACACAGCCAGGACACGGTGCAGGACTCCGCTATGCTGCAGAGGGGAGAGTCTCCGGTCAAGACACGCACACACACCATTCACCATCACCACACACTGAGGACTGCAGAATGTATTTAAGGAAGGTAAGGAAGTAAGTACAATACAAAGTGCTTTTTAAAACGTCTTTTTTAAGAAAAAGTCTTTTCTTAAAAACCCACCACCCACCATCACCACACACTGACCACTGCAGAATGTATTTAAGGAAGGTAAGAGTACAATAGTACAATACAAAACGTCTTTTTAAAGAAAAAGTCTTTTCTAAAAGTTCATGGGCAATGATGACTGTAAAAAATGTAGAAGGTAGAGCCTCCAGTCAAGACACACACACGCACACCCATCATCACCACACACTGACCACTGCAAAACTTATTTAAGGAAGGTAAGAGTACAATAGTACAATACAAAACGTCTTTTTAAAGACAAAGTCTTTTCTAAAACCATGACCACCAATCTATGACCACACACTGACCACTGCAGAATGTATTTGAGGAAGGTAAGAAAGTAAGTACAATACAAAGTGCTTTTTAAAACGTCTTTTTGAAGAAAAAGTCTCTTCTTAAAAACCCACCATCACCACACACTGACGACTGCAGAATGTATTTGAGGAAGGTAAGGACGTAAGTACAATACAAAGTGCTTTTAAAAACGTCTTTTTTTTTAAGAAAAAGTCTTTTCTGAAAGTTCGTGGGCAACGATGACTGTAAAAAATGTAGAATGTTAAAAGTAGGAAGGCTTACTGCGTTTAAAGGCGGCATTAGCGTACAACCCACAAAATTGCTTCCTGTCTAACCTGAAACTACACTGTACAAATCCGGTTTCTATAGGCAGCCCATGTGCCAACCCAGGGTCAGAGAGCTTCAAACAAGCACAGCGCAGGCCAGCCATTTAGCCTTTCTAACTCCAACCAAAGCATAGTTTCAAAATCAAGCACAATTTATTATGAAAACATCGCTGTCCTGCAAAGACGGGATGGTAGTGGGATAGCAGTGAAGTTGCTCTGCATCTTATCAGTTAGATCAGAATAGTTTACAGAATAATTTACATTTCTTGGGGATTGTACACACACATGGATGTTAAAAACCAAGTCGGTTTGAACACCTATGCTCACCGGCCCAACTGGTCAACTAGTTTTCTCAATACTCTTAGTAGCCAAGAAAGAGAAAAACACATTCTTACTAATCATGTATTGTATTTACTAAAACCTTTACGTGTTTTTACACTGTATATGTTTCATTGCTAATCCTCTGCAGGTCTGTGGAAAATAGGGCCCTAAGTATGCATGCACTGAGCATGCATGGACTTACTCGTGACTGACGACAAACACCACACCTCACAAACCACACTCAGCCACAACTTCTCCCTTACCGCTGCATCGAGTGTGTCGATCAACCCATCAACACTCTCTGGTTATCAGCTAAGGCTGTGGTGTACGTGCGACACTATATTCAACTACTGTGAAGCTTAACACTAGAATAAAGTTCCTACTCTAATCATGTTCCTCTTCTGCTGTGCTGCACTGTTTGTTTTAATAGTAAGAAGAAGAATAATAGTAAAAAGAAGAACAAAAAGAAGAAGAATTATATTTCATTTGTGCCACAGTGCTTTTCAAAGTACTCAAGGTCACCTTACAGATTTAAATTAATAACAACAATATGGAATAAAAACAAATGGGTGTTAGAGCCCATATGCTAGTTTTAAAAGGTGGGTTTTAAAGGCTCTTTTACATTGCTTGACAGAGTCAAAAGTACGAATATATGGGGGAAGGGAGTTCAGTAGTTTTGGAGCAGCATATGAGAAGGCCCTTGCTCCCATTTTGGTGAGTCTGTGTTTTTGCCCTCTCTACCCTCCTCAGTGAGCATGAGGGCAGGTAGAGAGGGGAGTGCAGGTAGGGTGGGGTGGAGGGGGACAAACCTGTGTGGAACGGGAATGAGAAACACGTTGTCCTGAACTCTGACCCTCATTCTGATGGGTGCGGGCATCGGAGAAGCAGCAGCAACGGCTGGAGCTGGTGTCTGGGAAACGACAGGACAAAGGGAAAAATACAAAACTAATATATTACAGTACACTTAGCTGTTGCTCTTATCCAGAGCAACTTACAGTTATTTAGGTAGAGGGTTTTAGTTACAGTCCCTGGAGCAATGTGGGGTTAGATGCCTTGCTCAAGGGCACTTCAGCTATGAATGAGGATGCAGAAGAGCACTAGGTGTTAACTCCTCCATCCCATTCTTCCTACTGCGACCCTCTGATCCCGAGACCAACTCTCTAACCACTAGGCCACAGCTACCCCTTTAGGCCACAGCTGGCCCTTTAAGATCATAAATACACTGCTATGTTAATACAATGCTATGCTAATTCCAGCCATGTATCCATACATTTCTTATGACATGTTGCAAAGCTTTCACAGGAATGACACATTTGTGTAATGGAGAGGGATTCATGTCAGAGGGGTGAGCAGACAAGCAGAGCTGCTCAAAGTTAACAGAACAGCATAAACCAGACTAAAACAAGAGCTTTTGGCAATATGAGGTAAAGGCATTCAGAGATTTGAATACGTACTACACAATGAAGGGAGTGCATGTGTTTTCAAAAACCTAAGATTGTCCAAATTGTCTTTAAGCATGTCCCTGGACATGTGGGCAAAATGCATATTTGCATAATGCATCATCACAAACATTTTACATTTTATTTAAATGAAGTGTTAATAAATAATATCTTCAATGCGATTTAATCTGTGGGGTAAAAATAACAACTATAAGTAAGGCATAACAGGCGATGAGGTGAGCAGTTCAGTGGAAATAATGGCGAAGTGAAGGAGAAGAACTCAAGTCATTATTTCCATGGAAATGGAACCTCGAAGGCCGTTATCACTTTCATCTCCCATTTGTATTTATGATCTAATTTTATAGCATCCGTTAAGAAAACAGTAGAGCATGACAAAAGAAGCAGAGCTGACCAAAGTTATTATGGTTTTTTTTTTTTTTTTTTTTTTAAACACAACCCTCTAAGAGATATAGATTACAGATATACAACATCTACAGATCAGAATCAGAATGCTTTGTTATGCCCCGGGTGTGCAAAACTTCAGTTCTCTCACCCTTGACAGCAGTGTGTGTTGGTGCACTGCCGTAAACGAAACGGGCTCGTCCTCCTGGAGGATGGTGGGGCTGGGCGACCTGCTGACCTCTCTGCGGCCCAGCATCACCATGCCGGACAGCTGGGTCATCTTCACCTGCCTGGCTTTGGCCTGGCCCTTCTTCAGAGAGAGACCCCTGCTGGATGAGGAGCGTACTGCAAGGACAGGTGTGTAAAACGTTACATCTCTGATAAATGCACAAAAAAAACAGTTCATAGTCCATTCTGTTGTGCATCATCACTGTGAAATGGTGAAAAACAGGGGTGTAAAGGGGGTTTCGTGAAGGTACAACACGGTATTGATTTCTGAAGCCAATGACTCCATTACTTGTGATACCTTAGCATTCTCCACAATACGACTGGAAACTACCTTTTTACAGTTTATTACCTTTTAAATAAACCAACAAAGAAATCATCTGCATTTTGTTGAGAATGAGGTAACAGCAGCCACACATTGTCTAAACTATAGCAGATGCACTCAATGCAATGAAAATACAGCTGAAAACAGTTACTTCACAAAATGAGTAGCATAAGACACAAAGTTTAACAAGAAAGACATCAGAAGTCAGTAAGATCTTATGCATTTCTGAGTGGCAGAGTTTTGAGAAAACACAAAGATACTTGTGCACCTAAAAGAGTACCTTTGTATTTAGGAAGGCTTAAATCTCTTATCCCGAACTGTATTCCACATACTATTATTTGGGAGAATACTTAGCACTTTAAGTTTATCATTATTGTATTATTTCCTAAATCAGTCGTCCCATTGTTGGGTTTGTTTGCCAAGTCAGAGGGTCAAAATGAGTGACAAAGATAAGACTGTTCTGAAAAGCAATATTTTCCTCTGGGACTGTGCTAACTTTAATTAAGAAGTGGCCACTCATGGTTGATAGGGATAAAACTTTCTCACTAGGACTTCAAAGCACTTGAACCAGGCTGTGTGGGCAAGCAGAGTGCCGGTTAAGCAAGCAGAGTGTATGACTGTATTTGTGTGTGAGTCAACATGGACGCCACTGGATCATAGAGGTGTACTCTGCGACCAGGACATGAGGCTCATGAAGTAGATTGGACCACATCCTCAAGCAGCAAATGTCTGATAAATTGTCTGTTAACAAAATCTTGCACCTCTCTCTGGGAGGGTCTATGTGTGAGAATGTATGAGAATTGGGTGCGAGTGTGAAGAACATGGGTTAAAAAAAAAGTGTGAAGTACATGAGTTAAAAAAAAAAACTGTGAGAAAGTGGTACGCACCCCTGCCTGAGGACTCGGAGGAAGTTGAGGCCGAGCCTGAGAGGGCCCCGAGCGAGGGCCGGCTTGACTGGGTGGCCTGCTGCCCGCTGCTCTCCCTCCTGTTCTCTGGTTCGGGCCCCACCTTCCTCTTCTTCTTGGGCTGCATCTCCCCCAGGTCGTCCTCCAGCCAATCATCTGCCAGGTACTCGTCCTCAGGCACCAGTGCCGCTCTCTCATTGGTCGGCGGGGCCGGTGTGCTGCTGAACATGGGCTCGGATAGAGTCTGGGACAGGAGGCGGTTCTTGGCACTGCCCAGGTTCTTGATGGCCAAAAGGTATTCGTCTCTCCCGGAGGAGGTGGCGGTGGACGCAGCTGTAATGGGCTCTCTGGACATGTGAGCAGGCAGCTCCTCTGGTCTGGATGGAACCTCTGGTGGTGAAGGGGCTGCTGGGAAACGTAGTCTGGGTCGGACGGGCCGCAGGGGGCTGATTGGCTCGTCAGAGTCACTCTGATCTGAGCAGCTGCTCTCCGCCTGGAGAAGATCATCAAGACAAACACACACACCATTACACACTCTGACACAAACACCCACACACCATTACACACTCTGACACAAACACCCACACACCAATACACACGTACACACCAACACACGTACACACCAACACACGTACACACCAACACACGTACACACCAACACACACCATGTGAGAAGAAACAACAGTCAAACTCTGGCTAATTTTAGATTGGAGAAAACCTCTTCTCTCACACTCCTCTTCAATTGTTTAAATCAGCTACATGTGGGCAGAGCAGCACACACACACAGATACAGAATTTTTTTTCTGCTAGTTTCCAGAATTGGTGGCCCTGCAATTGGAGGAGACCTCAAACATGTTAAATGTCTGTCCTCTACAAAGCCTGGGTCTCTAAAACATTTTTTGTTTGGTGCAGACAGTGCTCTGTAACACTAACAATAATGTCACAAGCTATTTTTAAAATAAGGCTGTGGACAAAATGCATCCTCATACAGTATATAATTGTGGTTAAGGGACTTCGGCCTCTTTTTTCTTCACAGGAAACCTTGGTGTGTGAAGCGAGAATACAGTAAATACTGTCTGTTGGCCCGTACCTAACTCGTCAATGCTGAATGACTCAAGAGATGGACAAACTGGCCTGAGAAAGTAAGGGCCCTGCCATGTATTCCTTCTGCCTGTGCTCTTAACTCAGCTGATTTGAGTAACTAGCTCATCTATCTGGCTAAAAAACTGTGCTAATTAGGGTCAGCTGGTTCAGTGAATTGGCCTAAGCAAATATGTGAAAGGACTTCTAGTGTCTAAATCCAGGATGTCTGCCTCTGGACTTACTAAAACAAACTGATGCTTCAAACATGACATTATGACATTACACACACACACACACACGCAGACAAAGAGACAAACACACACACGTGCAGACAGAGAGACAGAGAGAGAGAGACAGAGACAGAGACAGAGACAGAGACAGAGACAGAGACAGAGAGATGACATTATGACATTAACATAAGAATGGTGATGTGAGCTGCGGTGGGGTGGGCCCAGACCAGTACCCCAAACAGTATGGCATCCTCTGTCCCTCTGTGGCGGCGGCCCGTGCTGATTGGCTGTTTGCGCTGTGTGCTGGGTGGGGCCTGGCGCCTCGGAGTCTCGGGGCTGATGGGACGGGCCGGGGAGGGCTGGGTGGACAGGAGTGGCTCAGAGTTTTCCGCGTCAAACAGCTGGCTGTCCAACAGGGGAGCCTGGGGCTTAGGGGGGGCAGCGGTAGTTACCACTGAAGGTTTAGATCAGGGAGGGGGCAGAGAGACAGAGAGAGAGAGAGAGAGAGAGAGAGAGAGACAGAGAGAGAGGGAGAGAATGTGTGAGAGAATGTGTGAGAGAGTGTGTGAGAGTGTGTGTGAGAGTGTGTGTGAGAGTGTGTGTGAGAGTGTGTGAGAGAGTGTGTGAGAGAGTGTGTGAGAGAGTGAGTGAGAGAGTGAGTGAGAGAGTGAGTGAGTGAGTGAGAGAGAGTGTGAGAGAGAGTGTGAGTGTGTGTGAGAGAGCGAGGGGAAGGGACACAGAGGGGAAGACAGGCAATGAAAGAGACATTACTGACACTTTCACACACATTTCTGTCCTTAAAACACTTTTTTTTTAGCTGTACATGGAACTAACAAATGCATTAAGATCATAGCCTCTGTTGAGATTCCACTGCACTGAAACATCATTTGCTTGTGTAAATATTTGTGGACTAACTAGAGGTGTGTGTTGCGCTGAACTAGAGGTGTGTGTGTTGTGCTAAACTAGGGGTGTGTGTGTTGTGCTGAACTAGAGGTGTGTGTGTGCTGCGCTGAACTAGAGGTGTGTGTGTTGTGCTTATCTACAGGTGTGTGTTGTGCTTATCTACAGGTGTGTGACCCTGGCTTACCTCCTCCTGCAATGGCCTTCCTCAGCAGCTTCTCAGTTGCAGAGCACTCCTGCTTGGTGCTGGAGTCCAGCTCCCTGCTGTACGTCTTATACCACTGACGAAGACTGTCCAGCGGAGTGTCACCCTGAATATACACACACACACACATACGCAGAGAGACAGACAGAGAGAGAGAGAGAGAGAGAGAGACAGACAGACAAATAGACAGAGAGAGAGAAAGAGAGAGAGAGACAGACACACACACACACACACACAGACACAGACAGAGACACAGACATTTCAGATGTATTTACAACCCAAACACTTACAATATCACTGCATTGCTGTTCGCTACCTTATTTGGTAAAAGATTCATGATCTGCAACAGAATGCATTATGAGAACTATTTGCCTGCTAAAGGTGTCAAACAATGTGTGTGTGTGTGGGTGTTGGTGTTGGTGTGTGTGCTGGTGTGTGTGTGTGTGTGTGTGAGAGAGAGAGAGAGAGAGATGTGCGTGAGAATAAAATCAACACGGCCGCATAATTGGGAACATAAGTGATAAAAATAACCACACTGGTCACACAAAACACATTTCAAAAGCCTGATATTAGTCAGACAAAAAATAAATAAACCACCTGCAATGTCTAACCACAGTTTTAAGGTCAGTCCAAACCAAAGACTAGTGAGATAAGCTGCAGACAGCTGCAATCTGCAATTCGCTGCATTAATGCATTCTAAAAAAAACTGCAGGGTTAGGACTGTTGCTACTGTTTGCAACAGCACCAACATGTATGGTATATAACAATAATTAACCTATGATTATTGTTAATAACAATAACAATGACTGTTACACCCCTTGATATGGCCAGATACTAACTATCTAGCTGGTTCAACAGCCACCAGTTAACCTGCTGACAGCATTAACCAGATGATCTGCCAACTGAACTTAATATTTTGTGCGACCTGGACAGCAGACACTTCTGACTGATGCAGATTCAAACTGAGTAAGTCAGTCATTTAAGGTCTCTTTTCTGACCATATTCTAACCATGATCTTGTGGTCTGACTAAGTGCCAACATGATGCCTTAGCCCCAGGGTTAGAGGTGTGATGTTGCTAGACACCTTCCCAGGGCTGTACAACCTGCCTGGGTGATGCTGTGCAATGTTTCCATCTCTGTGGGAATCTCTACTGTAAGCTAACCTAACGGCAGTTAAGGCAAGAATACAACTTGAGATTTTAAAGGGGAATCATTCCTGCTCAGATCCTAGGTCCTGTGTCACAAGTTATCCCTGTATGTGATCAACATTGACACACACGTCTGGCTGTGAGCTTTGGGTGGGAAAAGATGGCTACACACTAAAACATGTTATTACCACCATGTTGTATTATATTAAGCTACACTGACAGTGTGTGAGTTTGAGTAATTTTCTCCACAACTCATTTTTTCAGCTGGACAAAATCTTCCATGCCAAAAAAAAGTCAAAGACAAACTGTGAACAAGAAAAAAAAAGTGAGTTCATGTGCCTGTGCGTTATCCAACCTTGGCATTGCGCACATTAACAGAGGCCCCCTTTTCCACTAGCAGTCGAGCCACAGCGAAGTGTCCACAGCTCAGGGCGTCATGAAGTGGAGTGACCCCTTCGCACATGGGGCCCCCGGGGTCGTTGATATCAGCACCACGCTCCAGCAACGCGCAGACAATCTCTGGAAGGAGACACATGGAGGAAAGGTCTTTAGTGGTCTAGTTTCTTAATACGCATCAACGGGGCATTGCGTTGTTGTGACATTGCACTGTTGTGTCACTTAAGAGTCCGCATCAACGGGGCATTGCGTCATTACGCTATTTTGTTATTGTGTTCAACTGCTCCAATGCCACTGGACTGCAAGAAATGTTGTCTTGTTGGGACCTTGTCAAACTGTAAAGCACTTTGAGCTGCATCGTGTATGTATGAATTGTGCTATACAAGTAAAGATTATTATTATTATTACTATTACTAGTAAAAGTTTTAAAATCTACTGTGTGTGGCTTTTGTTTGGTTGTCTTGGGTCCATTCTACCTTCATAGCCATGGTTGGAAGCCTCGTGGAGAGGAGTCCATCCACAGTAGTCCCTCGGGTTGACAGGGTGTCCCTAGAGAGATCAGACAGGGAACATGCTGTAAACCAGGGCCCAATCCAAACCCAGGTCAGTTATCTAAGAGTAACTGGTGAATTTTCTAATAAAAGAGCACGTTGGCTTTATTTTGCCAGTGAAACAAAGCTACAGGACTCTTTGAACAGGAAGGTTAAGTCATTTATCTGGTATGGTGACGTAAAAAGTGAGTAAAAAAACTACCTATAGAGTAGCCCAGTGGCTTTGTTTGCTAGGTGAATAAAGTAGGTCCCCTTTGGAGCTTCACCCTTTACAACCTAGTTAACTTAGTTAACTAGGTTGGTCACAACCACCTAATTGGAATACCACCCAGCCAATACAGAACCCATATGAGAAAAAAAAAAAAAAAACTTTATACAAGAGATACACAAACAAGCACAGGGTCCACCACCAACATGTGTGTGTGTGTGAAGCGACTGAGTGACATGTAAAACCCCTCCCTCCCAGTGTCTCCTCCTCCCACCAGAGGTGTCAATCCTGGGTTCAGAAATTAAAAACCCCGCCACATTTTCCTTCTAATACAGGTGACTTCACTGAGTAACTGATCCACCAACTCTTGAGTGCTCATTACAATCAGCTGGTTTAGAGCTGGGTTGGATCAAATTTGTGGCAGGGTTTTTACTTTCTGAACCTGGGATGGACATCTCTGCCTCCCACACAGGTGGGCTGAGCACCTACTCACCTGCTCCAGGACTAGCTGCACCTGTCGGAGGTTGCCATCGATGCAGGCCCTGTGCAAACACGTCTCGCCCTTCTCATTGCGCCGGTTCCACTGTGGGGTCACAGACACACAAACCCTGATGACTTCAAGTCTCCAGCAACTGCCCCCCTACCCACCCGCTGTGGTCTACTCTGCAGTTTCTCAAGAACGCTACAAATAGCCACAACCATTTTGCTGCACGCATACCAGCTTGCGTACACTATGAGCATGGTTAGATATAACTTGGGCTGACCAAACACACGTCACTGAGGACAGGCAACCATCAGTCTACAAACCACAACAATTACAGAATGAGTTTAATCTATTTGTACAAAACTGCATGAAGGTGCACCAAGCAAGACCAACACTGGACATAAGCACGATAAGACCTCAGGGAAGACAGGCTGGGCGAGGTGGGGTGGAGGACTCTTACCCGGCCAGGCTTCCTCCGTCCAGACAGCATTTTGTCATACTCCTCCAGGTCCTCATCTGTTATAGCACATTAAAGCACAACACAACACAACACAAGCAGGGGTCACAGTCAATACAACCATACAGTAATAATATCAATAGTCCTGAGATGGTGAAAAGCATTCAACATAAGCCTCTTTATCTTGAAAGAGTGCAGCCAACAAATTGGCCATAAGGTATGAGGAGCACATGGGAAAAATAGGCTCCTCAAGACTCCAAAAATGGGCTCAATCACAAAATGACATTTTTCAACTTACTCCCCTTATCAGTAGTTGCATTAAAACCCCAGCTAAAGGTATCTCGAGAGAGAACAGTCATCAAATCGGCCATTATAGTTGTTTCAAATAACACCAGCAGGTCAATGAAACTTTTTGCAAGGGGTCCTCACACACATGGTAAACTGGAAATGATAACCAGGGAGAACCTAGTGATAAAAAGTAACTGCATTTGTTTCTGTAGTGTTTGGACTGATGCTAAGAGTGTGTCACGGCAAGTTTTTTTTTTTAGATCTCCAAGACAAATTTCTCCCATGGGAGACAATAAAGATTGACTTGATGCAACTTGAGAAGCTTATTTTAAGAAGCTGGAGCAAAGCCCGGGGGGCTGGGGCACATTCTCACCAGAGTCTGACAGGTGGATGTCGCTATCCTCCAGAGGCTCGCTGTTCTCCTCTTCCTCTACGTCCTCCTCCTCTCCGTCACTGTTGTCGGGGTTCAGCCCCGCAGCAGAGCACAGCTCCTCCAACCGACGGTGCGTGTCGCTGCTGTGCGCCGAGCCAAACCGCCGCTGGGCTGCAAGCCACTGACGCAGCACGCGTTTCTGATGGTGGGGGGGTGGGGGGGTACAGATGACAGACACAGTAAGTAACAAAAAAAAACAATGTGTTCACATCTCTTCTCAGTGAGGCCAGGTGCCCAACTTCACCTCAGGGTCCAACACATATGAATATGTTGACATATGAAGTTAATATGGCAACTTGTGCAGTGCTCAAGCGGTGACATTTGCATTGTGTCTGCTTAATCTGGTTTACCACTAAAACACTATTCAGTTTCACATTGTGCCTGACCAAGGCTCTGTGATGAGACCACTACGCACTAAGGGTTTTACCAGTGACTACCTCAGCCCTCAGCTGAGCTGTGGTCATTCACCTGTAGTGATGATGAAGACGATCCTCCCTTCTCAGCACAGCGCAGGGCTGACCCATAGCTGCCGTCCAGCTCGTCCACAGCCTCCCCGGCCTCCTCCTGAGACGCTGCTATGTTCAACCACGTCTTACACTCCTGATGGGTGGGGAAAATATATATGAGATATGTTTGTGACAGATGTATAATGAAGACTATAAGATAGGAACATTGTCTCTTTTCTAACAAAATATAAGGGTCTTTTAAAAGCAGTGTGCAAATCTTTTTTTCCTTTCTCTTCAGTATGTTTTTTTGATTTGGCACCTGCTGAAATAGTTTTGGATCTGCGCACCCTACACCACGATATGTCTGTGATAACAATATACATTACATTGGTAATACTAATTACAACACGGCATATCAAAGGTCAATAACAAGTGTATTTTGCTGATGACAAGTAAAACTAACAAAGTCATGGACAAAAGGGCAAAACAAAAGAACAAAAGGAAAAATACTGCTCTATGAGTATCAGTAATTAACTGTCGAATGTGTAACATTGCCCAGTAACATTACTTAAGAAGTTGTCCTGTACCATCATCACCTTTACTCAGTGTTTCTCAAAGTGTGGTCCGCCAGAAATCTCAAGTGGTCCGCAATCAGCTGTGTTAAAATATTATTTAGAAGTTTCTAAAGCTACCTATGGGGTGGTGGTGGGGGGGGGAGAAGCACTGCCTTAACCCAAGAGGCGATGGACGACGCTCACCTCACTGGGGTTGCCCTGCCTGAGGGCCAGCTCCTGCCTGTAGTGCTCAATGGCCCTGTGGTGCTGCCGCAGGTCCGTGTAGGTCATGGCCAGAGACACGTGGATCACAGCCAGCTCCCGACAAGACTTGTCCAGAGTCTTAGCGCAGGAGAGCTGCAAAGACAACAGACACGCTTATGTAAGGTGACTGACTGCCCCATTAACATCATGGTGAGTGCTGTTGATCAGTGATAACAAACAGCTTGATTACTGAAAATGACCAACACGGTTGCTGTACCTTGAGACATTTTTCTTTATTCTGATATATACACTGTGTGTTGAATAATAAGAACGCTTGTAAATAAAATGTAAAAAAGGAAAAAAACAACAAAAAACAAAAGAAAGAAAAAAAACAACAAAAAACAAAAGAAAGAAAGAAACAAGACAGGAGGGGCTGGGGATGGGCATACTTGCGTGAGGTAGGATTCCAGCGCCTTGCTGTAGCAGCCGACCTTGGAGTAGAGATCGCCCAGCTGTTCGGCCAGCCCCATGGCCTCATGGGTCTGCCCCTCCCTCAGCTCTGCCACGGCCTCCTGCAGGTGTACGCCTCGAATGGCTGCACGAGAACCAACATTCTCCAGTCAGCCGCAGCACAAAACAAATGTGTGTTTTCCTCAGGGAATTTGTTGGCTAAAGATGGTGGTTGTTCAGGGAGGTGTGGGGTTATGATTGAGAAATAAGTCACTCCAAAAATATTCATACTAGTCCTTTGCATCGGGTTTGTTTCAAGCTTTCCAGCTGGCATGAGCGGAAGGCAGGTTATGATGTGTCTATTGTTGTACATGTAATTTCGTCACTTTATTTTAAGTCCAAGTCTACTTTTAATGTTCTGTTGAGACAATTAGGCTAAGGTGAAAGAGATGTGTTGGTAAGGTGGCTGGTGGCTATAAAGCTCTGGGTAAATTGAGCGACGTAGAGAACTTTGGGGCTGTGAGGTATTTAATGTCATGGAGCTCACCTTGTTTTAAAGCCTTCTTCACAGCATCACGGTCAGCAGCCTGCTGTGATCCCAAGGAAAATGCCTTTTTGAGGGAACGACGAGCTGCCAGAAAGTCCCCCAAACACAGCTGGATCTAGATGGGGAAAGAGGCCAAAACTCAACAACATCTTTCAGCGTTAAAACAACCTAACCGTCACAGAGTAACTCACAATAGGAAATGTCACATTAGGTTGCCTATAATAAAGATAAACATCATGATATGATGATTCAGTGATGCTCAATGTAATAAAAAAAAATTATCCACAATAAATAATATATGTGCAAAAAAACACACACACACAATGGTCAAAAACAGCACTAAAGAATTTAGAAGGGTACAGGGCAAAACTTCAGCATGGGAAGGACAAAGCGGATACCTCAGCGATACTTAGCAGGCACTCGCTCTCCCCGAACTTGTCCTTCATCTTCCTGGCACATTCTTTGGCCTGCTCTTGACAGCGCATGGCACGAGAGTGCTGGCCGTTACGGAAATGAATTCTTGCCATCAGGGAGTTTGTTCTCTGAAGATCCTCCAAGAAATTGTTTTTTCTGCACAACAAATACAGTAAGCATCAAAAATTGTTGTTGTTGTTGTCTCATTAGTAATCTAGTGAACTTGCTGATGACTACTAACTTGTCTCCAAGTTCCTCATATCAAATAAAGAGTTGCTACTAATCACCTCTTCAATTTTGTGTTAATATGAACACTGCTACAAGGTAAAATGAGGTCTCAAAATGGTGGTAAAGGCAGGCAGTACTTTCTGTAGTGAGATGCTGTAGGAGTGTAGAGGCAATGCTATACTGTGTAACCATAACATCAGGATTCATTATAGTCCCGCAGCTCCTGCCCTAGTGACACCAACCATGAAAAGTTGTAAAAAGGTGATAAATGGCATTACTTCATAATTCAGTTTGCATAATCTTTCTTTCACATATAACATATTACCAAAGGCAGTTTTCACTTTCCTTGGTCCTTAACTGTCTTTACATCTTCTGAGCAGCTCTGCAGTAATAAATTGCCCAACTTTAAACACTGAGGTGATTGAATATTATTGGAGGCGATACACAGGTCAGGCGTTCCTCCCTAGCTTCCGCCTCACTGGTTGACCATCTGACACTCACTCTGAGATGAAGACACTGCGGCGAATGTACTCAATGCAGCGCTGTGGATCCTTCAGGTAGTCGTAAATGCAGCCCAGGTTGTGGAAGAGACGAGCCTTCATTTCGCTCAGTTCTCGGGGAGGCAAAACACCTGCAGCCAACGACACCCACGCAAGAGTTCACATCAGCAACTCAGGTTACATATTATGTTTCAGCTATAAGGCCCGAGAGGTAGTGCTATACTGTGATCATACTACTGTGGACATAGCATCAATCAAACACAATACACAATACAGGACTGCCTTGAGTGGCTAATTGCTGTAGTCATATCACAGGTCCTGTATTTAAACAATCACTGCTCCATAAGAGCTCACTCTACCCTTTGTACATGTGGTTATTGTTCTTCTTACTCTCCGACGGAAACAACCAGAAAAAATATTGCTGATCTTGACTAACCTTCAAGGCGACTGTCCACTATGGCCAGGCTCTTCCTGAATGCCTCCTCTGCCTGGCCCAAGCTATCCTGTGATTTGTCTGCTTCATAGCGGAAGAGGTATGTTCGGCCAATAGTGGCCAGGGCTCTCTGCTCCTCTGCTGCATCATTGACAGAGCGTGCAAGATCCAAGTGCTTCCTTTGATGCTGTAAGAAGCACAGTGTCCTGGGCGGTTACATGAATCACTGGTCAAGCCTGGTCTGGTAAATGTCAATTTAAGGTCATTCACTCACCTTCAAAGCCAAATCGGTCTTCCCAATCTCAGCAAAACATTCTCCAATCTTCCTGTTGGCCACTGCTGAGCCAATCACATCTCCCAGGGCCTCAGACAGGGCCAGCTCACGTCTGTGTTCCTCAATGGCACTTTGGTAATCACCTATTTAAAAAATAAGTTGTCTATGTAAGTTTGAGGCCAAGACAAGCATATGTTTCATGGAATACTGACGATTCTTGCAAATTGCACTCAGATTAAAATGACAGCCTAAGAGAAAAGCCCCATGGCTTCTTTCTCTATGCAAAACAGTTACACAGGGCTCTACAAGATCTACAGGGCTCTACAAGGACGCTACAATCTGTCTGTCTTGAATGTACATTCTTTGAATAGGCCTACACCTTTGCATTTTAAAATTATATTTATTAAGCAGGTAAACTAAAAATACCAAACACAGCACAGCAACACACCCACCATTTCTGGCCAACAATTCTCCAATTTGATTGCAAAGACTGGCCTCTTCCCTCAAATTATGACTACTCTGTGCTTTATTCTTGGCCTTCTGCAAATCTGCAAAGCAGGAAAAGACAGGTAAGGATTTATACGTTTGACTCCAAAGCAAGTAACATATATTTGTACCAAGACTGAAAACACGATTTTATTTTTAGGATTGTTGTTAAGTAGGCAAACAGCATAGCGTTACGTGTATTACGAGCGGGGTAGTCTACTCCCATTAACATGTCTGTGTTCTTTACCGCAAGTGATAACACTGGAAAGATAACAAAACAAACGAAACTTGATATAATACAGATAATATTATGTTGTTCTTACGTTTGATCTCCCGTGAAAAGGTCATTATAATACGCTAAGGAAGACAAGCAGAAGAGTTAACTGTAGCTAACGCTAACCGCTGAGGTTGTGTACATACAACTACCGTAGCTGGTCATTAAACGTTTTTTTGCAGACACGCTAAATTATCTTCTTGCCTTGGCTGGCATGCTGTGAAATTTAACATCAATGTAAACTTTTACAAATCCTTGATCACTGTATCCAGGGACGATCATTCTCTCATAGGGACACTCGTTTTCACAAAGTGACTTCCTTTGCAACGTCGCGCCAAGCATACTGTTGCTTCTGATTGGCCAAATGCAGTACCCACAATGCACCACTGTGTTGTCAACAGCTGTTCTTATACAGTCTATGCAGCTGACTTGTACCAAAGGTTCTTCTTTTGTGTGCTGTATTTTTATTTAATATATTTATTTAGCTCTTTTACTTCAATGTGCTGGAAAACGGAGAGCCGCTAAACTGTTTTCATTGTTCCTGTAGTAGTGACAATATAGATCTTTCTCACATTTACTGCTGTAAAAATGTCTTTGTAGCGAAGGACAAGAGCAGTCATCCCACCCGGCCTCGAACCTGGGTCTCTGGGGCATCAAACATATATTCTGGCTGCAACATTAAAGGCGATAGGCGATGGACTGACAGTCCAGCACGTACTCAATTACAGTGGTGACACTTGTTTACAGACTTCTTAATGTTATTGCTTTAGTTATGCTTACTGGTAGAGTGGGGCTGTTATAATACATACACAGGGCTGAAAATGGGCTCAGCTGTACGTTCAGTGTTCAGTTGATCAAGCTACTATCCTTATTTGGACATGTTTCAGGTGGCAAACGGAAACAACTGCATCTTCCTGAATACTATGCACATTCTGATTGAGTTCCCTGTGAATTGTGGTGGCCTTTCTCTTGGTTGCATCCATAACATACAGTTAGTTGATTAAAAAAAAGCTTTCAGAGATATTTGTCCATGCTGTGACATACAATGTATTGAGTTGTTTTTATAGCCAGAGACAGAAGATTCTTTAGGAACAGTGTGAATCTTTGTATGAGTAGGGTCTCTGATAAGTATTTTTGTAGTCAACCTTTTGTGTGTAGAAGATGAAGAAAAAGTGAACCAAGACAAGATACATGGATGCATAGTATTGTTGTAAGGTGTTTGGATTTGACTTGTTAAAAGTATAAAGGGCTATTTTATTTTTGTCAGGCTAAACCACCCACTGCACCTTTAACTGTCACACTAAAGACAGTGCATGACGATATACAGCAGGTCTCATGAACTGAAGGTGGGTCTTGTGGTTGACACGCATAGATCTGTGGTCTGAGATCAGCTATAAATGGCTAACCTGCACAACCCTTATCACCACTTTGGAAGATGGCTCGGTTGGTGCTGATAGGTGGTATCTTTCTCTGCTTTGGTGGGTAAAATGTTTACACTAACAGGTATGCTCTTTTTTTCAAATATATAACAGTGAAAGTGCTTAATATTTTTCTTCTCTTTTGTAGCGGCAAACAGTTTCTCTGTGCATGTTCTCAACCATGGACAGCACCTTCAGCAGCAAGGCAAACGTAAGGGTATTTGAAATCCCGTCACCTTCCCCTTTTGTTGTAGATGGGTCTCAAGTTCTGTGTCAAAACACTTTATGCCGCTTAAAATACCTGCTAATCCATAAGCATATGTGTTTTTATTTAAGGTATTTTTATCTGTGAATATTAAAATCAGAAGGTACAGGGTTCATGCTGTCTAATTGTAATGTAGGTCCAAGTGATGTAGATGATATCTTGGAAGATGAACTGGCATTGCTGCGCTTGGAGCTCAAGGTACAAAGGATGAATGTGAAAGTGAAAAGATGTAGTGGATGCTTTTGTTTAATGACTTGATGCTATATTTGTACATTTACTTGCAAAAAGCTCCTTGTGCTTGTGTCCTACAGCGCCTCAACATTACCCATCAAATCCCAGGAGTCTGCAGTGTCTGTAAAATAGTGCTTAACAAGGTTATTAGCAGTATACCTGAGAATGAGACAAAGGTATAGTTACGTTACATGCATTTTTAAAATAGCCACTTTGTAGATGCCAATTTAATTGCAAATTTACTGGTGTTACATTTTTTCTTGACCTTTTTTATGTTCTCCTCTGCCTCTTCTTACACTTCCTGATTCCTCTTTTCTTTTGTCTCTTCTCTCCTCTCTGTTATGTCCCAGGAGCATTTGACCACCGTCCTGCATGGAGCTTGCACTGGTGTTGGTGTCCCAGGTTGGATCTGCAGCCAATTTGTGAACAACTACCATGTCCAGATCATCATTGACATCATCAACAAGCATCTGAGGGACTCAAGAAAAATCTGTCTGGCCCTTCGTCTGTGCTGGTGGCCGGTGCCACAGCATGGACACCTTAAAAAATAGGGTAACATTTAGTTTGGATAGTCTGCCCACAGAGACTTTACAGATGGTTTGTTGAAATTCAGTTTCATTTTGTTCGTTGTTTACTGATTATGACCTTAATCAAACCCAGTCCCTAATCCTAATAAAACAGTTTCAACAGATGGTTTAGTCATTGTCTCAGAATCTGTAGATTGTCTATTGAACTATCTATAGGGCTATCCAAATAAAGTGTGACCAAAAAAAAGTGTGCTACATGCATGTTGAGCAAATGATTTGTCTTCATTATGCTGCCATTTCAGCTTGAATTTGAAACTTGGGCTTTATTCCTTGACTATGATGTTCTTCAGTGCTTTGGTGCTGTTTGGTTGTTAAAACATTACTATGCTTTGACTCCACATTATATTGCCAATAAAGTTCTCCATCAAATGGTTGTGTTGGTTTTATTTAAATAAAGACAATCATTATAAGTGCTATGCAATGTATGTATTACTACTGGTTGCTGCAGGTGGTTCCTTTCAATCATTGTATGGCTGTGTAATTGTGGATTGCAATATTTTGGTTGTTTGGAAAGAGTGAACTGAAACCCATCTGTGAAATTTTCTCCATTTGTTGGTGAACTGCTGTAGGCTAGGAGAAAATTATAACTGTACAGTACAACATTCATCATATTCCACAGTGATGCCAGATCGGGGGAAAAGACACTTTTTCCAATAGATTTTCACTATACACTACACTTAAAGAATTTAACTGTGACGCATGTAGAATCCAGTGGCACGACTTCTGAATTGCAACCAACTACAGGCCGATAGTCAAGTGACATTGTTTTTCAAACATGGCAGACTGTGGAAGGGGACAGCACCATCCACTTATGTAGATAGTGTATACAAAGTTTATTGCATGTGAACATAAAAACAATTCATCATGTTTTGAGGCACTTATACTCCACTAAAAACATGATTTTTTTTTCCTGCTAATATGTCAACAACAACTTCGACAGTACCTTTAAGTTCCATGATGCCAGGAAATACCTCATCTGTAAAGTGACCAAAGTGTCAACCTTTGGATCCAAGTATGACTTGCTGAAGAGGGAGAGCTACACCACCATAGCTTTTACATGAACAATGGTAAGGTGTCAACTTAATGAGAACAATGACCGTGTGTATATATATATATATATATATATATATATATATATATATATATATATATATATATATATGTTATAGCAGATAAAAACACTTGACAATACATGACTGACATACATGAACACAGAGTATTAGCCTACAGTATTTGAGGGAAAACTTGTACACTTGCAATCAATTGTTTTAGATAGCCATTTTACAAAATTGTCTCCACGAAATGGCTTAAAGTGACGTACAGACTGTTCATGTCTGCTGCCTTCTTGGGCTAGAGTCTGCCTTTGTTTGAACACCTCTACACGCACAAACACACACACATGCACACAAACGCCGACGGGGATAAATCCCATGCACACGCTACAGAGCTTCAGGGACTTCATACTGTTTTACACATGCAGTGGACGTTTAGCCTACCTATAGAAGACATGAAAACGCCAGACAGCCATTGTGATTATTCTGTAAACATTTTATTGTTCTGAAGTAGGGGGGATAACTTACGTGAGTAAAAAAGCAATGTAGGATAGTCATACCATTCACTTGCTGCGCTCTGTTCTTTGTTGACAAGTGTATCTCCGGCGGCAAAGAGATGCCGTTGGGAAACAGGGTAGTATTTATTTGGTTCCGGCCACGGTCGGTCTGGTTTACCCTGCTCAGGACCATGGGGATGATGGCCCTGATTATGCTGCCTTCGTTATTTATGCCTTTTATGTGTCGCTGGATGTCTTTTTGATGTCTTTAGGCTGTTTAAGTGTTGGGAAAGGTCATTTTGGTGCATCAAAATCTGTCATGTTGTTGTTTGCGTTACTAATTGGTCCCCCCATTGTATGTGAATAGTGCTGGTCACCTGCTATATGTTTACCTGTCTAACCCTGTGCCTTTAGTCTAGTGTTTGGTGTTGTCATGTAAGTATTGATTCTGCTGTGCATGTGTTCTCTGCCATTTAAGAGACTTACCAGATTTAGTACATATTTTCTGTAACTTGTTTAAATGTAGAAGTTGTCATCTTTGTGGAAATCTTCTTTGCTTGGTTTTGTCACCAAGCGAGAAATAAATTATTCCACTTGTCCATTCCTTTACACTTACATAAGAAGTTGACAACGATGAAAACTGTATCGTGAATTAAACATTAGACCAGTGGTTCTTAACCTTGTTGGAGGTACCGAACCCCACCAGTTTCATATGCTCATTCACCGAACCCTTCTTTAGTAAAAAAAAAAAATATATATATGATTTTTTTACTGGTGCACAAAATGAACCGTGCATTAACGGTTCCACTGAGGCTCCACCGAACCCCTGAGACCGACTCACCGAACCCCTAGGGTTCGATCGAACCCAGGTTAAGAACCACTGCATTAGACTAAACATTACAGTCATACTGTACATGATCCTTGCTTTGTGAGTGTGACAGCACATAGCTGTGAGTTCTGTTCAGACACTGTGTGTACTGTGCATCTCTTGTGGTCGATGTGTAAACAGGTTGACCTTACATTCATCATGCACTTCATCCTTTCTCACACTTAAAAAGGGGAAGAACCCACTGATGGAGCTGACATAACACAAGCCCCACCTGTTTTCACAGCAATGTTTGCATTCATTAACTTATAAAAAGTTTCTTTTCGCACTATAGGCCCATGTGGTTTGGCACATTGCAGAGGTATGTCATCCTCTCGTGTATACGCCCTTCAAAAGGAAAATTACAGCAGTGTTTCGTATTTTTTGGTGTCTGGTGGGATCTGCATTTCTCAAGGCTGCTACTGCACACATTTATACATGCATCCATTGTCAGAAGATCCATCCTAACCAACTGATTGGTGACCAGCATTGTTTTGCACTGCTATTCCCTAACACAAGGCAATCATAGATGCCACTGTCAACAGCTGTCATTTCAATTTCTATGTAAAGCCTGCTTCAAATTGTAAAGCCTGCCTCTGAAAACACTCCTTTGTAATAATATAACCTGGTAAACTAGCCCCTCGTACTGGCCCCTCGGTCTGGCGATGGTATCATTCTGAGCGCCGGTTGTAGTACAGGTTCCATACTAGCCAATCAGCGGACAGAGGGACTGTTTGTGAGCAATGGCATCATTGTGTGTGCTACATGTCCCTTGTAGTCTATTTGTGGATGTAGCTCAGCAATGGCAGCAGAGAACAAAGTCAGCAAGGCCATTCAGTCTGTTGTGGCAACGCTTCAGAATATTAAAGAATTGAAGTCTGAGCAAGAAGAATGTTTGAGGAGTTTCATTTGTGGAAGAGACATCGCGGCCCTACTCACTATGGGGTTCGGAAAAAGTTTAATCTTTCCGCTTGCACCATTACCTGTTAGTCTGTTACTTTCTGGACTAACAACTAATGTCATAATTAAACATTAATGATTGGGTTGAAGGCAGATCCAGTTGTGTTAAATTTCAGCAGAGTTCACAACTTCAGGAAGAGAAACGTTTCTCAGTACAGCACCACCAGATCCTCTGTACAAAACGAAGTGAAGTACGAGAGGCTGGTTTACCAGGCTAGGGAGAAGGGCCACGACATCTCTTCCACAAAAAACACATTAATATAAACTGCATGCAAATTTGTTTACAGGCTTTTAAAAAATCTATTAATATGTACTGGCTTTTAAAAACGTAAATGCATATTTCATAAGAACATCAATATATTATAACACAAAGACAAAAGGAGGGGAAAGATTTACTACTGTATGTCAATGATTTATAGCCTATTAAATCAGCCACTCATACTTCACTTCGTTTTGTACAGAGGGTCTTCAATGAGGCGCTGGCCTCATTGAAATGGTTGGTTGTAGGCAGAATCCCTCCTAGCCAAATCAGCGCACAGAGCGAGTATTTGTGAGCATTAGTAGTTAGTATGTTAGTTTCTGGAAAGCTTCGTAATTTCCTTTGCGTTAATTTTTTGGGTGAAGGCAGATCCAACCTTTTAAAATTAAAATGTTTGGCAATACAGCACAGCAAAACCGTCTGTACAAAATAAAGTGAAAAACAAAACGAGGGGCTGGTTTACCAGGCTATATGGTTTATGGATGACAGCCTTTTCTAAAAACCTGTCTAAACCATAACATGGAGGTCTCATTAATACATTGAAAGACCAAGTAGATCTTGCACTGTTGATTATTAGAGAAGTGTTCTAAAATTAGGCAGTCCTGTGTGAAACACTCTGTGTGAAACACTCTTATCTCCTAAATCTAATCCTAACGCCACTCTCACACTGTCCACGAGTGTTGTAGAGCACTGTGGTTAGACCCGAGCCTCCAACAATATAAATTCACGACACCAGACCTGAAAATAACACAGTTCATCATAGTAAGGCTGTGAGCAAAGGCTGAAAATGAAGAAACTGCTTGTGATGGGTGGTTTTCTTTTCTGTCTGAGTGAGTAATCATCAAAATTGTTCACCATTTGAACGAATCTCATTCACCAAACCTTCTTAATGAAAACTATGGGAATGATTTGTCCCTTACTGTTTTGTGTTAGTGTTTGGCAGCCTGGTTGAGGGCCTTGGACGTCCACGGTACCTTCTGAAACAGCCTGAAGGTAAGTACATATATACTTTCTAATGCGTCCAAACTCATTGCTACATACATTCACATAAACATCAGGTACATTACGGTGCAAAATTCATAAGGTATGTTTACATGGCTTGTACAGGCTGAAGTCAGCACTTACTGCAAACTCACTTTGCACAAATTGGTCAACATCAGCTAAAAAGAAAAGCCACTTTTGAGAAATGCAGACAAATCAGACTAGTGCCTATGGCTGTATGTGTTCCTATGTTTTACAGTTTACAGTTGTTGCTTAGGAGTACTGTCAATGTTGGCAAGTTGAATATAAGCCTGTCTCTGCTTTTCTGCATTAGTGATACCATCAGTTTAGTCAATATCCTTAATAGAGTTTGATAATGTGCTGGATGAAGTTGGGGTCACACGTCTCCAAATTACTTATGTTTGTAAAAAACTATTTTGTGGCAGAAAAAAAAACATTTTTAATACTGTGTATACATATTTTTAGAGACCAAAATATGATTGTATAACTGCATATGTATTCATGTTAACATTGCTAAAGTAAGGGGTTGCTGAAAACATGTTAACATTGTTTAAATGAGGGTGTCTCAAGAACTTTCCATAGTACTAGACATGTCCTTTGTAGGTGCTTGAATAACTCTGTCTTGTCATCTGTGTGCACATGCAGAAGAAGTGGATCGTCTGGAAAATGACTTGAAGGACCTTCGTAGGGAGCTAGAGGTAAACTGCTGTGTGCACCAGTGTGAATATCAGATGAAATTGAACTGTACTTGGTGTTTATCCAGTTACTTGCACATGTAAAATTACCTCTTAACTTTATTTTCAGAGACTTAACATCACCCATAAAATACCTGGTATCTGCCAAGTCTGCAAAAAGGTCCTTAGCAAGGTTGTCAGTGTCATACCTGACAATGACTCGAAGGTACAGATCACCTATTCACCTCAGTTTTTAAGCTATGGTTTTATGTTGATCATGCTTTAAATTGAAATTTTCTTCCTTTTTCTTGCTATTACTGTTTTTCTTCATCTTTCTTGCTGTTTGTCCTCAATCTGTTCTGCCCTCTACCAGGAAGATGTCAAAGCTGCACTGACTAAAGCCTGTGGTGCTCTTCCTCTGATCGGGTGGATCTGCAGGAAGTTTGTGAATGGCTACTTTGGTCAAATCTTCATTGACATTGTTCAGAAGCATATGAAAGACCCAGCCAAAATCTGCAAAGCTATGCATCTCTGCTGGTGGCCCGGGGCCAACAAGGATTTCTAAATGCATGCTGATTAGCTTTCATCGGCCTCAAGCTGCCATATTGAATTGGAAAGATATAGCAAGTTTTTTTTAATTAATTGTTGGGAGGCTACTTGAATGTATGAGGCACAAACATGACCAATATTACCAAGTAAAGTTGGGCATCCTTTTCTGTTAGATAGTACTGTCTGCAGTGACCTGACTGATCTTGATATACATATAAAACTGTCCTCTCCTCTCCTTTCCTCCAGTGCCTGTACTGTGCCTGTACAGTACTGTGCTTTTTACATCAACATATAAATACAAATAAATATGCATCATACATAAAACTGCAATTGGTTATTGTTCTGAAAGACACGTTCAATTAGACCAGCATTTTACCATAGTGAAAAAATGTGGAAAAGAACCCCACAATAACGCATTCTTGTTTGGTTTCCTCCTTGAAGTTACATTACATTACATTACATTACACTTAGCAGGCACTTTTATCGAAAGCGACTTACAAAAGGAGGACATAATAAGCTAACAGTGGTGTAGAGTAATACAGAATAAGCAGACACTGACAACAGTACTCATTCACGTGAAAGAGCCTGTATTTGGAAGCACAGAACAGATGCATGTTAGAGCTTTGTGGTAATAACATATACCAAACAAGAGCTTTTAGCTGAGGAGAGTAAGCTGAAGGGTTAACCTGTTGTGTTTTTTTTTCAGTTGTTTTTCTCTCAAATGCTAAAGAATACATCAATATACATTGCATGCAAATGTGATTACATAATTTAACCATCCAGATGTTTGGTTTGTAAAGATGTAAATGCATATTCGGAGGGATACAAATACACTAACACAAAAGATACAAACATAAGACAGACAGACAAGTAGGTAAACAGAGAGAGAGGGAGAGAGACAGAGACAAAGAGAGAGGACAATGAATAATTTCTCATTTTAATAAAGCACATTTTAATTGAATTCAACCGAAATTAATTACAGAGAAGAGACAAAGCAAGAGAGAGAGAGAGGGAGAGAGAGAGAGATGGAGGTGTACATGTATGTTAATTGATTGTGGATGGCAGCATTTTTGTGAATCCCTCTGCCACTTCAACATGAAGTTGCCATTAGCTAGATGTTTCTCTCCTGATAATTATGAGTAAACATCTGACCGTCATCATGTGATCTGCCACCCCCCACCCCTATCTATATTGAAGTGTTATGCCGACGGGCCTCACCACACTAAAAAAAGTCTCTGTGAAATGTTCTTAACTTTGGTCTAATCCTCACTTCCCTCTTGCGTTGGTATATATGGCTTACAGCAAGAGCGTTTGATCAGAATCTATGATGATATAAATTCATGTGCATAATCTGAAAATGGAAAAACTGCTTATGATAAGCGGCCTTCTTCTGTGCCTGAGTAAGTCAAACATCTAAATTGTTTACCATTTTACCTAAATCCATTCTTCAAGCAATTGTAATGAAATGGAATTTCTTTTTTCCCCATTTTGCTTTGCATTAGTGTTTGGAAGCATGGTTGAGGGCGCTGGACGTCTACAGTACATGATGAAGCAGCCTGAAGGTAAAGTTATACTTCTTCATGCATCCATATAAGATTTCACTAATTCTTACGTTCATATGCATCATGTACAGTAAGGCACACAGTAAGGCTTCTACAGGCCAAAGTGAGAATTTTACGTGAAACTGCCTTTGTGCATAAATTGGCTAAAAAGCCACTTTCACTAAACCGAATGAGTGAGGATGGGTACTGATGAAATCAGACAATAACAACTCTGGCAGACATTAAACTTTTAAGACACCAGGACCAAAACCTGCTTCTATGTCTTTATGGTTTTTTGAATGAGATTTTTCTCTTTCTATTACTATTTCATTACTATTTCCTCACTTGAGTACCTTCTTGGAAGGTCACACAAACACTGACTTTTGCTTGTTAAAGCTATTTTGTGGTGCAAGTGCTGTTTTTAATACTGAGTATTATTTATTTCTGTATTTCCTGATTGTAGTCCAATAAAGATACTGAAAAAAATGATATAGTCGTATGTAGCTATGCTAACATAGATAAAAAACAAAGATGGATATTTTCCTAGGATACTGTACATTTTCTTTATATGTTGTCATCATGCTTGAGTGAGTCTTGTTTCTGTTTATGTGGCTGGAGACAAAGAAATGGATCATCTGGAAAATGACTTGAAAGACCTCCGTATGGAGTTAGAGGTACAGTACATCTCTGTGTGCACATATAAGAATACTGGATGAAATAAACATGTGTAATAACAACTCTTCAACTCTTCATATCTACTCCTTTTTTAGAGACTTAATATCACCCATGAAATACCTGGTATCTGCTATGTCTGCAAATGGGTCCTCGGCAAGGTTATCCGCGAAATACCTCCAAATGACACAAAGGTATGAAACATGCCTACTTTACGACAAATATTTAAAATTTTAATAGTGATCTCAATAGACTCTTTCCCCCTCTTTTTCCTTATTCTAACTGCTGTTCGTGTCATAATCTTTATTGCTCCTTGTGTTCTATCTGTCCTTCTTCTTTACCAGAGTCATGTCACAACTGTGTTGAACAGTGCCTGCAGCGCCTTTGGTTTGTTTCGATGGCTCTGCAGGAAGTTTGTGAACGGCTACCTGGGTCAAATCATCATCGACATTGTTCACAAACACATGACCGACCCAAGCGCTATCTGCAAAGCTTTGCATCTCTGCTGGTGGGCAGTAGGTGACAAGGATGTCTACATTGCTAATTAGCTTTCATCTGAAATTTCACCTTTGACCTTTAATGCAAAATTGAGATAACAAATGTTGTGAAGATGAAAGTGCTCAGAGGCTACTTGACTATGAGAGTAACATTCTCCTCCTTGTTTTGCTTATAATTTTACTTGTAACTATGCTTTCTGCATTACAATATGAATAAAGATGCAGCATACAAAACTACAATAGATTCTTGTTGACATTCGGGAGAGTTCTGAAAGTCATGTTCCTTTAGACCAGCATTTTCCGTATTGAAAAAAAAATGTGGGAAATAATCTCAGGGTAACACATGTGTAGCTGCCATCGAAGTCAGAATAAATAAATAGATAAATAAATAAATAGGCTAATAAATATATAAATATAATTTAATAAGTTCATGAATACATATACAATAATAAGAAATACATATTAAGAAATACAAATAATTTAATGTTAAAAACTATTCTTTGATGTTGTATGTATTTGTGCTTAGGAGTTAGGTCAGGTTCAGGTCGGAACCAAAGTTCTGCCGTTGCAGGCGGAGACAGGACCTTTTTGAAGTGTTGGTATTACTAATGATGTCGTTACTGATGCAGCTAACCTCAGTTCAAGAGCACCAATGTGCAAAGTTGTTTTGATTTATTCGATACCTTTTTGAGTGAATAATTTGTGTTTATAAGAAGTGAAGAATCCTTGTTTTTTATTTCTCTCAAGTGAAGCGGCCAATGAGGTACAGTTGCTATTTTGCTATTGTGTTGGTAGATGTTAAAATCAACGTGACTTCTGCCGAAGTTCTGTCGGCTCACATAGCCATAAATTTACGTTATGTATTTGATCTTTATAAAGGAAGTAATTATATGTTTTGTGATGTATTTCTGTTTTGTATGTCCAGTTCTCACGGCACACTATTACACACTCGTGTGATTAAAAGCCAGTAAACAGAAAAGAACGACTTGGTTTCGTGATTTCTACTTGAGAGGAGTAACAGTGAGAACTCAGCTAGTGCGACGCGAGATGGGATGGTGATCTTCGCCCGCTGTCGACGGAGCTGCATGGAAGTTTGTCGAGGTTTCGCGGTAGCCCACCTGTTGAAGACTGCATGTAGCCTACCGGTAACCTAAGAGCATTGTGTGGTTAAGCCAACGAGAAGCACGTTTAAACCAAGTTAAACGCGGAGAAGTGGAACAGCCTCAACAATTGCTAAAATGACTCTTTAAGCTCCAAGATTCAATCGGTCTGAGTGCACATAGCTTAATAATTTTAAGTCTAATTGAATGCATATTTTATTAAGGATTTTTGCTTAGCATCTTTAAAGTGTAAATAAGTTTTAGCGTGACACATTTTCTGTCTATATACATGTGTTCTCCTTGATGTTTTGATTGTGTATAAGGTTAAGCTATTGACCATTTTATCTTTATTATTTGCCATTAAGCCATTCTTGGAATGTAGATTTAGTTTAAGGGTGTATAACAGAGCATTATACACTAGCGTTATATATAGCCTACTTTCAAAGTGATTACAAGTTTTAAGAAAGTGCTCTTGTTTAATATTTGAGTGAAATAAGTCTCTTCTGACATAGAGGGCATTCAGGCTATGACCTAAAATTTAAGTTAGTTTGATATAATATTTCTGTTATTACATTTTGAACTCAGTTGGATAGGCTAACAAGTTAAGTTAGTTAAGACAAACTATTAACAGGTGAAACTCAATTTAGGTTACAAGTAAAGTAGGTTACTTAAACTTCTTAAACTTAGAGTTTAATTCAGATTAGCATACTAAAAATGGATGATATTGACCTTGCAACTAAAATTCAAGACCCAGACATTAGGACTGACACTGAAGAAGAGAAGGCCAATGAGCCATTAGAACCAAGGCCTTTAGAGGAAATTGAAGTGAATATGGAGACCAGTGTTGCTGCAGGAAAGGAATTAGAAAAATCTCAAAGAAAAAGGAAACTTACTGAAAAGGGTCAGGGACTCCATAATGACAAACTGAAAAAACTTCAACATCATTTTAATAAAACATATGAGAGATGGAAGGTTCTTGCTAAGGAGGTTAGAAGGGCACTCAACCTACCCTCCTCAAGTGATGTTCTACACCAGCACAAGGTTGAAATTCATTCTGCTGACATTGAGGTAAAGCAACGCTATGAGGATATTCGTCAACACAGCCTTCCTGATGGAGACACCCGCCGTCGGGTAGACACTTGTGACGCTGTATCAAGGCAGATCATTGAAAGACTATGTAGTCTCCTGGATGAAAATATAAATCAAGATTTACCTACAAAGCAAGCGCCATGGACTAACACTGGCTCAGTGTTTTCATCTATAGAATCCATTTCGGGCCACTCAAGCTCTGGACATGTTTCAAGTAAAGGATCAAGACGCTCAAGCCTGTCCTCCACAAGGAAACAGGAAGCAGCAGCAGAGTTAGCCGCAACCCGAGCTGCTTTGAGGGTCTTGGAAGAGATGGAACATGAAGAAAGGGAGCTCGAAATGCTTGAAGCTGAGAACAGGAAAAGGCTGGCACAACAAGAGGCAGAAAATGCTGAAAGACTGAAGTTGTTAGAAGAGAAGCGCAGGCAGTTAGAACGTTTAGAAACAACTAAAAGGATGAATGCTGCAAAGGCAAGACTACAAGTTTACGAACAAGGTGTAGGCTCAGATGAAGAGATATCAGAGCTTCTGCATAACCATAACCTGTTAGGGCATTCACCTAAACCCGAGACCCTTCTAAATAACAACATTCCTTTACAGCCTGCCATAAGAAGACACCACACCATAAGCCATGAAGTTGCTCAGCCCACCAATCAAGACAGTAGCACAACAATGCTTGCCGAAGCAATAGCAGAGTCCATAAATGTAAGCCGTCTCCCAGTGCCAGAGCCACCTATCTTTAATGGAGACCCAATAAGGTACAAGGACTGGAAGATGTCATTTCAAACCCTGATAGGCCGGAAAAACATTCCTGTAAATGAAAAGATTTACTACCTCCGCAAATATGTCACAGGTCCTGCTAAGAAAGCAATTGAAAGTTATTTCCTGTTAGGTACTGACAAAGCCTATGAGTCAGCATGGGAAATATTAGAAGAAAGATATGGCAACCCCTTTGTGGTCGCTAAAGCTTTCCGGGACAAACTGAATTCGTGGACAAAGATAGGACCCAAAGACAGTGTTGAACTAAGAGAATTCGCAGACTTCCTTAGAGGTTGTCAAGCAGCAATGTCTCATATTAAGAGTCTCGAAGTCCTGAACGACTGCAGTGAAAATCAGAAAATGCTCAGCAAGCTTCCTGACTGGTTAACCGCCAGATGGAACAGAAAGGTCATTGACCTTGAAGAAGCCACAAACACCTTTCCAAGCTTCAGCAATTTTGTTGAGTTTGTAGCTAGAGAAGCCAAGATAGCGTGTAATCCCATGACCTCTCTGCATGCTCTAAAGTCTAGTGATGGTGAAAAGGCAAAACCATCCAAGGTCCGAAGTGTCGGTGCAAAGGTGCTGGCAAGTGCATCTGAAGAGAAACCAGACGCTGGAGGACAAAGGGGAGATGCAAAGGTGTGCATGTTTTGTGAGAAGGCAAATCATGGCATCCAGACATGTCGTAAGTTAATGGAGAAACCTGTCAAAGAACGAGTGAAGTATGTGCAAACGAAGAGATTGTGTTTTGGATGTTTAAAACCAGGACACCATTCAAAGGACTGTGAAAGGAGAAGTGTGTGTAACGTGTGCAAGGGGAAACATCCCACATGTTTACATGAAGACCGCACCAAGGCGGACGGGAAGTGTCAAGTTAATGGACAAAGAGAGAGTGGAAAACCCCTAAAAGAGAAAGAAAGGTCGAAGGAATTGACAGAGTCTAAAGAGAGTAGTGAAGTAATAAACATGGCTACGTCTAATCAAGTGACTCAAAACAGGAATAGCACATATGCATCCACAATAGTACCAGTTTGGCTGTCAACAACAAGTAACCCAGAGGCTGAAGTTCTTGTATATGCTCTTCTGGACAGTCAGAGCGATAGCACCTTCATCCTACAAGAAAGGGCAGAGACTCTTGATACACAAATGGAGTCTGTGCAGTTAAAGCTTTCCACACTTTCATCAAAACAAACTGTCATTTCAAGTCACAAGTTAATTGGGCTGCAGGTCAGAGGCTTTTATTCTTCCAAGGTAATCCCTCTTCCAGTGACCTATTCCCGAGAGTTTATTCCTGCCAGTCTAAGTCACATTCCTACACCCAAAACAGCAAGAGCATGGTCTCACCTAGAGCACCTGGCCGAGGAAATTGCTCCTTTAATAGATTGTGACGTTGGTTTGCTCATAGGGTACAACTGTTCTCAAGCCCTGTTGCCAAGAGAAATTGTATCAGGCAAAGATGATGAGCCATTTGCAGTAAGAACTGATCTCGGTTGGAGCATAGTAGGCTGCGTCAATCCCAGTGTTGATTATGGCGATGCCATTGGAAGCAGCCATAGAATCGTTGTGAGACAGGTTAACCCTAGTTTACAGTCACCTGTTAACCTGACAAGTCAAGTCCAGTACATATGCAGAACCCAAGTCAAGGAAGTCATCGTTCCTGCAGATGTGCTGAAAGCCCTTGAGTCAGATTTTAGTGAAAGGAATGTGGAAGATGCTCATTTCTCTCAGGATGACCTTCACTTCATTTCAATAATGGAGGAGGGTATAAAGGTACAGGCAGATGGACACCGTGAAATGCCACTGCCATTTAAAGAAAACAAACCGTGTCTGCCCAACAACTGGAAGTGTGCAGAACATCGACTCAGATGTTTAAAAAGAAGATTTGAGAAGGACAAGCAATACCACAAGGACTATGTTGCATTCATGAGTGACATCATATCCTGTGGTGATGCCGAGAAGGTCCCAGAATGTGAAGTCCAAAGGGGCCCCTGCTGGTACATTCCTCACCACGGTGTCTACCACCATCAGAAACCGGGGAAGATTCGTGTGGTGTTTGATTGTTCAGCGAAGTTCGGAGGTGTGTCACTAAACGACCATCTACTCACTGGACCAGAGTTAACAAACACCTTAGTGGGTGTCCTCTGTCGATTTCGTAAAGGTTCAGTAGCTGTGATGTGCGATATTGAGCGTATGTTTCACCAGTTTCGTGTAAGAACAGAAGATCAGGACTACTTAAGGTTCCTGTGGTGGGACAATGGGGACATTGAGTCAGAGCCATCAGTGTACCGAATGAAAGTGCACCTATTCGGTGCAGCCTCGTCACCTGGCTGTGCAAACTATGGCCTCAAGCACGTAGCTGCACAAGGACGAGGTCAATTCAGTGAAACATCTGTCCGCTTCATTGAAAGGAATTTTTATGTGGATGATGGCCTGATAAGCGTCTCGACGATTGAAGAGGCCATACAGTTGGTCAGTGAAGCCAGACAGCTCTGCAGTTCTGGAAAGCTGCACATCCACAAGTTCATTTCCAACTGCCAAGAAGTGCTTGCGTCCATTCCGAAAGAAGAGTGTGCAGATGCCTCAAGAAGTCCAGATTTGGCTTTGTGCGAACCCCAGATGGAGAGAGCACTAGGTGTTAAATGGTGCGTCACGTCAGATCAATTCAGCTTCAGAGTAGTGGTGAATGAACGCCCACTTTCAAGAAGAGGAGTCTTGTCAACAGTGGCCTCCATCTTTGACCCATTAGGCTTTGTTGCACCCTTTATCCTTATTGGAAAGCAGATACTTCAGCAAATGTGTCGTGATAAAGTCGGTTGGGATGATCCACTACCGGATGATTTAAGACCACGGTGGGAGTCCTGGCTTTTCGACTTGAAGAACCTAGCGAATGTCAAAATTCAGCGATGTTATCTCCCAGCAGAGTTCAAGAAAGTTCAAAGGTATGAGCTCCATTACTTCTCTGATGCAAGCGTCATAGGTTATGGAGAATGTACTTACTTGAGGGCAGTTAGCGAAACAGGACAAATTCACTGTTCTCTAGTGATGGGCAAGGCCAGAGTGGCCCCCAGTAAAGTTACCACTGTGCCAAGACTCGAGCTATCGGCAGCAGTCGTAGCCGTGCGTATGAGTGATATGCTCAGAAAGGAGTTGGAAATAGATGCTGAAGAAGTCTTCTGGACAGACTCAAGAGTTGTCCTAGGATATGTTAACAATGACGCGAGAAGATTCCACGTATACGTGGCAAACCGCATCCAGCGGATTAAAGACAGCACCAGACCAGATCAGTGGAGACATGTGAGCTCTGAAAACAATCCTGCCGATCACGCGTCCAGAGGCCTAAGGGCAAAGGAGCTCATTGCTTCCAACTGGTTTTCTGGTCCTGATTTTCTCTGGCATGAAGAACTTCCCTGTGGAAATGTTGAGGTGGGGGGTATAGCAGTGGAAGACCCTGAAATACGTAACATCTTCATACACAAGACCTCAGCCACAGAAGTTTCACTGCTGGATCGCTTCCTTAAGTTTTCTTGTTGGACAAGATTAGTCAAGGCCATTGCTCGACTCGTGCGGCTTGCTAAAGAGCTGAAGGGTTCAGTACCAAGAACTAATGAAGCCACAAGTCTAATGGAGCGAAGCAATGCCGAAGCTACCATCATTGCTCTTGTTCAAAGGGCAGCTTTCTCTGAAGAAATCCAAAGTCTCCGACATGGGAAGGAACTCACAAGACATGCCAAGACCAGCAGGCTACACAGATTGAATCCTTTCCTAGATGAACAGGGAATCCTCAGGGTGGGAGGTCGGCTTAAGAATGCGGACTTGCACCATCACATTAAGCATCCAGCTGTTTTACCTGCCAAAGGTCACGTAACAAGACTGCTAATACAGCATTATCATCACAAAGTGCAACATCAAGGACGTGGCATAACAGTCAACGAGTTACGAGCCAATGGATTTTGGATACTCGGATGCAGTCATACTGTGTCATCTTACATTTATAAGTGTGTCAAGTGCAGAAAATTTAGAAGGTCTACGGAGCATCAACAAATGGCAGACTTGCCTCGTGAACGCATAGAAGAAACACCCCCATTTTCATACTGTGGAATGGATTGCTTCGGGCCGTTCCATGTTAAAGACGGAAGGAAGGAGTCGAAGCGCTATGGGCTGCTGTTCACATGCCTATGCTCCCGTGCTGTTCACATAGAACTTCTTGAAGAGATGACCACTGACTTTTTCATTATCGCTCTCCGTGCCTTCATAGCTCTACGTGGCAATGTCAGACAACTCCGTTGTGACCAAGGCACCAATTTTGTTGGTGCAAAACGTGAGTTTGTAGAGGCTTTAAAGGAGATGGACCAAGAACGCCTAAAAGTGCTAGGCTGTGAGTTTGTCATGAATCCGCCGTCTGCAAGCCACATGGGCGGAGCCTGGGAAAGGCAAATTCGGACAATAAGAAGTGTTCTAACATCCATTCTGGATCAGTCTTCCCATAGACTTGATAGTTCGTCCTTACGGACTTACTTCTATGAGGTAATGGCAATCATAAACAGCCGACCATTGACAGCTCACTTACTGAATGACCCCATGGGGCCACAGCCTCTTTCACCCAATCACATCCTAACAATGAAATCCTCCATCATTCTTCCACCACCTGGAGAATTTGTAAAGGAAGACCTTTACCTTCGCAAACGATGGCGCAAGGTACAATACTTAACGAACGAATTTTGGTCCAGATGGAAGAAAGAGTATCTGCTGAACCTGCAACAGCGACAGAAGTGGCAAAGGAAACACAGAAATGCGAAAATCAATGATATAGTGATTGTGCAAGAAGACACTGCACCAAGAACAGAATGGAAGTTAGCAAGGGTTACACAAATCTATCCTGGTAAAGACGGATGTGTGAGGAAACTGCAGCTACTGATTGGTGACTCGACATTGGATCAACAAGGAAGGCGTATTGGAAAGCCAGTCTACCTGGACAGGCCCATTCATAAGACAGTCACCTTGCTTGAAGCTGAGTGATGCAGCTTAAAGGTATTTTTCTTGCAAGGGGTCTTATCATCCAGTGCCATTTAACTTTAGTGAAATCACAAGTGATTTGGTGGGAGTGTAGCTGCCATCGAAGTCAGAATAAATAAATAGATAAATAAATAAATAGGCTAATAAATATATAAATATAATTTAATAAGTTCATGAATACATATACAATAATAAGAAATACATATTAAGAAATACAAATAATTTAATGTTAAAAACTATTCTTTGATGTTGTATGTATTTGTGCTTAGGAGTTAGGTCAGGTTCAGGTCGGAACCAAAGTTCTGCCGTTGCAGGCGGAGACAGGACCTTTTTGAAGTGTTGGTATTACTAATGATGTCGTTACTGATGCAGCTAACCTCAGTTCAAGAGCACCAATGTGCAAAGTTGTTTTGATTTATTCGATACCTTTTTGAGTGAATAATTTGTGTTTATAAGAAGTGAAGAATCCTTGTTTTTTATTTCTCTCAAGTGAAGCGGCCAATGAGGTACAGTTGCTATTTTGCTATTGTGTTGGTAGATGTTAAAATCAACGTGACTTCTGCCGAAGTTCTGTCGGCTCACATAGCCATAAATTTACGTTATGTATTTGATCTTTATAAAGGAAGTAATTATATGTTTTGTGATGTATTTCTGTTTTGTATGTCCAGTTCTCACGGCACACTATTACACACTCGTGTGATTAAAAGCCAGTAAACAGAAAAGAACGACTTGGTTTCGTGATTTCTACTTGAGAGGAGTAACAACATGCTTCTTTGTTTTCTTCTTCCCTTAAATTACACACACACACAGACAAACCAAAAAATATAAACTTCTTCTTGTTTTACCCAACTAGAGATATGCATTACATTTCCATATCCTTCATAAAGCTGGACATCCACACAAGAAGTGTTGCTGAAATGCTGACTATACTTTACTTTTGGGATTTTTTGCATATACAGTACCGGGAGGTAAATCCCTTTCCACTGTGTTGAATGAAGTAAACAAGGAACGCAATCATCCATTGTGTTAGTGCTAGGCAGCTCTGGAGGACAGTCTTGCCGAGCTGCAGCAGTACTTGTTTATTTTTAGCAGTGCAAGAACTCCCTGACCACAGCTATGATGTGGGGCTCAGACGTTTCAGCTGTAGGTCCCTCCCTCTCCTGCAGCTTAGCTGCTAATTTGACATCCAGATGTGTTCAGCTGTGCCAGGGAGCACAGAAACTGTAGACTATTGCAGCCAACTGCTCCAAATGTAGTCTATGTCAAAACCAAAATATTTCTGTTTTCTTAGTGTGCAGTCCTTTTTATCACATTTGAGATGGTATATCTACAAACATATGCAAAACTTCCTGATGCTTAGGCATGAGATTTACACAGGATTTTAGACTTAATTGGCCTAACATAACATTTCTCAAAGACGTTTTTGTGGAGGTCTGGAGAAACAGATGTGGTTTGCTGAGGTCAGTCACCAGATGTTTTGTTTGTCCAATTCAACAAGGAGGGAGCTGAGTGAGAGTGTGTTGGAACAAACAACCCCAGCTTTACTGCAGAGCTCAAGTCAAATATGAGAGATTGGAAGGAAAGAACATTATCATCCCGTTGGAGACAGCATGCTTGAATAACAGGAGTGAAGACATTACAACACAATGTCTTACTGTTCACATCATAGTCTTCATGTTAGTTCAATTTAACAACTTCACTTGTCTGCGTCTACTCAGTGGAACTATGTAACATAATCTCTTTGAATGAACGACACAAAAGTACAACGTCAGTTTTCCCAGGCTGATGGGGAAGGAGGAGTTTTCATAATGAGAAATAGAGGAGGTCATTGTATAACTCCTGCGCTAGGAATGTTCGCTCAGCTGTTCAAGCTGGAAGCCACGGATGCAACGGTTCTCACAAAAACAATTTTAATCGACATACAGGTCTTTCGTGGATCCCTTCTTATATTTTTTCCTAAACTGTGGAATGACAAAACAATTTTCTCTTTACCGCGTACCGAGCACTTGGAATGTTTTCGGGACTGTCTATTATACTGTTTAGGCTAGTGTTTGCAGAGAACTAAAATGTATAAAAAAACTACTGCACTACGTTCTCACAAGGTTCTTATCGGTTCACGTGGACTCTGTTGTTATTAACGGCGATTTTAAACTAAGATACGCAATACCTATTCGCTTGTCCTTATAAGGATGGGAAACTTTGTGACGAAGGGGAGGCTTTATCAACAGAAGTATCAACAGCACGTTTAACCTCATCATGGGCAGTGGAAACAGCAGAGGAAAAAAGGTTGCACCTGCATCCGAATTTGACGCCGACGGTGTCACCGCTGATGATTCTGCACAAGTGGATACGAAAAGAGTGAACCCTGTCGAGCCACTTAGAGTTCAGCCATGTACTGAGTTAAGTTTGCCCCATAAAAAGATGCCTCCTGACAGTCAGAGCGAGCGGAAATATTCGGAGTCGTCCACAGATTTAGAAGGCGAACTGGATGAGATCCTTGCAGACACCGACGGCCAAGAAAGTCATGTAAACAAAAAAATGTCTGCTAAGAAACATTTCTTTAGCTCACAAACATGTGGCCTGTGTAATTACATAAGGGTGCAAAATGATACAGATGTGACCTCCAGTCACCAAATACCACATGCCCCAGGACCTCGCGGTGGATTGTGTCCTCGTGCAGAATCTGAAGTGACAGTAAAAGAAAAACAACTCTGCAAAAAGACTTGGGGGAAAACCACGTGTGCCAACGCAAGTCAACAAGTAGGCAATTGATTGCATTTGCAACTGCAGTATCACAGAATTTACACACACAGAGCATGGCTAAGTTTTACATGTTCTGAGCACCTACCCTCTTCATGACAAATGTATTGCATGTGTACCTGTCATTACTGTCTGCAGGGTTGGTCGGCCACTGTTTGTCCGGAAACACAACCCAAAGATGCATCACTGTGAGTCATTCTTTTCCCGATCAATTATTCAGCTAAGTAACGTTGACTGGTTACGGTATTTGAAGGTTTCAGTTACAAATAAACACACAGTCATATGCTTGCTGTTGTTTTTGTTTGGCTTTTTTTCTCAGAGTTCCAGACAGTGATGATGGGCCATCGCTTGACAAGTCTGTGATCTTGTATGATGCCACAGAAGAGGACCTTATGAAAACTATTGAGAGAGAATTCAGCTAAACCTTTATAGATGCACATATACATGTCTAATTTCACAGACTAATAATTGTACGCTGTAAAAGAAAATAAAGCCATGGTCCTTTTTATTTTTAATGACGAGACAGATACATTCATCAACATATTTTTAAAGGAGTTGTTATTATACAGGTGTTGATGTTTTATAGCTTTGTATAGGCTACACAAGAGAATCACAATGGCTCCTGGTACATAGAGGACGTAACGCACACTTTTCTCCATGCTGGAATGTGGTTGTTCTATAGCCTACATTTAAGCTTCATTTCCTGAATGTACTAGGAGACCCTCCACCCTTCCCGAGGAATTCGCACAAACCCTGGCAGATTATGGGCTGTGCCTTATTTTTTGGACAGAAATATTCTGGGCCAAACCATTATATTACCACTTCCTCTTTTTAATCGTGCCGGGAAATAAAGCAGGGCATGGAGATGCGATAAGCTGAATTTGAATAAAAGATCTGTTAAAAATCATTTTGCTTCACAGCATACAACTTTGTAGCTTCCATTATATCCTACCTGTCTTCTTAATGTAGCCGTTTTTCTGATAATTGACTTAAATTATTATAGTCCTGGCCTGCCATTATGCTGATGAATAAAATGAAGCTGTCAATCTTGTGCGTTTAAAAGCGCCTCCAACAGCAATTCATCAACCAGTCATAATTCACTGCGAATTAAAGGCCACGGGGTGTCGCTGTTGGGTTAAAAGAATGAGGCAGGCAACTTTTTTACCTAACAAGTGTGCTAAAAAGTCGGTCAGTATGGCAAGGGGTGGGCCTCGAGTTGAGTTTTTATTGGTCACACCTCCCGCACTAAATTTTGTTTGGAAGTAGTAGTGTTACAGGGTGTCCGTGAACTTAAACTTTTGCTCGGTAGTTAGTATTATTGGAGCCTATATATAGTCTACAGAGCATGTGCATATATAACATTTAGTTGCTGCAGTAGGGCATACTCTCATTTTACCAAAAATAGGCTAGTTTTATTCCCATCATAGTACTTACTTGGGTAGTCTTAGACTAGATTTTATTTTAAGTTCTCAAACTTGTCAGTAGATAGCACCTGACTGTGGATAGATGCTCCCTTCACCTGAAAGTTTCCTTAGATTAAGCATGTTATCCTTTGTGAGTCATTAGTTCTACAATGAAAAAAAGCAAAAATCTTGTCTGGCAATCTGTCATGTGACTGTAGCGTGGTAGAAGAAACTGGTTCGCCAGCTGTTCGGTTTCATTTCCCTCTTGGGGGAACTGCTTGAATCCGGTCATCCCACATATGACTGTTAAGTTTAGGTTCATAAGCATGCTTGCAGATCCCAGAGTCATGTGGCAACTCAACTGATTCATACAATATGATGATAGTTCAGTAACTAATGTGTGAGTCTGTAACAACAAAAGGTGGTTTTACTAAGTCTGGAGTTTAGAACGTTTTTATATTATCTACCTCCCTTTAGCCGTGATTCATAATGGGCCTTCCAAAGTTTATGGCAGGCATATTGCCATTTAGTCAGAAGTCAACAGGAAGCTGGTTGTTAGACACCCAGTGACGCACACAGCCCTGTCTGACGTCATGTAGATTACTCTTTTGTTGAACCACTCACTAACATTAATGTGGATCTCTTTTAATGATTTTGTGAATATTTCTGAAGGTGGACAAATCAGCCCTGAGACACAAGAAACTCAAGTAAAACCCAAGACAAGTAATTGATATACAACATAACTGTTTACTAAAAAAATGAGCATTTAAATAACACAAACAGTTAAGAATCACAGTGTTGATTACTGTCCACTTAAGGATTCTCCATGATGTAACAAAGACTAATTCCTGTATTTTGTAAAATTAATGCATTACAGGATATCCATACATTCAGATGGATACAAACACATAAGTATGTACAAAAAGGCAGACAAAGTGTAAAAGACATAGACATCAAACAAAGACTTTGGCAAAATAGTCAATACACTGTACACAGCGTATGCAAGTAAACAACAACAACAAAAAAATCACTCTCTGAATTAGAGTTACATGTGAGCAAAAATGAGAGAGAGAGAGAACATGAGAGCAAGTCAGAAAAAAAAACAAACAGAAGAGAGTCCAGTGCATTGCCTGTTTGTTTGAGTGTGTCTACAGCGGGCCTGCCAGCCTTGTGCTTCTCTGTGCAGCTCCCCAATGTGTTTTGTTTTTCTTCTCTCAGCCAGGGGATGTACTATAAAGATGGTTAAGTGATAAACCTGCTGTAGTTAAGCCAGAAGAAGTTGTAAATTTATTTGAAGAGCCTGGGGCTTAATTCTCCTAACTAAACAAACGCCAATGGGCTCAATCAGGTTTTACGACTACCTCTGGGTTAAATGCTCCAGGTTGTTCACTTAACTACTTTTGTAGCATACCCCATAGAGGTCAGCATTTATCCTGTGTGTGTCTGCAGTATTTGCACATCACGAAGTTCAGTTCGAGGCAGAGATGAGCATGCTAACGGGGAGGGAGGACCCCGAGGGTGGTGCAACCTTAGCAACGGCGGCCATCTTGTTGAGGTTGCGCACCTCCGCCTGCCAGGAGGGGATCTTCTTGGTGGTCATGTGACGGCGGGCGTGCTTGGTCAGGTGGTCGCTGCGCATGAAGCGCCGGTCGCACACGGGGCAGACAAACTTCTTTTCGCCCGTGTGAGTGCGACGGTGGCGGGAGAGCTCGTCGGAGCGGGCGAACTTCTTGTCACAGCCGTCCCAGCTACAGCTAAAGGGCTTCTCACCTGTGGGGCACCAGGCAAGGAGATCAAACATAAGATGGTTGCATGCGTCATGATGGTTCCCACTAACCCTTATTGTTATGCTGACATTTCACAAATTATGACGGTACAGGCTACTCTGAGGCTCACCATTGGAAGACAAAAGACAACACTGATAACAGAGGTGTACTACCAGCTTCAGAGATTTAAACCCTACCATGTACTCCTTCTGCCTGTGATCTAAAAACAGGTACCTTCACAAATGATTCAATAAACAGGTCTTGTGATTTGTGTGCTTATGAGGATCAGTTGGTTCAGAAAATGGTTGGACCAAATATGTGGCAGGGTTCCTACATTCTGAAGCCAAGATTGACACCTATGACTGACAGTGATGCTGAGATAAACTTCTTTGAGGACTAAGAACACAAAGGATGGGTTTCCCCCACAGTCCCTTATTTCATTAGACTCTACTCTGTTTAAAGCTAGCAGACATATACAATGACATATACCATAACAGGCATATACAGTGACATAGACCATAACAGGCATATACCATGACAAAGGCCCTGCTGGTACTGCCTACCTGTGTGCGTTCTGAGGTGTGCTTTCAGGTGGGAGCTCTTGAAGTAGGTCTTCAGGCAGCCGGGGAAGTTGCAGACATAGTTACGCCTTCGGGAGAAGTCCACCTGCGGCACGTTGCTCTGCCCAGAGGGCATGTAGACGGGCGCCGGTGCCAGAGGTAGCAGCTTGGTGTTGCCCACGGTCATGACCGACTGCTGTGGGACGTGCGGGGCCTGCGTCTGGGGCACCACGAATATGACGGCGCCCTGAGGCACCGTGGTGCCCACCAGCAGAGGCTGAGGCAGGATGGACTTCACCCCTGCACTGGGCCTCGGGGAGGGGCTCTGGATGAGGGCCGACAGCACGCCCGATTGGCTGTTCACGGGGAATGTGTGGCACAGGATTGGAGGACTGGGGGTGGGGGGCGGGGACTGGGGGGCCCGTGGAGAGGGAGGCTTTTTGACAGTCAGCGGGTGGAGGAGGGGGGTGCAGGGGGGCTCAGTCTTGCAAGGCGAGGGGGAGGGGGCTACTGGCGTGGGGGGTGAAGGGGATGTGTGGTGGTGGTGGCGTTCTGCTGCCGTCTGCTCCTCAGTCTTTACTGCCGGCTGCTGATGGGCGACGCCGGGCGGAGGAATGTGTCGGCAAGGCGAGCTGTCTGCCGTGTGCCGGATGACACTGGTAGCCATGGCTCTGCAGGGCACCCCGCTGGCTGCTGCTTCTGGGAACATTCTGCCGCAGGGGGCCTGAGGAATGGTGGTGGCCATGCCTGGTCTGTGAGTCTGTGGGCAGTGAGAGAGGCTGGAGCAAGGCCGGCTGTTTGTGGGTGGGGTGTTGGTGACTGACGTCTCTGTGAAGCTGGGACTGTGAGGGGGAGTCATGCACTGAAAGGGAAGAGTTAAAAAGTGGGGAAAAAAGAAAACAATTAGCATCTGTAGAAGCAGGACCATATGACAAAATCTGACTTTTTCCACAATCATAAATAACCTTACAGTTACATAGCACTGCAATCACAAGACATGAACCATAAAACTGTCTTCTGTCTCCATGTGAACCTTTCCCTATCTGGTAGCTTTACTGTCTGTCAGGTAATCGTTGCTGTAGAGGTGGAGGGCCTGGCTGAAGTTCACACTATCACACTTATCAGTAAACTGCCACCTGTTCTGACAGCCATAAAGCCATCTCAGAGTTTTCAACAAACAATTCGGGCTGCGATAAGGACCTCCCCTCCCTTCCTCCCCCCTTCACATGTGAAGCTGAGGAGAATTGGTGGAGCAAGAATACGTGTTCCCAGCTCAGAATACCCAATGGATGCTGGTGGCCCCTTACCAGTGAGGACAGGGAGATAAAGTCCTTGGGGGTGTCCGAGTGGTCAGACTGTGGCAGTAAATCGCAGGAGTCGGATGCGGGGGTGAGGGGCCGCGGCCTCAGGGCACCTGGACTGGGCAGCACCTGACCCCAGCCGCTCATGCACACCAAGGCCTCTGCAGCCTCCAGGTCGTTATATTCCAGAGTGGTGCAGGAGGAATGCTCGCTGTCCTTCCGTCTCCTGTCTGGGAAGGCTGCACAGTGTTCCATTCGATCTCCCTGAAGAACAAAGAACTAAACTGTCATCATCACAGTAACGCCTGATCAGCTTTGTTATCTCACTAATAATACTCAACATACACAACTAGCCTGGTGATGGTTCACGACTCTTCAATCTGAGTCATTTAACACCAGCTTGTAGCACCAGACTGTAAGTTTCTAAAAACAGACAAGACTATCCTAGGAGTTTTCACTGGCAGGTGACTGTGACTAAACTGAAGAGCTTTCAGCATTACACTTCAGACTGGATTACAAAGTGTAGCACCTCCTATTCTCTGATGCTACGTAAACAATGACGCTCTCTTAACAAGCCATGTGAGACCATCTGAAAGCATTATCTTGTGGCCAGAAAAAAACTGAAGCACCGGAACACAGGCTACACTGCAAATAAATACCTGACATAAAACTGTAATATACTGTGAATTCAAATAAATACAGTGATACGTCAGGTATGCCAGTGCATGCAAATGAGAAACACGGGAAATGGTGTGAGTTCATTGTTACTACAGTGGCTCTACAAACAGTCAATATTAAAGCATCTCAAAGCCAACATAAAAGACACACACATAAAAGACTAAAATAGATTATTAGTGTAGGCTACACCGTAGTAGCATACGCGTGAGCACAAAATAAAATTACCAATTGTCAGGCAATAAAGTAGCCTATATTAGTGAAAAATCAACAACTTAAAAACTGCAATATATTATTTGTACGGATGTATGCCTATTCAATTCTGAAAGTAAACTTGACGTTTAATAGACTATCTTATTTTAAAATGCCGTCAAGAAGTAACTGAACATTTTTATTTTAATTCATGAACTGAAAACAAATACAAAAGAAAAGCACAAATGTATTTTCATTAAGACTTACCGGCAAACATGACGTTTCCATTTTGTTAAATATTATTTCCTTGAGGCGTTGTTATATCGAGAAAATTTGTCACAACGTTTCTTTCGGCGTGACACAGTGAAACAAAGAGGCTGGGCGCCCGCTTCGAGAGAACTGCAGCCGGAATTCACTTCGCCTCGACCAGCAAGGTCCAGCCTCAGCTGAGTGAAACAAGTGAGGAGAAAAAAGAAAACAAAATTCACAACACACTGGCGGGTGGCAACATGCTACCAATGAAAAACAAATGTGTATGAGACCTTGACCAATGGTATGCAAGGCAACGCGTGATCAGTGCATGACAGCGGGACGATTGGAGGAAATAGGGGTGCGTGGCTGTTGGTGGGCGTAGTGGGGGAGTCAACAGTGTCACCGTAAACTCGATGAACTGGGAGCATGAAAACTAGGCGAAAGGTCGTAGCCCCGAACGAGGATAATAGTGAATAGCGTCAAAGTGCGTCTGGCCAACTTCAACAGGAAAGAGCTGCTCACACGCGGTCCGCAGAATCTCACAGCTTTTGTCAGACAAATCAGCTTTCGTCTTTATTAGAAAACATGGCGATTTAGGTTCTTTATCAGCATAAAGAAAGCTATCAGGAGATTCGTTTGTTTATAGTTTGCTGCAGAAGTGACCCAATTAATGATAAGATAGTATCGCTGTCTTAAAGTTTTAAAAAAGTGAAGCCGTCCATTCATTAATGATTGCTACCTTAATGTTCACAAGCACATTTATCTGTTGCAGATAGTTATTGGATAGTTATAGTCAATTGTTAGTCATGAATTGCCACCCAAAACCTAAGTTCTTGTACTGTCAATGAATAACAGACTAGGGCAGCCCAGTATCTTGACTCCTTTGTTTAATTAAAGTCTATTTGTTTTCACTAGTTATGAGGCACTGTTTAGGTGCACAAAGTGTCTTTACATTGCTAAAAAATATATGGGTAAAATAGGAATGTCATTTTGAGCAACTTGTACTTGCAATAAACACTTTTTGAAAAAGATCTGTGACACCCTGAAGAGATGGTCTTTTTCTCCATGGTATTCAGACACCTCTCGTTTCATTTGAATAAATTAATGAAATATTAAGTGAGTTATTTACTTTTCATGGAGCACTGAGCAGCCACCACCCCTGCTCCATTTCATTTTAGTGGAACTGTCAAGGCTTCCACGTTTTCCAGATGATCTGCACATCAGCTGTCTGCCTATATGACAGAGTCGGTGTGCACCATTTTATCCAGTTATGGGCCAGAGGTCTGTTGCAAGACCTGTTACCATATCTGCTCAAAGCACTGTGCCCAGTTGTGCAATGTAACACTGACTGAGAGCCAGAGCAACATGAGAGAAGCCAGGAAAGAAGAGGCATGTTGGTGATATAAGTGGGCCAGGACGTGGATAGGCAAAGGAACTAGAGGAAAGGTTATGTTGTTCACGTCCTCCTCTGCAAGCTCCCCCGCCTCTCTGGCACAGTCAACTCCCCCTCCTGGTCAGGAACTCCAGGAAGGGCCAGGGGAATGGGGAACGGGGCAGTTGTCCCCCACTAGACATAAATATACACCCTCCTAAGATTTCTTTGACCACCTCTCCTATGCCATGCATGCTAAAAAAAGAGCGAACAAGCATACTTTCCTAACTCATTCTTGGAAGAGAGTGTATTTTTTAATATGCATTTTATATGAAAATGTAAGCAATAAAATATACAACAAGTTTAGTTCTTGTTTCGTTAGGAGTATTTAGAATGAACACAAACATTTTACTATTGGGTTTTTATGTACAGCACTAAAATCATTTTACATGACTATACACCTTAGTAGGTTCTAAGTCTAAAAGGTTTACAGATCTGTTCCAGATGGAATAATGGGTGGTTTCATATATTTCATGTACTCCTATCACCCTGACAATCCTGTGGATGGGTGATTTGGAGCCAAAATATATGTTTTGTGGTGTCTTAACCTATTAATGTGAATTTAGGCAAATTCTTTGTCTGTGCAGGCAGGGAGAATTGGTAGTTAAAACAGCTGACACGAGGCTGTGGAGCATTCACCTCTTTAAACGCTACAAAGACCTGACATGTAGGTGAAAGGGTAGAGAACTCGACGCTAGCTATGATCACACAGTTTGTTCAGCAGGGACAGGCCCGGCCTCATAACTCAAACAGGTGAGAGAGGCAAAGAGGTGAAAGCGAGCAAGCAGGAGGAGAGCGACTTTCCAAGTCGTGACTTTCACCTGCACCAATCGTCTAATCACGCCTGACCTCCGACCTTGAAGGGCTATTCATATTTATGGGCCAACACCAAGGACAGCTGATAAATCCCCGAAGCCACTGTGTTTGGAAACACAAAAAAGTAGGTGTTGCACAACAACCTGTTGCTCCCCATGGCTTTTTTAAAAAACAGTGTCTTGTGATGTGTTTTAGCTACTTGCTTCACCATCAGAAAATTGACTGCAATGAAACTGTAGTGGACTGTGTAACTAACGATAGGCCTTAATGGTTCATAGTTTCTTGCAAATGCAGTGTTTAGACTTAACAGCCATGTAATGTGAAACAGTGATCAGGACAAGCACATAGATCATCAGATTCAATCCTAGGAAGTTCAATCCCAGGATCTACCACCACTGGGCCTACAGGCAGGGCACTCAGCCTGAAGTTGCTCTGAGGGGGTTTTCTGTGTTTTTAAGTTCCCTGTCACTCTTTATATGTGCATCTGCTTGATATAATGTATGCACGTAAGAGACACTGTTGTGCTATTGTGCTGTTGTGTCTCCGTGACCAACATAGCATACAAGGACAAGGTTCAGAACTATAGAAATGACAGGCATGACATTTTATTACTTAAATGCAGCATGACTGACCATGATTGAACTTTTACTTGAGGTCTTTTAAGGACTTTAAAGCAACACTAAGTAGTTTTTTCAAAGTTAAAATAATGTTTCCAAAATTGTTTCAGTGGTTCATCAACTTGTAACAGGGTGAGAGGCACTTCTGAATTCGCGTTGCTGTCCACCATGGTCTATAACCACACAAAGTACGTTTGGAGGAGTGGGCCATGTCTCTGTAGTTCTCTATAGATACAATTCCGCTTTCAACCTGTAGGCCAACCGAAGACAAAAACTAATTAGTGTTGTTCTAAGACAGGGGAGATGGAAGTAATTGATAAAAGGTGTGACAATGCAAAGTTACTGCTGATTTGTGCCATGTTGGTTATATTTTTGCATTTAATTCTTCTCAGGTTTGTATCAACCCTCTTGACTTGTTGGGAATGAGATCATATTGCCGGATAAGGACTTAAAGCGGACTTAAACCCAACTAATGGTACTTAATTTTAAAAAGTCAACTTTTATATTAACAAAGAGCACTTAGATTATAGGGTGCCTAAATTAAATCAGACCTCATTTCCATAGTCTAGACAATACGCAAAACTGGAACTAATGTTCTCCATGCAAATTACTGTTGGAAATAAACTGTGCCACAGCAATAACGCTTCAAAGAAATGGAGACAAATGAATCGTTACAGATTGCAATTTGTGAAAAACAAATTGCTCCCTGCAGAAGTTCATTTTGTTGTGCTGTAGCCATCTTGGAAACTGATGGCTGCATGTGTAAAACAGCCTAAAGCTGACAACGTCAGCAGCCAATAACTAAAGAGTTAATCTCAACTGATAGCATAACACAAATATGGATATGAATACACAACCGAGACTGAGAGTCAACCTCCGCATTTCCTCTCTTAGTACAAGAAGCCGCCCCACCAGCGTTCACCAGTGATATTAGTCATGTATTGTATTTTATGAGAGCTTTTCTCTGAGGCCTCACTTCCCGTGACTAAGGAAAGTCATGTAAGCCACAGAAGTCACGTGTATCAAAGCCAGATTGTCATCAATGACTGTATGAATCAAGGTCCTTTCTGATTAAGGTCATGCCGACATCACTCACGCCCAGATTAGAGCAATAAATACAATGAAGGACCGAGATGTCGTTCCATAAGGATCTTTCTGGAATTACCTTCTCATATGCACACATATTGCTCCCTAACTTTCCATTCTGTTTCTCTGTCAGTTTCGATTTCTAATAAACTTAATTATTCTGCTTCCTACTTGTAAAGAACCTTTGCCCAATTTTGCTGACAATCACTGATTGACCCCTTGTTTATATTTAAGACAGATGACATCATGTCATATAAGGGGTTGTATGCCATAAATAGACTAACTGCACCAGGCAGGATGCATGTGAATTTGGGGCAGGCCAAGGGCCAATTAGACCCTAGGGTGACAAACCCAGCAGTAAGGCCTCAGTCTTATAAATATATCCCAGTTCAAATATAACTCACCCTGCCCATACATCTGCCCTTTGGTAGTAAAGAGCAGTCTGCTAGTAGTGTACCCCCACCCCGCCCCCTCCTTAAAACACACACACACACACATACACACACACACACATACACACACACACACACACACACACACACACACACACACAAAATCACAAGTTAAGACAGACAGATTTACCTCAAGATTTACTGTGTGACACCATCTGACTTTATGGTCACTTTCCTTCTGTATTTCCTTTAGTTACAAGTAGCTTAAATTCTTAACTACTGAATAGAGCAGCAAGCCAGGGTTCATAATAAAGCATGTCTGTCAGGCTGTGGGTTGACAGACTACCCCACCAACGATCTGGCCTCCTTAGCCTGCTTAGGAGAGGAGAGTGCAGGGGTGTGACTCTGACGGCAACGCTGCCAGATCTGCATGAGTCATGTGCCACTGCAGCGGACGACGAGAGCAATGGCACCGGGGTGTTTCCCGCCCTCACTCCGACAGACATGCCATGTCAGCGAGCAGAGGTTGCACGCCACAATAGACTTCAGTAAGCACTTCTGAGAAGGGAAAAAACATGGAGGAATAAATACAGTTGGGGGAAAAAAAAAGGAACAAGCAATGCTCTCCCACAAACGTCCTGGTTTCCGTATTGTTCAGTCAAGTCATGTCCGTGCAGTATTTTGAGCCCAGGTGCAAATGCTTGGCCCTGGTGTCGTCTAGTTCCTGTCTGATCCTGTTTGAATGCCATAAACCCCACAACAAAGCAGTAACAAAGATTTTTACTCCAGCGGCTGGAGTGCAAATGGACTACATGGGCAAGACATGACCTTTGAGACTCTGTCACTCACACAGAAACACATTCTTTGTTTAATGCTTGTTTACACGGTGTTGTTGTATGTAAATGGGCCAGTTGAAGTCCTGCCAGGATATGGCGTATGTCTGTTTTTAAAGGCTGCTTACAGGTAACCACAAAACACCACTGCGCACTCAGAAACACACCTTTTCCTCGGAATACAACTCCCTGTTGACCTACTTTGTTGCAAGAGGTCTAACTGAGCGGTAAGAGAACAAAGAAACATGATTCAGTGAAACATCTTGGAGTTTCCCACATAACTTTCAATCGCACAGGACCTGTTGTTACAAAAAACAAGTCTCTTTCCACATGCTCTGCCTTAATGTCTTTTCAAAACAATTTTGTTAACAATACGATAAGGCTGGAGGTAAAATTAAAATCAGTCAGTAAAAAAAGTCAACCTGACTAGCTCTGACATAAACTTGACATTGACCTGAAATCCTGTGAGACCTCGCCTGTTGCGTGGAATCTAGGCCAACACGTATGTGTGTACGTGCAGCAGTGTGTGTGTGTGTGTGTGCGTGCGTGCACCAGAGGTGGGTCAGGGAAAGGGCACAGGGGGGTAGCTAAGGAAGGAGATGAGGCCCCCCATGGGGGGGCTGTGTAGACAGACTATCAATGACTGGCACTCTGTGTGAATGCCAAGCTCCATGACCAGAGCCAAGAGGGGTCAGAGAAAAAGGGGGTTGGGGCTGGGTGGGTAGGGGGGGGGGGGGGGTGTCTTTTGCCAGGTTTGCAGTCCTGATCATTTGAGCTGCTCCCCACACACAGGGCAGGAGGCAGAAAGAATGTCACTGAGAGGAGTAAACAAGCGGAGCTGGATGACTCAGGGAGAGGACTCTCAGAGAGAGCAGATGGTTCACTCTCCGTCCCTCCCTCCCTCTCTTCCTTCCTCCCACCTCGCCACCAACCTTCTCCTCCAACCCAAGAGCTGCTGGCTTAGCTGGATGGTTAAAGCCTAACCAGCTCCTCTCGTTTGGCTTTTTTTCTCTCTTCCTTTCTTTTTTTTATCTGTGTTGCCTGCAGGCACTCGTGGCTCAGTCATCCTCATCTCCCTCCACGCCCCCGAAAAAGCCAGATTGCCTTCGCAGCTCGCCCCCACAGGTTTCCTGGCGGCTGAGTCCGCGTCGACAGCTTGTCAGCGTTTCAGGGCCTTGTTATCTTATCAAACCGTTGCTGGGGCACAAAGAGAACTGAAGCTTTGGTGTATGTGTGTGTACGTGTGCATGTGTGTGTGTGTGTGTGTGTGAGTGTGTGTTGGCCAAGCCGGTCATCGTCTTTGGAGATCAATATATTTTTTAAAAAAAGGCAGCCCCTTGTGATTGTTGCTGGGCTGCCGTACCTTAGAGATTAAGAAGACCCTTCTGCCGGTCAGCTGCTTCATGCTTTATGATCCAGAAGGTGGATAAAGGAAGGAAGAGAGAGATGTGCTGAAAGAGAGATTGGTAGAGGGAGAGGGATAAAGAGAGAGATGTAGAATCAGTAAGGCAATGTACAAATAGAGAGAGAGAGAGAAAGGGATAGAGAGAGAGATGTAGAATCAGTACTGAAATATGTACAAACAGAGAGAGAGAGAGAGAGAGAGAAAGAGGAAGAGCTAGAGGGAGGGAGGAAGAGAGAGGATGGCAGAGAAAGGGCTTGGGGCTATCTGAGGACAGTCGTGTGTGTGTGTGGTGTAGTGTAGTGTAGTGTGGTGTGGTGTGGTGCCTGTTTGCCTGTGTGCCTGCTTCCTGTGTCTGTGGTTCAGGGCTCGTGGCCAGAGGGATGGGATGGGATACTGGACCACCGTGTCTCAAACATCACGCTGCTCCCAGGGCTGACCACTCCTACGATTGCACATTTTTTCACCACAAAAGACATCACACTGAGCATGACACACTCACCACTACTGCAGTGTTTTTTTTTTTTATTTAGAAGCGGTTGAGAAACGCAGCTGATGAATGGGAAACATACACAAGGAAGTGTCCTTTTGACATACAGCCACTTAAAACACCCTGGAACATTATAAAAAATATCTTGGCATAAATACAGCAAGGAATAATGTCATATAAAAAAACACACACAATCAATCAAACAGCATCTCATAGACAATAAACATTTCTGACACACCATGTAAAATAACCCTTTCCTATTTATTAATAAATATATACACATGAGCTGAGCAAGTACTTTCATAAAAAAACAGGAACTGAAGAGTGGTTAGAAAACATATTCAGCAGTTCAAAATGACTCAGTGGCTCTTTGACATTTGGATATGGCAAGTATTGTCTCACAAAAGTGACTGAGAATTTTGTGTATTTCATTGTGGATGTCTTGAAAATACACACATATATTGCACTTGGTGCTAACTAACTTATTGGATTACTGACACAGAGAGGTATACGTTGAGTGACCTACAGTATATGGCGAATGGTGATAATGTACTGAGGGTACAAATTTAGCTTAGTAATACTTTTTTTTTACAATTAATGTTGGTCATCTGCTCCCATAATGCTTATGTAAAGATTTCGTTGTGTCCTACCTAAACACACTCACACACACACACCCACGCACACACACGCACACGCACACACGCGCACACACACACACACACACACGCGCACACACACACACACACACACACACACACACAGAATGGTGAAACCTAAGATACACCGAGAAACAGTTTACAGTACATGCTAAATACTGCCACATGCTGTGTGTATAATACGACGAGCGAAAAGGGACGTTCTGTCTCCACTATTTACAGCTTGACCAGTGTTTGCCTAATTTCAAACCTAATTTATGCTCGCAATTATCTCGTAAAAAAGACAAAGCTCTTCAGTGCTCTGGTTTTCAAAAGGGAACAATAACAGTTAAGCTTTCAGGCTCATCCAGACATCAGACTGACTTTAAAAGCAGTGCATTCTTTACCCCTTGTCTAGCAGACGATCTGCCAACATTGAAAAGAAACTTACAGCAAAAAGGTTGTGTTTATAAAAGAACATCTCACATCCTTTCTCCTCAGAGTAAAAAAAAATATACAAAATTTCCCCCCATTGTCCTGCATCAGAGTGTTCGTCTTTAATAAACCTCTGAGAATTCATGTGTTATCACACCTTAGAAAGGTTCAAATTGGTTAGTCCCTTCATAAACAAAAGGGGAATCGGAAAGAAATTCTTGAAAACCATGTTGTTTCATTGTTAGACACAATAAAAAGTACACTTTCTTTTCTTCTTTTCTTACATGTGTGTGTGTGTGCATGTGAGTAAACGAGCAGATGGACGCTGACAAGGAAGCACCTTTTTAACACTTCCTGCCATCAGATTTCTGTCAACGTGAGCTTGAACACCCCCCCAATCTCCTCCATCTCGATCTGGAAGGTGTCTTCGTTGGAGTAGTGCTTAATGATGTTGTCGTCCATGTTCACAAGGATCCTGAAAAGGTCGCAAGTGGGACACAAGAAACATTTAGAAGACTCAAAGCAAACACTGAAAAAATAGACAATAACAGCAGCAACAAAAGGCAAGACTGTTGTGTTCAAGCAACATACCCCTTCTTGCACTTCTTGTAGACTTTTCCCATCTTTTCCAGAGGCACTTCGTATTTTTCTGAGATCTGGAAACACACATTGACATTGCAGCCACTGTTACACAGAAGGATATACAGTGTGTGTGTGCGTGTGTGTGCGTGTACTGTACCAGTATCTGTCAACTTGCCAACAACATAACATTTCAGGAGCAGAAGGATTTACCGGTCTGATTGCTTTGAGTAACGTGACAATGCCAGAAGCACAAATCAACAGGTCTTTCAATGACTCCACCAGCATGGCACTAGCCTAACGCTAATGCTGCGCTCACGCTGCTGTCAACTCCAGGACAACTGACACATGCTTCACCTACAAATAGCCAGTCCATGCGTGCCATTCTTTCACGGGGGCGAGAGCTGGAGCTTGTCACCCCGCCGTGGATGCCTGAATGGGAGCAGCCCTGGGAGGTCTCGACCAACTCCAGAGGAACTCTTTCTGGGAACTGTCATGAGCGACACATCCTTGGCTACGGGGGGCCATGGAAGTGCTGTCGGAGCTGATTTGGGCTGGTTCAGGGGGACGTTGGGGACCCATGCAGAGGTCCTTTTTTTGGGGGTGGGTGGGATGGGGTGGTGGGGACTCGGCTTTCCCCTGCTGTGGACTGGCTGTTTTTGTATTCATGCACAGGCCATAAACAGAACTGCACCCCACCCCCCCACCCTCTTTTCCACTGCTCAGATCTTTGACCCCCGCTGAGCTGTGTAAACTAGCATTACTGAAGCCACCCCCCCCCCACTCTCTCTCCCTCCTCTCTCTCTCCCTCTCTCTCTCTCTCTCTCTCTGGGTGGCACACGTGTCCATGTGCTTTGTGCTCGCCTCCTCTGCCCTCTGCCCTGCCCCTCCGGCACTCTGTCTGTGTGCCTGCCTGTCTGTGTGCCTGTCTGTCTGTCTGTGTGCCTGTCTGTGTGCCTGTCTGTCTGTGTGTGTGCCTGCTTGTCTTTGTGTGTGCCTGTCTGTCTGTCTGTCTGTCTGTCTGTCTGTCTGTCTGTCTGTGTGTCCTGTCTTGGAGATGCTGAGCTGCATTAGGATCAGGGCCAAGTGTTGGGGCTGTCTGACTCTGTGCTCTTCTCAAGCGTCACAAACAAGGCCACCCAGACAGGGGCCACAGCCCATACTTACCATACTCCAGGCCTTCCTCTGCCTTCTCTTTCTCTCTCTGTCCCCCTCTCTCTGTCTGTCTGTCTGTCTCTCTCTCTCTCTCTGTCTGTCTGTCTGTCTGTCTGTCTGTCTGTCTGTCTCTCCATCCTCTTCATACATCCTTTACAAAGAAACATCTGTCTGTTTGGTCTGTCTGTCTAAACCCTTCACAACAACAAGCAAACAAATTTCAGGACATTAAAAACACACCTAAGAATACGACTGTGATGGTGTTTAAGGTTTCAGTCCAATTTTTCTTTAATTAATGATTACTTTACAGGATTTCATGGGTTTGTTTGTGTCACCCCCACGGCACAATGTCTTAATCTTCCAGTGCATGTCTGGTGCTACTGGTGGTACTTACCGCCTCCACCAGGCCCTTGACGGTGGGGGTTTTCAGCATGAGGGCATCAAACACCTCCTCCGTCTCCTTGCGCACGTACAGCAACACTGTGTGTTTTTTTGGAGGGGGGGGGGGGGTTGAGAGTGGGTGAGATGCGGTTAGATGCACAGCATTTAGAAAAAAACAAAACAAAACAAAACAAAAACAAACAAGAGACACAGCACATTGTGTCATTCAGCAGTCAGTCTTACAGTAAGTCATCAGTTTTGAGTGAAAAACACACCACGCTTTTATGTGGGCTTCCCATTCTGAAGTAACTACTTCAAAGCAGCTGCCCACACTCTCTAGCTCTGAATGCAGGGACCCAAACACAAACAGAAAACACACTCTCTCTGTCAAGCTCTCTCGGTCTTTCTTTCTTCCCCTTTCTTTCTCGCGTTGACCCCTCTCTTTCTTTCCATCTCTCTTCCTCTGTTGATTCAGATTTTTTTTCTCTCCCTCTCTCTCTCTCTCTGTCTGTCTGTCTCTGGTAAGGGACTGGCCCAGGACCACAAGCCCTCAGAGCCTCACGCTCTCTGGCGACCTCCGGGCAGCTGAGGTGGCGGGCAGAGGGCTGGGCTCCGAGGGCTGGGCTCCAAGCCTCTGTGGCCTACCCCCGAGGCTGTAGCGCAGGGGGGTGGAAACGCATGGGCGGGGCACTGTGTCACCCTGGGCCACTGATTACACACTTACACACACACACACACACACACACTACATACAGACAGGCAGACACGTACACACACACACACACACACACACACACACAGTATATACACACACAAATCCTTTCGCACACACACACACGCACACACACAAACTCACAGTACACACACAGACCCACACCCACACAAACAGGTCCCATGCGCTGCCTGGGGCCTAAGCAGGCCTCTGGGGCTGTTGCCTTTGGCAGGAGTCCCGGACAAACATGGGCGCCAGCACTGATCGCGCGCCAACAGGCAAATATTCACGAGAGGGGTGGGGGGTGGTGGTGGAGGGGGGGCAGTTGGTGGCTCCGGGTGTGTGGACGGGATCCATGGCCTTGTGTCACTGGCTGCTGTTGGCACTTCCTGTTGTGACTGCATGGCCACTGTCTTTGTTAGGCAGCCTGCATTGCCTCAGCTGTTGTGTACATTGTAAATGTGTGTGTGTGCACCTGTGTATGTGTGTTTTATATGGGGTGTGGCGTGGAGTCTGAAGGTGCCAGCACGCTACACTAAACACGCTACTTTAACAACTGTCCACCTGTCGTAATTACCACACAAAACACATAAAGAGCTCACACTGTTAAGAGCAGTTTTATGACCATAATCTTCTCAGCACTGACTGATGTTAAAATGTTCATGTTGGTGGAAGGATATACAAGCGGGTTTATACGGAAAACCAACCTATCACTTCAGGTGACATGTGTTTGATACTCATATTCTGTCTCTGTAATGGATGATGTTCCACCACAGTTTAAAAAAACAAAGAAGTACAGTGAAATAATAGTTAGGGCAGTGTATGGGAAGAAGAGAGTGTAGGGTGTATTTCTGCTGGGCACGGGGAGGTGTGTTTGAGTGTGTGTGTGTGTAACTGTGGGTAAGAGAATAGGTGTGTGTATATGTGTGCATGCGGTGTGCGGTTATGTTTGTGTATCAGAGTGTGTGTGTGTATTCACAACTCAGTGTGCCAGTTTATGTGCACGTTTGTTGTGTACACTGAGCCGGGGTGTGTGTGTGTGTGTGTGTGTGGTGGGGGGTGGAGGTTGGAAACAGGAGGTGAGCTGAACGTGTTTAAATCTGTGACCATGGATACCAGTGAGCACAATAGGTCCCCAGGAGAAGAAAGGGACTGGGGGATGGAACAGAACGACAACAACAGCCAACCACACACACGCACACACAGACACACACAGACATGCACCCACACATACACACACATACACACACACCCAGACACACACACACATACACACACACACACGCACACAAACACACCCACACAAAACACACCCTTCCTACCCCTCCCACTCACTACACCACTCCCAGTATATCACTAGCCTAAGGTCATGAGAGCACTCGAGGGATCACGACATAAACAACTGTGAGGTCACCGGTGTGGCGCTCCTCTCTAATACCTTTCTTTGGCTCGTCCATCCGGGTCATCTTATTTGCTGGCGATGCGAACTCGTCTTCGTTGCTGTAATCCCGTAATCTCTTCATCCCCGTGCTGTGGGTGTGAGGTACAACATTGATGATGAGCAAGGTGTTTATGAGAAAGTGCCTGCCTGCCTGCCTGCCTGCCTGACCGCCACTCTCCAGAGGTGGGGGAGGGGCAGCAGTCAGCAGTATGTCTTCATTACCAGCTCAGTAAACACAGGCCCTGTTTCTAGGAAACTCAAGCAGTGTACGGGGAAAAACGTTCCGGGTGTAAATAGTCAACTTACCCGTCTTCGACATCTTCAGGAGAGAAAGGCTGCAGAGGGAACAAACAAAGGACAAGACATGAGTTAACCTTTACCTAGGGGAGGAAAACATTTAGCAACAATGAATGATTCTAAAATTCCACATTATATGCTATAGTCCCTGATATTCTTTAGAATGTTCATCCTTCCAACATTCCGGTCACACAAGAGCAATTGTTCTAGCTAATGGGTTAAATATGAGTTTAACATGTGTCCTATATATGTAGACACAGAGAGCTTTTACAGCTATTACAGTAAAGACTGGGTCAGGACAAAACCCCTAGTATCAGCATCGATCTTATGGTCAAACAGGGCAATTCCATTTTAGAGCAGTGCATGAACTTATACTTAATACTGTGAAAGATCGATCCTAGCATGCAGAGAGAACCCTTTCACCCTCCTGAGGTTGATGAACTGAACTGTGAAGGTTCAACAGGTTTTAGCCCTGAGCGCACTCTACTCTTGCTCTCTCGCATGCACCCAAATAAATGTTTTCACATGGCACCTCCCGCAAAAGCAAACACCTGGGCAGTTTATTTTCAGATCCCAAATCAGGTGCTGGAGGCTGTCGAGCCAAAGAGGTGGGGGGTGAGAGGGGGAGGTGGGAGGCACAACTAGGTTAAAGGTCACCCACCAGGAAGTGGTCCAGGACTGAGGCCACTGCTGCACTGTTCCTCATAAGGTCATCTTAGTAGTGGGGAGTGATGGCACAGCCGAAACTCCACACCCGCACACACACCCGCCCCCAACCCCCCACCCATTCCATTGCTGAGTCATGCGTAGGTCTGACACATCCCATGTTATCTAACCTGACTCTTCTCCAACTTTCCACACACACAAAACACACACCCACATACACCCACACGTACAAACACACACAAACACATACACACACATACACATACAAACACACACATACACATACAAACACATACAAACACACACACGTTGGTGCACGTTTTTACACATGACTTTAGGGGGCTTCCTTTAAGAGGCTATGGCTCTTTATGCCTTGCCTTTATGCCTTGCTTCAAAACAAAGAGAACCAAACAGCTTAAGGTCAAGCTGACCCAGCGTGTGGCCACAACCAAACACGTGGACACTTACTGGATCACTCCAGTTGTGGTATTTTGTGTGTGTGTGTGTGTGTGTGTGTGTGTGTGTAAGTGTCCACGTGTGAGTGGGTGTGTGTACGTGAGTGGCTTTTTTTGCAACTGTGTGCGCATGTTTGCTTGTGACTGTGGGTAGGAGGATGGGTGTGTTTATGTGTGCATGAGAGAATGTGTATATGTGTGTGTGTGTGTGTGTGTGTGTGTGTGTGTGTGTGTGTGTGTGTGTGTGTGTGTGTGTGCACGCGCATGTGTCTGGGCTGAGGCCCACTAAATCTTGGCATGGTTGCCCAAGGATACCAGGGTTCAGCCAGATAACGCCTAACCATAGCCATAAACACCTACACACCATGCTCAATAAAGGATCGACTTGTTCCTGCCACTTGGCAAGGCTGACATTGTGGGTAAATATGACCCAACAACAGGCCGTATCATTTCTGAAACATGGCCTTGACTAAATCACATGTTGTTGTTTTTGTTTTTTATGTTTTACTAATTTAGAAAAAAGTTGTGTCAAACATTGAAACTGTCTTAAGGGAGCACTTCTGAATGTCCTCCACACAAGTAATTACTCTGCCAACTTTGAGTTGCCAGACAAATGTCTAAAACTGTTAGGTGAGATTTTAGTGAAAACGTAAAATGTCAAGTTTAGCTTCAAGTAAGTATTACACCTATCAGTGATGACTACCTGCCATTAGCTCTTTACTGGCTGCTAAATAAAAACTGGTGATAGATATGAACTATCCCTCAAGTTCCAACATGTCTGAATGCTGAGCTTATATGGAATTTCCCAATCGACGCATGTGTTTGTTAATGTACATGGAAGTGCTGTAAACACTAGAGTATATTTCTGGTAATGTTAGTGAACAAGGGACTTTCTTAGCTAAGCAGACCAGACCAAGCCAGACCAGGTTGTCTTTATATGGTAAGAAGGTGTTGTGTGATTTGCCAGCTCACGGAATATGTGGACCAATGTCCATTAGTCCAAATCATACTTTCAGTAATACAACCCATGTGCATAAATCATTTCGTAATTTTTATAAAACAATGAGATCTTTGAAGGTTAAAACAGCCTTTAGTCTAAGACTATTGGCTAAAGTTCTTTCTTGTGCGCTTTCAAGTCGACAAAAAGGATATTCAGCACCACAGACTGATCGAAGTAAAGCTAACAAATATGTTGGTCATCTATTACATTAGTACAATTACCCTTATCTAAAAAGTGGATTCATTATCTCAGGCAAAAATGTCTAAAACGTAAATTTGGTATTATATCCACAAAACAAACAAGAGTCAATTCAGTGCATGTGAAACATGTCCTCTTTAATATTTAAAGCATAACTACAGTAATGCTAGGTGGACAAAACACTTTTAAACTGCTACACGGCATTATTCAGACAGACAGACAGGCATTCGGTAAACACAATGTGGTAAACTTCACTTTAGCAGCTCATATTCTTTTGTGTGCGGCTCTGTTCTTGCTCAAATACTGACGTCTACAATTTTCTGGTTCGGCTAAACAGCTTACATTGGCTGTCTGCAGCGCAGGGCAGCACACACACAGCACACACACACATAACACACACACACACAACACACACACACACACAACACACACACACGCACACACCCCACAGCACACACAGCCGTAGGGCCGACGTCCAGTGCTAAGTGGGGAGTGCGCAGGATTATTTATGGCTCTTAGGTACTTCCCACCGCGCTCCACGGAGCCGTCAAAGGCAGGGCCTTGGCAGGAGACACCCCCCCACCCCCCCCCCCCCTCATGTTGAGGCCCAAGGCTCGCAGGGGATGCTGAGTAAGCGGTGAATAATTTAAAGAGGTGTATAAAGGCCACGCTACTCGGGAGGGACAAACTGATTTAGATTTGTACTTGGGATGCAAAGGGCTATAGATTAACAGATACTGAGACAGAGAGAGACCTCCCTGAGTAACGCGTCTCGATTTTGCCTTGATGCATAACATTGCATGCTGTGTGGTAGCAGGTCTCTCTCTCTCGCTCACACACACACACACACACACACACACACACACACACACAAATACAAACACTTAGAACACACACAGACAAAAATATGTTTCTTATTTCAGTTAGAAAAAGCGTGGGGAGCGTGTAGTGTGTAGTGTGGGAACGTTATCCAAGGCAAATATCCAGTGGGCCCACCACAGCATGGGAGTGTTTAACATTGTAATTTCAAGGCCAGGGTGGAGCCGTAGACAGGAGAGCTATGTTCAAGCATGTCTTGTACTGCACTAGCCTCTTATCTTATCCGGGAGGGGGGCACAAGGTTTGCGCATTCTACATTTTTCAAGCCGACACCTGTGCTATCCAGGTAGATGTCTGTGGTATAGATAGAACCGTATCCAATCAAGTGCGTCATCTATAGCCAGACTGCTGTATCAGTGGGAGCTCTCTCTCCGAGTGTAACTTGTGTCGAAATGAACGAGTCCATCCCTAACAGACATGCTATTATCCTGAAGTTTTACACCGCAAATTGCACGTAAGCATGGCACAACTGTAAACTTTTATGACGTGGACGGACGTGGGCTACGTTTGCGCCACATGCGAGATGTAAGCGCAGTGCAACTGTAAACTTTTATGATGTGACTTAACAATAATAGGGGACACAATCTTCCATATGCTTGTCCCTTCAAGTGAAAATACAGACCTGATTTAAAAAAAAAAAAAAAAAAAGTTCTTTGCACCGTTGGATTAAATCACTCCATTGGATTCCAAGGGAATTCTATCTAAAGACAGTAGCTGTCCATCTAACAGACATTAAAGATGCTTCAAAAGTAGTTGTAATGTAAATTGGCCATTAATTCACCTCCACTGCAGTCATATTAACAGACACAGATTAGAATCATTAGTGCCAGTGTCATTAGATAGTGTATCTCTTCCTGCTGAATTAATTTAATGACAGAACATGTTTGAGCTTATGTCGACATGGGAGGAGGACCTGCCATACAAGCTTATGTGGGTAACATCTAAGTGGCATACAGTGGCACAGGCCACTCACATAGTCATAGAAGTTGGAAAAGAGGATGTGATTTCATTGGCTACTTACATGGTGCAGGAAATTGGACAAAAGGATGTGATTTCATTGGCTACTGGCATGACACAAGAAATTGGACAAAAGGGTGTGATGTCAGTGGCTACTCACATGGCGCTGGACGTTGGAGAAGTGGATGTCGGGGATGAAGAGGACGGGCTGCGTCTCCAGGTCCAACATGGTCTTGAAGATGGTGATGTCACTGCGCTTGTGCATGAGCGGGACCTTCACATCCACTCCAGAGTGGTCTGGAGAGGGGGAGAAGAGGAGAGCACAGGAAAGAGGAGAAGAGGAGAGAGGAGGAGAGGAGAAGACGATAAGAGGAGAGGAGAGGAGAGAGGAGAAAAGGAGAGAGGAGGAGAGAGGAGAAGAGGAGAGCAGAACAGAGCAGATAGGGAATTGGAGTCATTACAGTCAGCATTTAAAACCATTTTCTAACAGACAAACTCCAAAAGTACAAATATTTACTCAATGTCTTGTCATTGAACCTTCAGCTTTTAAGAAAGCATGTCTCTTGAAGCAACATTTATAAATACACTAACGGTAAGTAAAATAAAGAAGAAGTAAAATAAGAAATTCCTAAAGATAATTAGGTAACACATTTTTTTAGCGGCCCATGTTAAACAACATGTAACATTATGTACTTACACTGTACAGTACATGCCTGACACTAACCCTAACCCTATGGTACAGTGTAAGTACATAATGTTACATATTGTAATGGGGGGCTAATAATGAATGGCGTGTTAATGAGCCAGGATTAGCTCCTGTGCTGCTTGTATGCAGTGGAGTGCTATGATCCGATTGTGTTCATGCTTATACTAAATAGCTCTTAGTCATTCTTATATAGTGAGTGCCATAGTAGTATTCTTATAGCCAGTAAGATTTTATGTTTATCTTGTTTTAGTCAAGTCAGCTTTTTTATGTAGCATATTTAACGCAACTGGGTTGACACAAACTGCATTACAAACTATAAAATAACAATAAACAATAAGGTAACACTTTATTTTAGTTCTTTTTTTTTAGTTTATCTACATGTAGTAACATGTAATATCATGTACTTACCCTGTGCAACACTAACTTTCGCCCTATGGTACAGTGCAAGTACATGATGTTACATATTGTTACATGCTTTGTTGCACTGTACTTAAATGATGCAACAGGCACAGTAAAATGAAGTGTAACCAATAATAAAGTAGACTTTCAATTAATATCATTTTTCAAACATTATTCTTGTATTCAGTTTATCAGCACCCTTCTCTTTCATTTGTACACCTTTGGTTACTACTCTCTTGCTTCATCTCTTTTTTCTACTAAGTGTGACGTCAGTGTGCCATATGGTCTCCTAGTTCGCTGCCAGGTCTTTTAATATGGTCATGTGCTCTTCCATTCCTGTACTCTACTCTCTGTGGTCTCGTGCCTGATCTTTAATTATTTCATTTTTATTGCATGGGGGAAGGCAGGGTCATCCCTGAATATTCTTTGTGTATAAAAGCTGCTATATAAAATAAAACATAATTCATTAAAAACATTAAACAGGCACACCAGGATGAAGCACGACCGGCATAAAACTCACAGCTGGCCAGGTTGGGGTTAACATCGGTGGTCTTGCCCTTTCGACGCGACTGCTTGCGCTCCTCGTCGCGGATCTTCCTCTCGGCACCCTTGTCGCAGAACACCTTGATCTGGCAGTAGGCGCGGTGGATGGGCTTGTTGCTGCGGTTGTTGTAGCTGTAGGTGTCGATCTGCAGGTTGAGGGGCAGACCCTTCACCCCCTTCTGAGAGGAGAAGTCCGTGCTCAGGCAGTTCACGGAGATGAAGATCTTTACCGGGACAGAGAAAATGAGAGAGACAACAGGCAAGCGAGAGGTTAGACAGGCAGTTGGAGAAACGTGCAAAGCAGTGTTAGGAAAAGAGAGAGACTAGAGGGGTGCACCATTCTCTGCATGTTAAGACCACTTACAAATAAGGTGCAAGTCAGATCGAATGTGGATAGAGCTTATAGGTCTGCCATCACCTGCCCTGCAATACACCAGCATCTTTTGCCTCAAGAAAGTCTCTTGTGCACTACTGTTACTGGTTTTATTTACAGATATAGGATAAAGAAAAATAAACTCCTGTGCATATACATGCATGATTATTTTTGAGTGGCAAAGCAGACCTAGAACAGCAGCAAAATCAAAACCTCAAGTGTGACAAAGCAAACCATGACTTCACTGCTGGTTTACAGGACATCAAATATACCAAATGAAGTGGACCAAAATAAATATGCATGAATGAAGATAACATCTGCAAAAAAAACTGAGGAATGTGAATGCAGACATGTAAACACTTGTGATTGACATTAATGACTATAATCTCTTCAGGCCGATCTGTTTTGATTACACATGGTTTATACAGAGTGGACTGCCCTGCCACGTTTCAGTGCATATGCATATGTGTATAGCTCCCCCTACTGGCAAAGTCTAAACACTCCAATGAACAGCACTTCTGCCAAAACTGACTTCACCTTAGCAAACACTTCCATCCTTTATCCTTCCACCACACCACCCAGGTGTAACGACATGGAAATCAAGCACTGAGTCTTTGCTAAGGGGAAAATCCAGTACACTGGATGATTTGCATAATTAACATTACAAAAGCATATAAGAACACATAACGACATTGCTGAGAGAACAATGAGGCAGTTTCAGTTATTTTTCACTAGGGGGCACTATTGGAATGCCTAAAGACTACTTTGTCTACCAAGCAGCAAGCAACGCTTTTAGAGACACCTGCATTCACATCCTTCTTCTCCCTCCATGTCACCCAACACCAAACAAACAGAGGATAGACACGGATGAACATCCTATGACTACAAGGGCGACCTCATGAACAACATCCCGGTAATGGCAAAACACAAACAAAATAGATGTCCTGTGATGTGGGTGTTTTGTTTCAGGATGGCGATGGCGGTTGTGCTAGTGGAGTCAGTGTTGATTTTGGGAGTGAATTATTGTTCCTCATTATGAATCCTAACAGAAGGGCCATGAACTTGCCTAGCTAAACTGATACTGAGCTTGAACTTTTTACTCGCGCACAAAAGCGTCCTTCTTTGACGTATGAAGAAACCCAAACCGGGAAGGAGAAGGTTAAGGTATGTAGAGAAGTTATCTGCCGGCCATCACAGGTGCACACAGGACAGGTTTTTAAGCTGCACCCGTCTGACAAGATTCCATCACCCGTCCGCCTCAAACGTCAAACGTCAAACCCTGTTTTCTCTTTCCCTCCTCATCAGCTTCCTCATTCTTTGTTCTGTGCTCACAGAGGGAGCGCCATAAGTGCTTTTTTGAGTGTCAGTTAAATCAAAATGAGGGCTACAGGTGTACCACGTTGTTGACTGAGGAGTGCAACAAGTGTATGCCGAGAGCGTCAAAATACATACGTACACTAGAGCAGGAAAATACACACACATGCCAGAAAAATATGTATGCTAGCACATCAGCTCTAGCTCTCTAGCTCTCTCTCTCCAGCTCTCTCTCTCTCTAGCTCCCTCTCTCTCTAGCTCTCTCTCTCTCTTCTCTCTCTCCCTCTCCCTCTCTCCCTCAAATAGATGTATGCATTATGCATGCACACACACAAACACACACACGCGTGTGCACACATACCCACACACTAAATTTGTAATGAGCACAATTAAAGCAATCACATACACACAGCAAACACATCTTGCAAACACAGCAAACACACATTGTCCTGTGATCAGAACACTTTGACACTGGTCCAGCCACTATTGTTTGACTTAGACAAAGGGTGTATGTGTGTACAAACACAGTGATCTGTCATTTGTTCAGGCAGACATATTGTACTAATCCAAATGATCAACCAGACAGCTGACTTTATATCTGCATCATGTCTGACTATACTATACAGAAACCTAACCAGGGGTAAAATGTGTGCCATTGCCAAAGATAGAGATCCCGACTTCAGAGAGTAAAAAACCCTGCATGTACTCTTCCTGCCTGTGTGCTTAACACAGGTGATCACTAATCAGCTGATCCAAGATGTTTCTGTTCACTAGGATGAGCTGGTTCACAAAATGGTTGGATCATCATATGTGACAGGGCTTTAACTTTCTTTCTGAAGCCAGTATCTCCACCTCTGGTCATTGCATTTTTGTTTCATGAAAAGTAAATGGTAAAATAGTAAATGGGTTATGTTTATATAGTGATTTTATCCAAATTGCTTTACTGTATTGTCTTACATTCCTCCATTCACACACACACACTCATACACTGATTAACGAAAGCCAAGCAAAGTGCTACCCAGCTCAATTGGAGAGCTTTGGGGTTCAGTGTCTTGCTCAATGACACATTGACCTAGTCAGGAGAAATGAGAATTCAAACCAGCTACACCCCAATTTGCAGCCACTTGAGCCACTGTCACCCCTAAAAAAGAATACCCCCACCACCCTGTAGAGGGCACACTGACTGTAGTTGGGTTTTCATCCAACTCAATTACATCAGTTATGTAAATTTAGTCAGCTTAACCAAATGCGTATCAGCAAGTTTACATCACCTGTTTAACTAATTAGACATAGTCTACTTAAGAAAAGTGACGTCCTTCTCGTCGCAGTAGGAATCTGCCATGCGAGAGTTTTAGAGATATTTTAAGTAATTACTGGTAAAAGGAGACAGCAAAGAATGCTGTTACAGCTTCTTACAGCAGAGTTCGCAGCCACTTCCATACCCCGAACACCCACATTCAAGGGATGTTTTTGGCATTGTGAACATGAGTTTGACCAAGTAAGCTTTGGGAAGAATTTCAGAGTTAACCGCACTGAATTTGCGCAACTGTTTTGATGGATAGGCACTGCTGTTGCACCTGACATGCAGTCCCATCATAGTCCCATGGGCGAATAAGTTGTTTCCATCAACTTTATTCACATTATGGTCAATGTGCATCAAGAGTTTTATATTCACATTAGGAGACTAAAGCGCATTTGCAGGCGTTTCCAACAGAGGATCTGTTATTCACATAACTTAAAATTTGCATTACAACTCGGACGGAAACCTGGCTAATGTGTGTTCACCAGAGCCTTACCTTGGCCTCCTCGTTGATGTCCCAGGTGAAGGAGATGGCGTTGTAGGAGATCTCCTCGATGTTGCTGATCGTGTTGAAGCTCTCCTTGTAGTCAGCTGTAGGCGACGGAGGAAGACAGTCAGAGGTCAGTGGCAAGAAAGAGAGAGATAGAGAGAGAATGAGAGAACAGAGACGAGAGGAGTGTTCCACACAAGTACGAGATGACGAAAAAAAGGAGGGGGGGGGGGGCAGATCATCTGTGGTGGACGGCAAATGTGTTTCCTCCTCCCTGTCCACATCTCAGACGAGTCCAACTGGCCCTCTGCATTGCTGCACATCTAGTGAGGCATGGGAGTGTCTGTCTACACTGCAATTTGTGGTATCTCACATATTTGGTCAAACTTGCATTGTCAGCGGTGTTAGTGGATTGCTGAGTTTTATCCATGCTTTATAGAAATGACACTGATGACCTGTCTTTGTCTGACTGTCACAAATGTCCAGTAGTCTGACATGGTAATGGTAGTAGCCATTGGTCAACAAGACAGTGGCACATCAAAATGCTTAAGCTTTCCACTGACAAGATTTGCTAAACTCACAGACAGGCGGAGGCGCGCACACATACAAACGAACACACACACAATGAGCGATATTAACTGGCAAACTAATTACGATACTTGTTGTCATTCTTTACCATTAAAGGGTGATAAAAAATATATCTTTACACTAAAACTGCCATTTTTCATTTCCCTGACCATTCCTAAACATATCTGCTAATAACACACAAAATCAATAGATATACATCACATTACATTTACAATATTCCTATTTAAACTATCACATGCTATCAAGTAGCAGTACAGTTTGAATAGACTTAAATGGCTCTATATCTCAGTTAATCTGAGGCAAGTTCATTTGAGTTTAGTGTCAGCATGTGACTGCAGATGAGGGCTTGTGTGGGTGTGGGTGTGGGTGTGGGTGGGGGTGGGGGGGTGGGGGGGTGGGGGGGTGGGGGGCTGTGGGTTCCATACTGCAGGTGGACAGAAAAGCAAGTGGTGCATTACTGACCCTCTGTTTAAGCTCCACATCAAAGGACTGAAGCTAATGTTTGTATGTAAATGTGAAGGTACTAGCAGCTGGCAACTGCAACAATTACTGGTATTTTTTGTCCTTTTTTATGGCCTTAAAATAGGTTTTGAAAATCTGGTGAGGATGACGGCCCCCTGCACAGCTGATGTCTTTGTAGACTCCTTTGGGAACACACCATTTTTTAAGTCGTTTCATTGTGCCTTTTTTACCCTTGTTACAAGTGAAGTGCAAAATTATGAATTTCATTCTGTTATAATGCATACATGTTACGCCCTTATGGTACTTTGTGAAGTGTTTCTGCCTTTTTGTATCACATGAAATGTCTTATGTTATCACAATAAAGGATCTTATGTCATCTTATACCTGGTGCCGGGCCCTTACCGATGTCGATGCACCTCTGCTTGGCCGTGTGCTGTCTGGAGTGCCAGTACTTCCAGTGTTTGAGCTGGTCATCCCTGCACTTGTCCTCCCCAAAGACCACCATCACCACACTCTAAAAACACAACACAGATCAGACTAGGGCTGTCCAACACCCACACTCACAGACCCACACTCACACTCACACTCACACACACACACACACATGCACACACACGCACATGCGAATGCACACACATGCACAGACACGCACGCACACACACCACTGCAACAGCTCTGTGCAGTATAGCCACATGTTGGAAGAGGAAGATGTTATGAAGGCACTCACTCGCACTTTAGTGATGGGGTGCTGGAGCATTTTGCCGTTGTCCACCTCTCTGAGGCTGATGGGATAGAACTGGCCCTTGTTGAGGTACGTCATTGTGCCGTCGCCTGACTTCTGACGGAGTGACTTGGAGGCCTCAAGTGTGTATTCAAAGTTGTTGCTTCTAGGGTAGTGAGTCAGAGACAATGAGTCATTTATAATAATAATGTTAGCAGTTCAAACATAATAAACTAATTCCTTAGCCAGCCTAAACATGTCTTTTAAAAGGTGCTATATGTGAGAAGTTGGTGGTTCAATTCATACATTGTCCTAGTATATCACCAGAGACTGAGGAAACATGTTCATTTTTAAATACTGATTTCACTGACAATAGAACAGCCAGAATGTTCACATATTAAAACGTAATTTACAGCCCGCAAATCCTGTTTATGTTTTGACTTTGTGTTTTGTCTCTTGCTTTTAGAAGTAAGAACAATGCCTCCATATTTAGAATTTTGCACTACCAGTATTGGCCACAATCTCACATACATCATCTATAAGGAAAAAAAAGGTTGCTACTATTCATGTCTGTTCTCATTAAGTACATCTAACATCGACTAGTACGAGACATTTGAAGTTCAGTTGTGAGCGGATTCAGTTCAGCATTACATTTCCGCTACACAGCGCCTGAGAAGCCCTGTAATTGTGTGTGTGGGTGACCTCTATTCAGGACGTGTGCGCTTCTTAGCGCTACTGCTGTCAACTGATCTAATGGTGGGTGACTCCCAGGTGGCTTGCTGTGTGAATGGGGACAGTGTTGGCGTGTCGCGCTCTGGCACCGTGGGCCGCGGCAAAGGCCAGCTGGCTGTCTCAGACTCAGGCTCGGGCTCGGGCTAAGGCTCAGGCTCACCCTGACACGGTGTCAAAAGTGGAGTACTCGTCCTGACCGATGGAGGACATGCGTAACTGGAGATCCCCGGGGAACGCGAACACCTGCATAGCACACAAAAGAGGAGCGAGAGACAGAGAGAGACAGAGAAAGAGAGAGAGAGTGAGAGAGAGAGAGAGAGGGAGAGAGAGAGAGAGAGGGACAGAGACATAGAGAAAGGAAGAGAGAGAGTGAGTGTGTGTGAATGAAAGAGAGGGGGAGAGAGAGAGCTGGGCTTTAGTACAAACAGCCAAAGAAAGGCGAGCAAGTGAGCAAGTGCTCTCAGGGCTTCAGAGTCTCGACCCATGGTGAGCAAAACTTACCCCCCACCCTACCCCACCCCACCCCTTACACATACACACACACCCACACAATGTGTACATACACACACACACAGCCACACACACACACACACAAAATGTGTACACACACACACACACACACACACACACACACACACACACACATACACACACACACACACACACACACACACACACGCCTCCTCCCATCACTAGTGTGCCTGTGTGTGTAAAGGGTTTTGTTGGGCTGTCCTTTGGAAGGTAATCCCCCCTTCAGGTTTTAATACAGAAAGGGGAGTGAGAGAGAGAGAAGGAGAGAAAAGCTTTTGCTATTGTGAGAGGAGGGGATGGGGGATGGGGGGGGGCTTATGGGGGGAAACACAGCACTTTATTGTGTATGGGAGACAATAGTGTAATGACATGCTAGCTGCTATTTTGGCATGTTCAAATAAAACCAGGGAGACCGAGCAAAGTGATGGCTCCACAGCCTCAGCAAAATGGGGTATTGTCTGAAGCAGAAGATGAGAGTTGTGTGACACTGTGTGTGTGTGTGTGTGTGAGTGTGTGTGTGTGTGTGAGTGTGAGTGTGAGTGTGAGTGTGAGTGTGAGTGTGAGTGTGAGTGTGAGTGTGTGTGTGTGTGAGTGTGTGTGTGTGTGTTTGTGTGTGCGTAGGTGTGTGTGCGTGTGTGGTTTTCGAGAGAGTGTGACTATGTTTGGTTATATCTTTGTGTTTGCTGAGTGAGACAAGCTGGAAAGCGGACAACAAGAGCGATAACCCACCCAATAAAAAGGTGGGTCAACAGGATAAAGCTACTCGATCCTTCCCTACCCTACCTCTTGAGCTCCATCTTTGAAGGTCTCTGGGAAGGTGGAGTCTGGCGTCCGTGGCTGGGTGTTGGGGCTGAACTGACTGTGGGTGAGCCCTCTCTCAAACACCACCGCGTGACTGTCCGGCTCGGCGCACTGGCTATTGGGGATGGTCACCGAAAACCCGCTGTGTCCCTCCGTCTTGATGGGGTAGTTGGGCACCGTCGCTATGGAGACGGTGACGGTGGTGTCGGGGGAGGGGAAGAGGGCCCGTCTGTCCTGGGCCAGCTGGTTGGCTGGCAGGACGATGTTGACCCCCTTAAGGACCTGGATCTTGCTCTCTGCAGAGGCCATGGATGTTTCTGGAATAGTGGCCATCAGGTGTCTAGGTGGAAATCAAATATGAGATAGATAGATAGAGAGATAAAGAGATAAAGAGATAAAGAGATAGAGAGATAGAGAGATAGATAGATAGATAGATAGATAGATAGATAGATAGATAGATAGATAGATAGATAGATATAAATAGAGAGAGAGAGACAGACAGACAGACAGACAGACAGACAGACAGACAGAGATTAATTACTGAAACTGACCACTGACTAAAGTAATCTCATCTTGTTTAATTTAAAGACTTGAACTCAAACGTCAGAGTTCAGTTTAGGGGTCAGGTAGGTAATTGTTCACTAGCAGTTAAAAAGGTGTCTACCCTCCCTTCTTTTCTTTCTCACACTTGGGTGGGAGCACACACTCAGAGATCACACAGATACAGGTACACAAACACACTCACACACACACATACACACATTTTAAAAAACACAGAGACAACCGTAGGCAACCAATACCCCATAGCCGTCTCTTCAAAGCATGAACTGGGGATGCTACCTTTTGTTGGGATCCACATCAGAGCCCAGGATGTCTGCCTTTTGCTGGCCTATTGTCCTCTTTTCCCTGGGCACCTGGGCAAGGTAAACACAGCCTCTGTTAGCCAGACTACAACCAGTGGTCTCACCATTAACAACTTGTCTGGACAATGACCACAGAATTACAGATGATGAATGTAATATCAGTCTCTATCAAAACTTTAATATATATGTAGTCCATGTCTTCTTTATTTAAATAACTTGCATGCATCCTCTGATGATGGAGCCACTACTTTCCTCACCACTTGATTTTCAGACAAACTTTTGAAATGCAGCAAATCTAAATATATATATTTTTTAAATCTCACAGGTGTAATGCACATATTTATTGAACTTTATTGAACCCCTCTCCACCGTTGCTACAAGAGCAAGGATGGCCCTTTCTGTTTTTAAGAAATTTTGAAATCCTTTCTGGTCTGAGAACACCTTTTTTATTCGAACAACAACTACACGTTTTCTTAACGCGTCTCCTTGCACTTACTCTGGAATCTCTTATGTTGTTCTGAGTTTGACTGTTTTTCCTCCATTTAAAGTTGCTTTGGATGAAAGCGTCTGCTAAGTGTAATGTAATGTAAAATATTTGGTTTTTGTTTATTTTGTGGCTCAAGTGGGCGAGCTGGCAGGGCCTCTGGGCAGGGGTACAGCTATATATATTTTTGGCCCTATAAAACAATAAAATTCCCGCCTCTCCTATTCATAATGATATTAATAGTGCCCCCCCCCCCCCAAAATGATAGCCTGTAGCATCATCCTAACTTCCCCCACCCTGACGGCGTCCCTGTCTCCAGGTACCTTGTAGTAGTCGTACAGCAGGCCCAGGGCGGCGGCGCTATCCTCGTCCCCGTTGATGCTCATCATGGCTTTGGTGGCGGCCGTCAGCGGGTTCTCCAGGAAGGACTTCCAGGCCTCGTCCTCCGTGGTGAAGGAGCGCCGCTGGCTGTAGGCGGGGTCATTCTGCAGCACCAGCACCGCCCTTTTACTGTGTGGGAGGATGGAGAGATGGCGTGACCATGTGCAGAATGAACGAGTGAAAAAGGATGGAACGACAGACAGATACACATGAACAGACTGACAAACAGACAGACCGTCAGACAGATGGACAGACAGACAGGCAGGCAGACGGACCGTCAGACTGACAGACGGGCCGTCAGACTGACAGGGGTGCTGTCATGACAAAATATTGTGGTTTTACTGTCTTATCAACTAGGATGTGTTCAGGGTATTCGTTAAGAGCGGGGGGAGAAAGGGGACATTGTCTTGTCACAGGCGCCAAACCTACGCGTCTACTCTGAGTCAGAGTAGCCAACCAGTGGTGTGATTGGGCAACAAATCTCAGCAGAGGTCACAGCTTCCTGCTTGACGGGATGTTTTTCTGGATCTACGGGTAAAAAGGAATGATGACGGAAGCCAACCGACAACCCTTTTTTAGCGGCATCTCTTTTGGCATTCCATTGGTTTCTATAAAGGTGTTTTTGTCTTAGCAAAACCTGTCCTGGAACAACGCTGGGGGTGGTTACTTATCATTGTCATCAGCGTCTTCGTCAAAAACAGGAAACATCTACTGCATACACTACAAGCAGTAGTTAGGAGAGATTTTTTATTTCTTTCAGAAATTATTCTGTATTTTTCGCAGAAAAAAAAAAAATTAAACACACAGCTGACACACATTGACATATACACTGACACATACACCACCCAGACAAATAAACAAAACAATGTTGAAAAGTTTTAAATGACAGCCTATAAATCTTTATTGTCTTCTATGCAAAATTTACACATGGACTGTGGCCTTTTCTAATGAGGTGTCACATCATTTGTAAAGGAAATCTCTAGGCAACTACCTCAAACCACTTAACAAGGTGTTTCCACTTGACTGGCTACAATAAAGTGTGCTTGTGCGGTAGTTAATCTACTGCTAAACGGATTATGAGTAATTTAATCTCTAATTGTGGTATTCTTCCAAGGTCGATTTTAGATCTGCAACCTGATAGATCCGTTATTCAGTGCCAATAAAATCCAATGGTCATGCAATCCATGCTTAAAACAAAAGATTCTACCATGCACAAAATCCTTAATCACGACAATGTTGTGAGCTCATATTTAAGATCAGACAAAAAAACTGAAAACTAAAGAAACCGTTCCGTAAGATCATTTAAGTAGTTAGGACTTCAGATATTTTAAAACGTATAGGCTTTTTATAGAACTCTAATGTTTCGTACGATTCTGGGCATATTTAGAGTCGACTCGTAAATGTAGCTAATTTTCTACAAATAAAATAAAGACTATTTAGAACATTATTCGCGGAGAAAATTAATGAGAATGACAATCAAACAAGTACATGCATCTGGGTGTCTGTAACCTCTGTTATAAAACAAACTAGGTAGAGCTTAAACATTGTTCTTCTGTAAAAACAGCCAACGCCTAATGGGTGTACTATTTCACTAGAGTCAACAGTCTCCTTGTCATTGCCCTCAAAATTTTACAAAACATAACCCAGTATGCCATTTAGCCTGTATTAAACGTTGCAGCACGTTTCATGCGTTAAAAAAGAATTGTTGAAAGGCACAAGCAAAAATCCTCCGTGTAGAAAAAACAAAACTAAGTATAATCTGTTGGCACAAAACACAAAATGTAACTATTTGCATGGGTATAATGTCTAAAAGAGAGGGGCCGATCATGCTCTCCAACTACCGTTGTTCTTAAAGCGGTCCTCTCCCAGCGCAACAGGTGCAGATAGGCCTACACCTGTACGCGTGCAGGCTGGGACATGACACGGGAAACATAGCTTAGCAGCCCAGACCAGACCGACAGTTATGAATCCGAAATCAAGCGGAGACAAACCGATGTTGGCAAACAGTGTTTTTAGCAGAAGGCGTTTTCCCACACTGGAAACACAAAGAACTCAATCTCCATCAGCAGAAATTAACCTGCAATCTGTAATGTAATTGTGTAAGCTAAATTATTCAGATGATGTCCAAAATAGTTCTATGTTGCCCACACAAGTGGTTCCTTGGACTTCAACTGGTGACTGAAATCACTTACTTGTCATGCTCCTGTGACATCTCTGACGGTCGAACTGGACTTTCTAGTTGGTACTGTAAATCCGATCTGGCCTCTTCACTTGGGAAACACGCGGGATCGGGGTAACTATAAAGTTGTGTCTGGTCTGAACGAACGGGTTTTGTTGGCTTTTCTCGCTTTTTGGGATATACTCAGAAATTAAGGCCGGTTTTACCTGTGCCTGGCCATTGGATTGGATTACTTCTACCTGTAAGGCGGGGCTTATGGCAAACACACAGGTTGCTCGTTTTTGATTGGATCAGGCATGGGCTTGGTTTAAGTTACTAGCTACACAGCAATTAATTTTCACCTATGAGCCAGTAACGGTCCGCGTGTAGGCTGTGTATGTAATACTATGTACCTGTTCAATATGTTAAAAAAAAAAAATATATATATATATATAAACATAGAAGATAGCTTTAGAATTTAAAAAAGTAAAAGGAAACTGTTACTGCCACTGTCTTAACACTACCAGCATAATGCAAGACCACAAGAGAAATCTGATGAGCCAGGTTTATTTTGTAAAAGGCCATGCAGGTTTATCTTACAACACAAATACGTCCACAGATAAATATCCTGCCTGGGCCTCCAAAGTCCCTTAACTGACCCAAATCTAAAAGTAAATGATATCATTGTAGGCTACATGCTGTCAAGGCTGTAGGAGAATTCTCTCTGTTGTTTTGCACAGCTGTCTAGTCACTGATTCAAGAGTAGTCACACTACCCCTATTTACTAGGAGGCATTATGAAAGCATAAAATGGTCAGGATAGAAAGACATGAAGTGTCCCAATTATCAGTGCCAGGCCTACATAAGAGAGCTACGATGCCACACTGAATCTCTAGATATCTACACTGACATGGAAAGCTGTTAAGATAAATCCTCCAGGAAGACTATAGCACACCTCAATGATGTGCAAGATGCTGAATAACAAAATATCTCTTTTGTGTTTTTAGTTGTATACATAGGCCCTTTAAGTAGATTAAGCAGTCACAAGCACAATTGTTTGTACAATTAGAGATGCTATCAGTCTTAAGGATATTGAGACGACTAAATTACAGTAGGCAAACACATGAACTCCCCCTCACCCACCCACCCAACCACATCTCCACACACACACACACACACACACACACACACACACACACACACACACACACACACACACGCACACACACACACACACACACACACACACACACACACACACACACACACACACACACACACACACACATCCCCCATCAGTGTCCTGCTTTATTGTTTATACATCCCATTGGAGAGGCACCTGCTTCTCCCGGGTGCTTGTTTATATATGCGTTAGGACAGATCCAGAGATCTAGTCATGAAGTGAGATCATCTACACACACACACACACACACACACACACACACACACACACACACACACACACACACGCACGCACACACATGCACAAAGGAGCAGACAGACACACACACACACAAAGACACACACAAAAACACACACACAGACACACACCCACACACACACACACACACACACACACACACACACACACACACACACACACACACACACACAAAGACATACACACACAAAGACACAGACAGACACACACTATGTTGGACAACACAGGCCTGCTGACTCAGAGCTGTATTAGTGTCTCAGAAAGGCAGCCACCCACAGAGATATGACAACTGTCCTCAGGATACACACCTATGAATGGATCCAGCCACGTTTTAGTCTTACATACAAAACATCTGACAAAATATTCTTTTAGTAAAAAAACATAGATGAACTGCATGTCTAAACAAATTCTTTGTTGATAAAATTATGAATTTGTGCCATCAAACTTTTAACCATTTCAAAATTTGTGATGCTATATATTGCGTACAGTGTTTTGCTTTTTCATTTACCTCACTTAAATACCTGGATGTTTTAAAATTCACAGTTTTAAGATTCATTATACAGCTTTAAATAGGTGCAATAAATGGACTACAAGCACAACTTCAAGATGTTTATCATCATCTCCTTTCTCATGTGGTTCATCAGGAGACAGTTAACTGTCCGCTAGGTCCGCGTGTCAACACAATCTGTTTGATCTGTCTGTTTATCTACTGGGAATCAACAGTCTTATTTGACAACCCACCCATTCTCCCACCCACCCAACCCACCAGCCCCCACCAGCCCCCACCTCCCTCTTCCTCTCTCTGTGTCTCTTGCTGTCCTTCTCTCTCCCTCTCTGTTCAGTTCTCCCAGTTTTCCAACGTTCTCACACTCACCACTTCTCTCTTTCTCTTTCCCTCTTTGTATAATTCTGTCCCTCGCTCCCCCCTCTCTCTTTCTTTATCCAACTCTCAAACACACTCATCACCATTTCTCTCTCTGTCTCTGTCTCTCCCTCTCTCCCTCTCTACCCAACAGAGGTCCCAACAGTTGATGTCAAGTGTCTTATTCCACCTGCCAGGACCCAGATTGCCCTCCAGGCACACTAAACAAAACCAGGATATGATGGAAATGAGATGCAAATCCAGTCACCTCTCCAGAGCTGGGGCTTGTTCATGGTGGATCATCAGATGATAAGCCCAGGGGGGTCTTCTCACAAACAACTTTAAAAAATACGAAACGAATACACTGACCTTTCATTCTGTTAATACATTGTGTTTTTTGTCCATTAGATATAATCAATGTTATATTCCCCTGCTGTTTTTTTTATCATATGGCTGAAATTATTATTATATATTATTTCTTTGACTGAAAACTACAAAGTTGTCGTTGATGTGTAGTAAAGTGTGGAGTTGCAACACAGCATGTGTTCACAGTGCTAGAAGCAGCATGAGAAAAGCAGAAATCAGCCTGACAGGGATGGATGACTAACGGTGTCAGTGAAAAAGAAAGGGTTTGTCTTTCAGAGGCCTCACGGATAGGGGCCCAGTGTTTTCCTCGGTTAGAGGCGCAAACAAACACGTCTGCAAGTGAAGCAGCCGTGCTGAGCTGCGCTGTTTTTGCCAAAGCTTTGCTGGGAAGATGTTATCATGGCTCTCCCTCTGCTTACAGTGCAAACACTCTGGGACCGTGAGGGTACCACTGACCCCCATCCAAAACCTCCTCTCTCCCGCGCCTCCCCCTCCTCTCCCATGCCCTCCCCTCTGCTCCCCTGCCCTTCTCATTTTTCCAGTGGGCTATATGAGGTGGGTGCTGCTTTCATGTATCCAGGTGTTATGGGATGCTGGGATGATTTGCCTGGGAGTTTGTTGTGGTTTTGCATGGCTTGCGTGTCAGCAGGCTGCTGCGGACCATAAGCTAGTGGCTCTCAGTGGACCAGAAGCACCGTTATAGTTACAAAACAACAGGAAGAGTAAATGGAACTTCTTGAGATGTGTTGAAGCTAGATAGACAGGCTGCCATAGTATATGCCCAGAATATGATTGCCCCCATGATGTCAGTCACATGTCAGTAATACGCTTATACATAGAAAAGTTTGTCTCACTTTAATGAAACTGAATTGAATTGAGCTGAGGGACTAAATAAGCAGCCTTCATTTACCCAGGTTTGTTTATGCAGTAAACATTCACTTACCTCCACCACCCTACATAACGTAGGGGAGTTTCCAGCCAAATTCATCACCGCAGAGGAATGTAAAAATTAGTTCCTTTCTGTAATAGAACCTAACTGACAATAATAGCATTAGAGTTGAGAAACGGTATGCAGATGTGAGGAAATGTGTGCTGAAGTGGGTTGGAAGCTAACCCAAAAATTTGCATTAGGAATGTGACTGGAAAGTTTTGTGTCATGCTTGCAAATTCTAATATGATGGCAGAGTGGTTTTTTTTTCTCACATAAAACCTTAATTTAATAATTCCATAACATCACTTCACATTCATTGAAAACTAGGACTCTTGCCACCTTTAACATAGTGGGCATCCTTAGCCCCTTGCAGTCCTGCTTAGCTTTTATATTTTGACTAAGTAGTTTGGTAAGGTGTAGGTAAAGTGACTGGACCTGACAGATTTATTAGACCCACTGGGAGCAGTAGGTAAAGACTAATGTTATAGATGGCCAATGGAAAATAACATCAAACACATGTTAGCTTGCAGCAAACTTCTTGTGACCTAGCATAGAAACAAGTATTGAATATTTCTGTATGACACGTTGAGGGACAGTGCTCAGTTTGAAATGTTAGCATTTCTCAATATGACAGGGTACAGTGGCTGTTGGTGTGGGGATTGACCAACATGATCAAATTCCAATTAATCCGTGTTGAACTCTGACAAAAGATACACAACAAGCGCTAATCCTTTTCCGTAGCAACAGAATAGTGAGCAAACTGCATTGTAACAGGTTGACCTGCCTTTCTCTGGTGGTAACAGGTTCGTTTTTGTTTTTCTTTCTCGAGGCGGACCACAGGTTCAAACATGCTTACATTCAGATGCGCTTGTCCTCTCAGCGTCAACATCTAGGCCTGCTGTTTGGCAAAAAAGATCCTTTCCCCCTCTTAACTGACATAAAAAGCGGCCCATGGATTTATGTCACCTGATCTTAATGAGTTATTTAGAAAAATAGATCAACATTACCTGTTAAAAAAACAAAACCTGCAACTTGGCTTAGGCTTCAACATGATACGTGCAAGGAACCTAGAAAGTTTCACTGGAACTGGAGTGTGGGGCAATGGAACTGTAAGCTGGCAATGGAACTGCAAACTCAGTGCAGGGAGCCTTGAGCTTGTGATTATGAAGTAATGGCACGGTAAATACAGCAGTGTTTGAGGAGACCGTTGAAACGGCAAAGTTTTGTTTGGAAAGTAATTTGGAGGAGTGGAAGGTTCCGCTTCATCTTCAGTGGGCTGTAACTAAGCGAGGGCATATTTGACAGTTGTGCTTGTAGACAGGGGCAATACCGAAATATAATCTGTGAACTGTTACAGTGCTGCAGGCCCAGACAACCCCACAGGCAAAAGCTGAGCTACACCAGAGCAATCATGCTTTAATCTGATCTCACCCACTGGTAGTATAGGGTCTGTTTTAGATTTTTTGCTTTTTTTTGCTTGTCTAATATTATTTTTTTTCTGAACAGGGTCAGATTCATTGTACATCTTTCTTAGCAGCATCTGAATATTTGAGGATGTAATGGTTTCAAAAGTCATTACAGTTTATGAGGGACCAGTGGTATTCCGTATGTAACTCAAATATGTAACTATACTGGACACTTTGTTTTGTACAACTCTTATTACTACTTCTGTATTTACTTTCAGTATGTCCAGAGTGAATGTGAATCAAGGAGGCCCAAAAAAAAGAACTCATAACAGGATCTGCACACTACTTGTGAAGTTGTAGCCTTGGAAGAGAGTAACGAGTAGAATGAAGTGAAGGAAGCTGGTGTTCTTGCAGTGTGACAAACCCTAAAGTTGCTCGTTCACAAGGTGCACCTGCAACAGCATAGGAATGCACCCAGACAGACTCCACTGCATTCTCATCAGATCACGGTGTGTTCAAACTTCCTCCAAGAACACACATTTTAAAAACACAACTTTATCAGTCCTTTGCACTGCATACATTCTGTTGACAGTTTGCTGACAACAAAACTGTAAGATGATAGCTTTCAGTACGATGGGCCTTCAAAGAACAAAACCCATGAACTTGGTTATGTTTCATTCAGAAATAAAATTTCAGAAATAAAAATCTGTGGCTGTAGGAAATGCTATTGGAGATTATCACAAAAACAAAATAGATCTGTAGATTCCAAATCAAATAGTGTGTGTCTTGTGTAATTGTTTCTTAGACATTGACTTTTCTCAGAAGTCTGTTCTGCCTGTGACTGACAGTGTGTGGGCTATTTATGATTGTCTACAAATGGCAGCTACGCCATAAGGACAGGCTGAGTTGGATCACACACACCCTGCTTCTCTCTGTGTATATGTGTGTACTGTCTTCGCACGTACTTATGCGTGTAATGACCTACACTCTTCATACTGACTCCTATTGTTTACAACCATGAAGCATGACTTTAAAACCTTTAGTAGCGCATCAGCTTTTATTATGTGGTCACATGATAGTTATGTCTAAAGCACATGACTATGTCTAAGGCTTGCTCTCTCTCTCTTTTTGTCTCTCTCTCTCTGTCAGTCTGTCTATCTGTCTGTCTGTCTGTCTCTCTCTCTCTCTGTCTCTCTCTCTCTCTCTGTCAGTCTAGCTGTCTCTCTCTGTGTCTCCCTCTCTGTCTTTCTGTCTCTCTGTCTCCCTCTCTGACTCACTTTTTCTCAAAAGAATGTTTATGGATGTGTATGGTTATATTGTTTTTGCTTATGTGAGACCATGTATGCCCAGAAATTAACTAATCCAGTTGAGGTGATAGGGACTGGTTGACTATGCGTTGTCCCCATGGTCAGACAGTAACTACGTTTATATGCACTTAAGTACCCCAAATATGATCGGGATATTAAGTATCCTGGCTTTGCTTTTGCCCGATCATATTTGGGGTACTTAACATCTTTTCCCGAATTCAGTATCGCGAATAAGCCCTTATCCTGGTTCCTGAGAAATCAAGATATGGTAGATGGGATGCTTCGGGAAAGAAACCGGGATACTGTGGCATGTAAACACTTTATCCCGAATACTGATAATTCTGACAGTGTTGTCTGCCCACACACAGGCAATAGAACGTTGTAACATGAAATTGGGATACTAGTGTTTGTCATTTAAACCAGGGATATTAATAACCCCATTACTCTACGTTCATGTAAACACCTTATGCCGAATTTAATGAAAAGCGGGATAAGCCTCATATTCGGGATACTTAAGTGCATGTAAATGTAGTCAGTGTCACTGGTTAATCTGTCTGACAGAGTCTAAATCAGAGCAAACACCAAGAATGCCCCTCTCTGACTCACCCGGTCAGACCTCTTTTTCAGCCCAATCCAGTTTACTGCGACTGTGATTTGTGCAAGGCACACACACACACACAGACGCACACACACACACACACTCACGCACACACACACACACACACACACCCACACACACACACACACACACACACACACACGCACGCACACTCACACACACACACAGCCATGACAAGCATGTGTGTGCATACACACAGACACACATCACCACACTGCACAGCTCCATTCCAAAATATATCATAGCTGTCATAGCAGTTTACACAGCGGTGCCTACAAACAAACATGGAGGGAAAATGTGTCTTTTTGTACAATGTGACTATATGTCATGGATGAATGATGTGTATATACACATGTAGGTTAACTAATCCTCGAATAAATGGAAACTCCAACAATGTGGACACAAGTGAGTGGTAAACTTTTGTAAAGGCTACTGCTGTATGTCTTGTCATTGAATGACCTTTGATTGTTCTGTTGCAGTAACAGCATTTCCCAGGGTTACAAAAACGGCAAGGACTCCCACAGTTCACCTGCAGATGGCGCTGTTGTAGCAGACAGTGTCCTTGGGCAAGTTCACAGTGTTGTGCGTCAACAAAAAAAGACCAATTTTAGCATGGTAATGAAGACCAGCACTGGCCAAAAATAGCCAGGGAAAATACCCTTAAACTCATGACAACTGTTTTCCAGACTTCTACAACAGAGCGTCTGACCATATTTGGACATATTCTTGTGGGTCACTAGCATAATCAACATGACAACAGACAAGACAAAGTTTATGTTATAACCTGGTTCTAATGACTATTAATCCACTGTTTTTTCTCTTTTTTTTCAGGTGTATAAGAAGATCTTAAAGTATTTTAGGAGCCAGTGAATATTAATGTTTATTCTGTGTTTCGGTCAACTGTGCAACCATGAAGTAAGCCATCCTGAGTTTATTGTGGTTCTCTTGGTATGTTCTCTATCTAACTCACATTTCACTTCTGAGTTTCTTGTTCCCTTTCATTCTTTATTTCTTTCTCTATAGCAGTCTCTCTTTTACACACATTCACACACACACACTCACACACACACCGCCACCGACACACACACACACACACACACACACACACACACACGCACACGCACACACACACACACACACACACACACACACACACAGATATATATTTAGAAAGAGAGAGAGAGAAACACACACACACACACACAACACACAATGTGTCTACTGCTAAACTTGAACCAGCGATTATGTGCTTTTTTGCACTGGGATGATGAACGCGTAAACAAAAGGAGTTTTGCCACCAAATTCTCACACCTCTTTTCCTTGCGGAGAACAAGCAGGAGGAGGTGTAGGAAGAGAGCTTTCCCTATTCCACCAGACCACAATGCCAACCACTAATCCCCCTTAAGCAAGGCCTGAAAGGGGAATGAGTGGTCTTGCTTCCCAGAAGCCTGCACTAAAGAAGAAGAAGAGGAGGAGGAGGAGGAGGAGGTGGAGGAGGGAAAGCTACGATCCGGGCTGGAGGATCTTTGGGGGGCAGGTTCAAACATGCAGCAGTTTCAGTTGTACCTCGGCCAAAAGCTGGCGCCTCGATTACAGCCACGCCGAGAGGGACCATGGCTTGCAGAAACGACGAACCGGCATTTAGTCTCTGTGTGGGTGTCGCTTTTTGTGTAGCGATAAACCGTCAAATTTATAGGAGACTTGGGTAGAAATCTTTAGGATTTTTTTTTTTCCTCCTCGAGTTTCCTCACACTCTCTATCCCAGTCCTCTGGCTGCCACAGGTGTGGTCAGGATGATTTGCACCTTGTGTCTCGCTGCATTAGCCAAAGGGGAGATTTCCCGCGAAGCCTGGGAAAAATGGAGGGAAAATCTCACAAAGAGTCAACCCTTCCCAACTGTCAAATTTGTTGTTGTTTTAATGGGAACAGAAACAACAGCATGATATTTTTGTTTGTCACTTTTTTCCTGTTAGCAGTTTCAACCAACTGGAGCCCAAAATGTAGATAGTTCCCGCAGATTTGAACTGAAACTGGGAACCGATTTTTATGAAAATTAATCTTCATATGTCACTGTGCAGTTAATTTCCAAAGAGGCAATTAGCTTGGTATTTTGCGGGCAATTCTCTTGATCTCAAAAAGCCAATTTTGCCTGGGGGAAAAAAAGACAGAAGAGGTTGTTACGACGACTTCGCCGGAGGAGAGGTGACAGACACATTTAAAAAACAGACAGAAGTTTCACTTGAAACTAAGCCAAGCTTATCCACCCACAGGGAGGAATGCAGATGTTAAGGTGTGTTTCTGACTCTTCCCTAACAAGTAAATTCACGCTCCCTCTGATTCTTGGTCACAAGATTCATGCACTCGTCCCCAAACAATGAGGCACTGTCTGGCCAGCACTAGATAGGCCAAGGTGTTATGTGTTTTATGTAGCGTTCCTCAACTTAATTTGAGCAGTTTAGTGTTGTCCATTAGTTCCATTAGGTCCATTAGTGACATTTAGTTTTTTTATGCCACTGTTAAGTAGGTAGGCCTTTATTCTCCATATATACACTTCTGTATATCTAGGCATTGTGCCTGAGTTGAGGTCTTTAAACAAAAGACAGTCATTATAATCCTTGATGAATAAATCAGCTTCATCCTGTTGGCACCCTTAATGTGGATATGTCACTCTTCTTGTTTGGGTACAGAGTAGTCACACATACACACCCATCCATCCCATCACTGTCTAAAAGTGCAGCAAGTATCAGTGGCTCTGTAAAAGCACAAGACCACTAGTATGAATAAGAGAATGCCCTCTGATTTGGATTCATTTTTAAATTTGCAAGGACAAGGGGGCATTCTTCACACCAAGCTGTTGAAACTGAACTGAGCAGGCATTGTGACTTAAAATAAAGCTTAATTTGCTGTTGTCCAGTAGGAGAGAGAGAGAGAGAGAGAGAGAGGTGTGTGTGGTGCCATCAGCGACAGTGGTGTGACTGCTCTAATCCTGACCGTTTGCCTTTTCGTGCCATCCTCTGGCCCTGCCTATCAGTCAAAATCCCATCTGTTTTGACAGCAGGGAGAGGCCCTTTCAAAAAGGTCATTAGGTGTTCCTTGTAGTGATTTAAAAATCTTAAAAGCTGTTTTCTCGACCATTCATTGTTACAGGGTGAACCAGTAAAACCTGCCAAGCACTTGCCGCATCGGAAAGGCCCCATGTTTCCTTCTATAACTTCTGCTGTCTTAAGACTTACTTCTTTGACGAGTCATTGTTACCACAAGGAAACCTGTTGGGCCAGCCATGCCTACTTTAACAGAACATCCACTTATATGATTAAATCAGGGCTTTTCAAAACAGTTTGGCATAGAGATGGTGCAGAGTGACATCTCATGTTGAATTTCCAGGTGTGATGTCTGCAAACGGCAGAGGGCACTAGATTGCTGTTAAATATATACCACATTCTGTAATTGCAAGTGTTGGGGGAAAAAAAGAAAATATTGTCATAGTACACACTTCAAATATAACATTACAAGTAGTTGGAAACCTGTTCTAACAGATGAAATAATTCTCCGTGTGTAAGAAGGGAATCTCATTTATAAAGTTTAGCATCATCTGGCCTGGTTATTTCTGCCTCAATTTTCTTGTCAATTTTAACATGTTATGATGGTTGGACATCATGAAAAAGATACCAAAGTATATCCTTTGGCATATGCCATTGAAAATGTTAGTCATGGTTATTTGTAATATAAGAGAGTGCTTAGAGTACAGTCATTTTTATCTCATTGCATTGTGACCTCAGGAAATCCTCATGAAAATTCAAACAGCAAATGATAACAGAGTGAGGCTGACACATACTCTAGGCCTAACGCAGGTTAGTGGGACATTATGACATTATGAGAGACATTATGTTTACAGTATTCTTCATCCTCTGACTCACCAGACCACTGACCGCATGGAATAAATACGGAAAGACACTCACCAAGATCTGCCAGGCCCAGGGAGGTTAAAAAGAGCAAGGTTGACCACATCTGTTGTACAGAGATTAATACAGACTCAGTTTTTAATCTATGGCAATTTTAGAGCTTCATTCATACATGGAACACTTGTACATTTAGCCCATATGCAGTACACAAAGAAGTCCAAAAGAGGGAGGAAGAGGCTCAATTTAAAGAGCTTGTGTGTGTGTGTGTGTGTGTGTGTGTGTGTGTGTGTGTGTGTGTGTATGTGTGTATGTGTGTGTTACACACTGGTTCATCAAGTATCTTCTCCCCACAAAATGTGCCTGACCTTGTCATAACACATTGGGTTTTTAGAAATTGTTATCCTATACTAGTGTTATAAACAATGACATTGTACACTCTACAGTCACTTTGCATACTAAAAGATAACACAGCAAATCATATTTCTTATTTCACAATGATTACTGAGAGCATCTAGATGCAGTAATGTGCAAAACAACTAACAGTGTTCCCTGGAGGAAATGTCATAGATGCCTATTTGAGAAAGTGTTGATGGGTTTTGCTACCAGCATAACACTGGCTGCTACAGCATAACAGACAAAGATCTCTTTATGCAAATAGCTATCTGTAAGACCTCTTGTCTATGTAAATGAGCAACAGCCAGAGACTGCTCCTCCACCTGTCACAAAAGACATTCTGTTTGATGTGTTGCTCGCCGCTCGACTGGTGCGGTGTGTCCATATGATGATGTTCAGCATGCTTGAGAGAGGGAGAGAGAGCATGCTGAGAACGAGGCTAGAGGGGGGTTATGAGGAGGCGTGGCTGTGGAGATGCCATGTTAAAGAGTTGAAAAGAAAATTATACAGAGGCCTGAATAGACTGTCAATGTGGCTGAGAACACTTCATCTGCTCGGCTTGCCTGTCGCGGTCTCCGTAATGTAACGACCGGGCGCTCAAAATGTATGCCTCCGACACCGGCCCTCCACGCACATGTTTTCTCCCGAGCGTGGGGAATGCCTGCACTTCCTGCCTCTGGCCACAAGCATTCTGACATACAATGGCAGATGTTATAAAAACTCCCATTTACATGCTGTCATTTGACAGACACAGTAATCATACCCCTGATTCAGCACCAGTGAGGGGGTGGGGGGTGGTAGTCAATTCACCATTTACTTTCTTCGTTTGCCAGTCACTGACACACAGTTAGCAGTAATGAACACCAGAAGGAAAGCAAGGCGGCAGGCTTTGCTTTTGCGGTGGTGTGACAAGCCTCTTGCTACTCACTCCTATAGCCGCTTGCTAAGTCCGGGCATGTGGGCCAGGCCCTCATTCCTTCCCCAGGAGAAGGGGAGCGTCTGTGGGAGCAGCCCGGCAGCAGGCATGGCTGCGGTCGGCTCCTCAGGGTGTGGCTGCAGCTGCATGCTGTGGCCAGGGATCAAGGCTGAGGACTCCAGACAGGCAGGCAGGCAGGCAGGCAGGCAGGACTACATAGTCTCACTGGAGCAGAGAGAAGAGTCACGAGGGCCCAATCTAGGTCCTGTGAACACTTGTTGGGGCCCCACATGGTGGCTCATAGGGCCCTCTGGCTGCTGGAAGCCGTGGGGCTGAAAGCAGCTGTATGTGGGAGAAAGTGCTTAGGCTGTACCGGAAATGAGGCATGTTGCATGAATCCCTCCAGCTCAACGGTTAGTCATTGATTTTTCAATGTGAGGAATGCAAGAACGCTTATGTCTACTGCTTCGTAATAAAATTACCTGTCAGTACATATGTACCTACATGCGTAAGCATTCAGGGTTCCTGTTAAAAAAATATAAAAAAAATAGGCAAGCACTAAAAGCTTTTCAGTTGTGCTTACACAAAGTCTCTAGTGTAATATGGTTTTTTTTTATAGCGTGATACTACAAGCTGTAACGAAAAAAAAAGAGAAAAAAGCTGTGAACAGCCCCCACACATGATATACACACCGTCATTACCAGACCATTTCTGCCCCTGCTGGCCTCATCTTTTAAATGGCTACCAAATGAGTCCATTACTGCATGCACTATTATGTCTTCTGAGGGTAGCTTACACAGAACCTGACTCCTACACACATGCATAGACATAGACACATAACATGAATACATACATACACACACACACGCATACACACAGAAGCAGACACACATTAGCACACACATTATAAAACACTGAGATGTTAAGAAGACCACTGTTATGTTTTGCTTTTAGAGCCCCCCCCCATCCACCCACCCACAAAAGCCCACAATGCTCCTCCTGAAATCCTCTGAGGGCTCATCTATTAGGCGCTACCCACGTACCACTGCATCATTCTGGTTACCACGGAAACCAGCACTCTCTTTGTTGATCAGAGTGCGGCCATGTGAAATGCACAGAGTGATTATTGTTTTTTTTCCCCCTCCTTCTCTTTGCTTCTTTTCCCATCTCTCTCTCATTTTACACTTTGGTGTGAGTTAGTATCACGGTGCACATGACAAAATGCAGTTTTAATGTTGCCAATTAGCAACTAGAGCAATGTACCTGACTTTAAACTTAGAAACTTTTATTAATTTTAAGACAAAAATCTCTAGCCATTGCTTTGGTTATATTATTTGTGTTTATATTGTGTTAGCATGTCCTACTCTGGCCTACTCCACCCTTCTCATTTCCCTTTCCCTTACACAGATCATTTTGTCAGGGATTTATCGAGCTCCCATTCCAGCTCTGTCCGTTTTTCTGCTTCTCTAGACAAGCCACAGTCTGACTTAGAGTCCGTTCCTCAGTGGAATATATGACCTCACGCCTCTTAGTCACACAAGGAAGTAACATCTTGTCAGCACTTGTTTTCTAGCATTTATCTCCATGACAACAGGCTTCCTAAGGAATACAACAGTGATTATTTTGCCAGCTTGAGGGCTTGGAAAACACTTGTCTTAACTTAAAATGTCTTAACCCTGTTGAGGACTAAATCTAATTCTATACTGCTGGCTAACATTGAGTTATGTCAGCAGCTTTATATATGCATTACACAAAACAGTGTCTGTATGCGCCTAAATTGGATATAAAAATAGACGATGAAAGAATTTCACTTAGCATGCTATCCCTCAGATGTTCTAAGATGAAGAAAAATTAGTGAGGTCATGACACTGCCTCCTGTTTTATTGAATACAAGCAGACACCTGCCACCCTAGTGGTACAGCATTTAAAGCCTTAAGAACTTCTTTTTCATTTCACTCAGATCCCAAAGGAATTGGTAGGATTCATGATTGTCTGATTCACCTGCAACATAGAAATACTCTCAGAGATGCCTTTAGCTATTTAAGTAATAAAGACGTGCAGAAGTGGGCTGCCATATTGCTCACCCTTTCAGCAGGTCATGACACTAGCATGCTAAACCACAGAGGGGACAAGAACAGGTTTACCATTAGGGAATACCATGGTAACCAGGACAGTTATGTTTTGCCCACCTTTAGAGGAGAATTAAAAAAAGAAACAAAAGGAAACAACAGTGCAAAGGTTGTCTTTTCTTTTTCCTGTCTCTCTCTTTAATCCTTGCTTTTTCTCACACAGAGAAACACAATCACACACACACACACACACACACACACATACACACACACACACACACACACACACACATACATACACACACACACACACACACACACACACACACACACACACACACATACCTACATACCATCTCCTCACCAGGCAGGACTCTTTGTCCCTGTGAGGTCATTGGCTGACAGGGCCAATCCTTCAGGCCAATTGCAGCCCTGCTCAGGCTCCCCTTGTGGGAATCCCCCCACTGGCTCGCCAGGCAAAGGGGGGTTAAGCTGTGGCAACCGGGGAGGGAAGCACCCTGGTGGACTGACGCAGGTGGGAATAAGAGGAGGGCTGGGTTATGTGACATATTAAATATACATGGATGAATGTATCTCTCTCTCTCTCTCTCTCTCTCTCTCTCTCTCTCTCTCTCTCTCTCTCTGTCTCTCTCTCTCTCTCTCTCTGGCTGTCTGCTGGTGGGCTGTGGCAGCTCCCATAGGCACAGAACACTAGGCCACACCAAATGATCACATTGATGTACTTTACTGTATAAAATCTTTTGGCCTTTTGGCCTTCTTGTAGGTTCTGACAGAAACACTGCAGCAATTTGCTAGAAAAAAATCATGGAGAGGTAGCTTTCAAAACATCTTCAAAAACAACTATTTAAAGCCAGTAAAGGACAGATACACTGGCCATCTTGTTCATGAGCTTTTTCTATAGATCAGGACAGCATAAATATGCTAATGTATTGTCAAACAACATCACTTAGTTAGTATGCTAACACGTTTTTGTCAGTGTCAGAGCAGTTGTTGGTCCTGTTTTGCCTTTAAGGTGCATAAACCAAACTACTCAACAACCACAATGAGAGTTGTGTTGACAGACTTCTGTATATTTTCCATGATCTCCAGACACAAAGTGCTTATTCCGTTTGCCCTCAGGGCACTGTAACATGATCATGAAGAGAAATGTTTTCATCTTCTGAACAGCACTATGGATGTTGCATGTAAAGGTTGGACAAGGCTTTGATGAGGTAGCCTACAGGCAGCTGAGCTGTGGGATGCACACTCAGGTGACTGGGACAAAGCTGCTGGATCAGACATCTGTTTGTGGTTTATGCCCATAAAGTTTCATGTTGTATGTGGGCTTTTTACAGTTTTATTATAATTTTTACCCTACTCTTATACATATAACATTGTGTTATCATGCAATCTAGTTCCCTGCCACTGTAGAGCACTTGATGACTGTCTTGTCTGTGAAAAGCGCTATGTTAATAAATATTGTTTTACTTATAACCCCCCATGCCAGTGTCAACATCCATCACAGGCACTCTGGGACATGTTTTAGAATGAGCTATGAGTTTTTTTGGTTAAAAAAAAGGATGGCAGGAGACATGGGAGGGACGATCATTAACAGCCTAATCAGTAAGGGTCCACAAACTATGAACTATACGCAAGCTACACAGTAAAGATACCAACGTGGCACACATCAGCATTGTACATGTATTATCTACTGGGCACACTTTATCCACCATGTAAGAGCTGTTCATCTCTGCACAGCCCAGACTGAATCCGCGCACGTGCCATAGAGTAGAGCAGTGACATGAGGCCCACTTTGTAGCCCCAGTAACCTCGCTGCTGTTCCATGTGACTGTCAGCCTGCCTCAGTGACTCATCAATTCAGTAATTAAAACCCTCCCTAAACCACCTCGTTAGTCCCTGCCTAATTAGCCCGCGGTAAGGGTGTAATGGCGTGCTTGGGGAGAGAGTCCCGCTAGGGTGATGCACTGTGGCAAGCATTCTCACAACGCAACATGCTGTCATCAGTAGGTAAAGTGTTGCTCCTATGCGGCAGTGAACCGGCTCCGGATTGAGAGCCAAATGAATGCTGGTTCACTGGAATGTTGGCTCCCGCAAAGCTGACAGAGAAAAACTGTCAAACGTAAAGAAGGACTGCTGAAGAGAGGGCGGGGTGGGGTGGGAGAGTGACAGGAGGAGGATGGGAGCTTTTTTGTAGCAATAGGAGTGAAACAATCTTTTTTTAAGTACTGTTGAAAAGCGTTGTAACATTTTCCTAAATCAAGGCAGGACTATAATCAGAGGGCTTGCTCTGGGGTTATGGGTGGAGATTTCTGGTCAGGGGAAGGGCGTGTCCCGGCTTCACACAAGCCGGACGGGGGTAGGGGTATGTTGTGCAGGTAGGTTGCCACGGCAACAGGCGAGTGCCCTGGAGGTAATGTGGCAGAAAACGAGACTAAAATGGAAATTTACTGCCTTCCGCCGTCATCTTGCCACACCTTTGAGCTCTTTTATGTGTGCTCAATGGCGGGGCGTTGCCCCGGTCCAGCCCGTAACTCTCAACTGACTCAGCGATTCGCAGGGATAATAAGGAGCTGTTGACAGGGCGGCACTTGCCAACTTCTCCCTAGCAAGCCCTAGCCTAGAACCACTCCACCTACCTCCACACTCAGGAAGTGCCAATCCTGAAACCTTCAAGAGCACCTATTGGCTGCTGCGACATTTTCTAGTTTCTTTTTTTTTTTTTTTGCTGCACGTTAGCACAAAGGGCTACCCTGCCATATTCTTCCCTAAAAGAAGTTATATTAAAGAAAAGGAATGCTGTTTTTTTTTTTTTTAAATGAGTGCACAGGTTGTCCACCACGTAGCCAGGCCATTGGCTGGCATGCGGCATGCTATGCCTTACCGTCATGGTAACGAGCAGCACCCGCCAGGTGAGAAAGCCCGCGCATGAAGGCATGCGATGTCACGCCAGTGCCCCGCAGCACAGCGTTGAAGACGCATTCCTCAGCGGCCTGCCCATAATGTTAGAAGTTTCTCACTGAGAGAAACAAGTTGCGGCGGGGAGCGGGTGTCAGTCAAGCGTTAGTCAATATGTCATTAGGACACACCTTTTTTTTTTGCTTTCAAGCACGATAAAATCCTTTCACCAGATTCCGTCGTTATCTCCTCTGACTTTCAGTCTCAGCCAGTGCGTGTGTGTGTGTGTGTGTGTGTGTGTGTGTGTGTGTGTGTGTGTGTGAGTGGGATTCAGGGTGCATGCGTACTGCACTCTGTTACATAACTTCAACCTTTGACCTCTCAAATCTGTGGGGGCAGATTGTGAGAGGAAGATGAGTGGGACAGAGGGGAAAGAAGAGAAAAAGAACAGAAGAAAAAACGAAAGAAAAGAAAGAAAGAAAGAACAAAGAAAGAAAGAAGGAAGGAAGGAATAACAACACAGAGAGTATGGGAGAGATATTAAAAGCAGAGAACAGAAAGATAAGGCAAGTTAGAGAATGAAAGAAAGCGAGGGAGAGAGAAAAGAGAAAGAGAGCAAGAGAGAAGCACTCCAACCTACACATGGCAGTAATGTAGTCAAATCCACTGTGTGTGGTGGGAGGACGCCCACCTCTTGCGTAACACTTTGCCTCCTCCACACTGCGCACAATGCCATTTTTCCCTCGCAGGGATTCTCTATCTCTTTCCCTCCCTCTCTCTCCCCTTTTTTCCCTCTCTCTCTCTCTCTCTCGCTCTCTCTCTGTTGCTCTCGCTCTCTATCTGTGTGTGTGTGTGTGCTCTTTTCAACCCTCAATTCACAATAGGTGTGTGGCAAGAGGAAGAGTACTATGGTTAGCATAATTGTAGAAGCAGTGGTGCACTACGCAAATAGCAAGCCTGCAAATTGTAAGCACTAGTAATGCACAGTGTGGACAGTGGCTTCCCAGTGGAGTAAGATCACTCACTTATACATACGCAACTCATCTTTTGGAAACAGATATTACCACAAAGTTAATCACTTTATGATCCTGACCCAGTCTGGTGCTTGCACACCAACAATTTTTCAGTAAGCAAAGTTCAAGTTGTGTCCCTTTAACTTATCCCTCACAAACAGGGAACTACAGCAGCACAACTCATTTCCTCACCCATACTGAGATCCTAGAGGAAGTAATAAACACTGTCGGAGGTGTCATTTGTTCCCGAGGTCATCTCATTGGCGGGTGTCTAAGCTAATTTGCTCTGGGATCATTCAGCCATCGCCTCTTCATTTTCCATCTGATCGCTGGCTTTGGGCTGCACCAGAGGACACACCAGCTCCCCCTCCATGACTTTCCCACTCACACGCTCCCCCCTATCAAGGCAGGGGATTGGGCTGTCTGTGGTGCCTGTCGTGCTTGCCTGTATAGGCGGGCCCCCAAGGCAGCATGAGTGGGAGAGAGATGCGGTTTAGCTTGCTGGAGCAGTCAGGTCAAGCACTCCCCAGGTTTTCAGCTTCACCACCTGTGTCTTGTAGAGAAGAATTTTAATAGGTTTTTTTTCTATTACTTCAGCTGCAGCTCTGCAGTATAGGGGGCGGTTTGTTAAAACTCACATTTTTTAACTTACAGCACATACTGTATGCAGCATTAAGATGATTTCCTGTCTCTCTCTCTTTCTCTCTCTTTCTCTCCATTCAGACATAAAATACACAAGTCTGTGTAATCTCTGTCAAATCTCTATTGAGGTACTGAGGTAATGAGATTCATGTCGTGATGCCATTTTGAAAACTGTTCTTGAATATATGGTTTAAAATCACTCAGATCCATCTATCTGGGAATGAACTTGAACACAGAGCTCTCTTCTTTTTCTATTCGAAGTCATGTTAGCGATCTTTGCATGGTGATAAATTTGCAGCTTAGCAGTAGCTGGAATTCAAAGTTGATGTCACAACACATGCAGGCTTCTATAACCAGGGACACTTTGAACAGAACTGTGCTCTGATAATATGTGTGACATTTTCCCTGGGAGGCTGTGGCAATTATAGAGGTAACCCCCCGTTCCCCGTCCCCCATCCCCAACCACCACATCACCACCCCCGCACCCCTTACAAGCAAATGCAAAGTACCAAATAGCCAGTGGCTTCAAATTGCCTTCTGCATCTGAAGTCTAACATCCAACCCTGAATACGTTATGTCTGCTGCTAATGTGTACAGATGAGAAGGTGAGTTCGTCGACACTCCTTAGGGTGGACTGTGGACACGGACTCGCTTGACCTGGACTCTAGGTCCCTGCTGAGAAAAACAGACCTCAGCCTGGCCCTGTCCTTGGGTTCTCTCTCTATGGCAGTAATAACGCTGATGATTATTTGTGTTCATAATAATCCAGTGCTTGGAAACTGTGTTAGTGTAAGTGGCATGAGCAGACAGCGTGTAATGGTAGATATTGACTTCTGTGCAACACCAAACTGAAAAGCTAATGGTGTTAGCAAACAGTAATTGTACTATTCAATATGAATTTAGTGGAACATGAACACTGTTGTCATTTGCAGTATAGAGGTAAATAAAGTAATTTCCACATTGAGAGTAGAATATAGCCTCCAAACAATTGCTAATGCTAATGCAACATTGCTAATGCTTTTTCATGTAATATAGCCAATATAAAACAGCTAGTAGCAAACATGAAAGGGAACCTGAGCAGAAACAAGGCCCTTTTGGCCACCCTGGCTTTGTCCTGTCACTAGTAAATCAATCACTGTGTGTACAACTACACAGTGCTCTGTCCAATGACAAATTTAACTTTGTCTTTTCAGTGGAAATCAGAGAGCACGTATATGAGAAACCAAATGCACCCCAGAGACCCTAGAGCTTGAGCTTCACAGAGACATGTACGCCGCTGCTTTTTTTTCTACCGCCTCACTTTCTTATTGTGCAGAATCCACCTACTCACTGTGGAATACACACTGGCTCTGGTGAGTGGGAACTCGACTGATGCGCTGATGGACAAGCGTGGGCTCACTGTGAGGATGTATAAAATGGTGATAGGATGGATGGATGGATGGATGGATGGATGGAGAGAGGGAGGGATGGAGGGATGACGAGCAAATAGGGTACAGCTGCAGAGATAAGAGTGGGCTCTTGAGTTACAACAGATTTTGTCACGATGATATTATACAGACAAAGGCCAGCACACATTCGCTCTCAGATGCACAGGCATGCACATGCACAAACGCACACACACGCATGCACGCACACGCACATGCACACACACACACACACACACACACACACACACACACACACACACACACACACACACACACACACACCAAATAAACCAATCCTTCACACAGAAGTTTTGGGCATGGTATTCTTAGTAAGGGTATTATTCAAGTAGGCATGCACACACACACACACACACACAGATGCACATAGAAATACACACACTTGCACACACACACACACATACACGTGAGTCAGGGCTCTGTCTCATAGAGACCCTATTGTGTGCAACAAACAAGAAAAACATAAAATGATGACATGTCATAAAGCTTCAGCAAAGACAATCAGAAACATCTTGTTATCTATTTAACCAGCTGATCATACTGTAATGGGAGGACTATCAGTGTGGTACATGTCAGGGTAGGAAAAGGAAGTGTGTTTTGTGCTTGTGGAAAGGGGTGTAATGTGTGTGTGTGTGTGTGTGTGTGTGTGTGTGTGTGTGTGTGTGTGTGTGTGTGTACATGTGTGAGTGTGAGCGTGAGTGTGGGTGGGTGAGGGGGTTCTCCAGATAGGGGCGCTGTAATTGCCTGTGATTACAGTGGTAAAAAAGCTGGGAACCGGAGCGCAGAAAGGCTAATTGCCACCCCTATCCACAGCGTACAGCTTCTATTGCTTGCTCTCTCTCTCCCACACACACACACACACACACATACACACACACACACACACACACACACACACACACACCAGAAGACATATACATATACATACACATACACATACACACATACACATACACATACACATACACATACACATACACATACACACCCACACACACACCAAAAGACATATACATACACACACACACTCACACACACACACTGAAAAAGATATTAAGAAAGCCCAGGACTCACATTTGTGTGTGTGAACAGCTCATGTAGCTTAATTACTGCTGTATTAGCATGAGCTGCCCACTTACTGACCCCCTCATGGTACACAGGCATCAAGGCTGTCATCTACCAAGATGGAGAACCCTGAGCCTTTTAGGAACACACTGCTTTAGTGTCACCATGGATATCATTCTCTCAACTCTGTATTCTCTTAAAGGTGATAATTGTGCACTGTGTTTTACTGAATTTTAATGAAATGTTAATGTATGTTTTACATATTGATTAAATGTGACTTGATTAAATGTGCATGTCTTCTAGTTGTTCTGCTACTTTTTACTCACAAACAACCAAGGTTGTGTCCCAAACAGGGGGTGTGAAAAAGCTTGGTTAGCTAATTAATTTCAAGGTATAACACCACATTGTAACATTATATTACCTCTTATGTGGAAATTGTGGTTATAATATATATTAATAAAGTATATATTAATATAAATATGACCTACTGTCATGAGTGTTAAATAGCCAGGCCTTGGAGACAAGCTTTTACAGTTTTACATTGCTGATACTGCAATTACATGGTGTTCAATGGCATCAATCAGATGTCCATGTCGTAGAGATACAGTACTCTGCAATGCCTCTGCATTGCACTTCACTTACACTTATGTACCTATGCCGACCCATACAAACAGTCTTCCTGCATGTCTCTCTCTCTCTCTTTCCAGACAACACACACACACACACACACACACACACACACACCCACACGCACACACACACACACACACACACACACACACACACACACACACACACACACACACACACACAAACACACACCCAGTGACACTGACACTGATACTGAAAAGATATTATCAGCAATCTGAAACTGCTCATGCCCCCCCCCTCCCCTGCCTGGTTTTGAAGCTCTGTATTGATCACCCCCCAGGCACAGAGGGTGGGATCAGGGAAACAGGTCACGCATGTCAAAGAGCTAGGAGCCAAATTCCTTCTCATTACTGGTCACTGCACTCCCCACTCCCTACTCCCCACCCTGTGTCTATCTGTCTCTTAGTAATAAGGCACCATCCAAATAATTTAGACTACAGTGGTCATAGCACTGTTTCTTGGATACATATCATGTCCAGTCCCAATGCAAAGCAACAGCACACAGGCCTTCAACAGTATGTTAATGCAATACAGTAAACTATAGTATTTTTTTTATTTGTTGTGTGCCAAACACACAAGTGAAAATTCTCCTGCCACAGACTGTAAAATTTCTCTGAGCAAAGCCAGCACTTTACCGTTATTTTACAGACAAATTCTTTACAGTGTGGGTCTGGGAGTGAGTCACACCTGAGCAGACAGGTGAAACATATGGGAACAAGTCGACCGTGTCCAGACAACCTGGTGAATCACCTGCCAACAAACAGGTAACGCTGCTTTGCAGTCCTTGTCCAAATATGTGTCTATGTTAGAAGGTGTCATGCATTGTTTCACAGCGAGTTGTCTGAGCTCTCTATTTTTAACCTTGTCTGTGATAAACTAACTGTGAAAGTAGTGGTAACAGTATTTATCATAATCCTAGTATTATTATCATCATTGACTGCTAAAACAGCGCAATTTTCACCTGAAATTATTAATCAGGAGGCATGTCATTCGTATGCAAATAAACCTTCTAAAATGCAAATTGTTAGAAAATGTTAGTGTCATAATAACTCACGCTGTCATCAGCATGCTAGAGCCTGTGGGTGTGTAACAAGTGACATTTACATGAAATTGGCATCTAAACCTGCCATGCATGCATGCAAGCCTGCAAGCATACACAAACAAACACACACACACACACACACATACACACACACACACACACACACAGCTTTCTCCTGATCTGGCTGAGAGTTCCAGCTGGCAGTGGGGCAGACTGCTGCAGCTCCCTCACACCCAGCCCAGACACAGAGATATGGTTGTTGGGCCAACGCCAAACAGGGTGTGAGAGCTCTGAGGCAAGCTTCTCCCTGTCACAGATATCACACACACACTCACACACCGTCGTTACACAAAGAAACGCCGATTTGTCAGTGGCTGGGAGAGACACAAAAGCAAAACCAGTGGTTACACCAAAAAGGAATGTGTGTGAATGGGCATATGTGTGTGTGTTCCAGAATGAAGGGGATGCCAGGGAAGCTCAAAATTCTAAAGCCCCCCCAGCACAGATTGGATCTAATTCATTCTACGCAGCAGATGGAAGCCAAGAATCATCTAAAATTCATTAAAAAGTCTAACTCCATAGTAGTTTTTTTCTTTTTATCTCTGGCAGAGAGTCCTTTAACAAACCTTGCTTGAGTGACTGGGAGGATTTACATGTTGCAACAGCACTGATCCAACCTGCCCCACCCTGCTTCTGCCCTTTTTAAGACTGGGCCTGAATGTGTCCTGGAGTTCCTGTGTATGAGCAATTAATTTCTGTTCATTAAATCATGGCAGCCAGGTGTGTCATGTGATGTGAAATATATAATATTCGGTCAAACCCACACAAACAGCAAGTTACCTGACTTCTTCTATGACAGTTATTGACAAAAAATACATGGACATGAGTTGGAATACATTAGTTTATTTATTGAAATACTCTGATAACCCATGCCTTATTCACACACACACACACACACACACACACACACACACACACACACACACACACACACACACACCCCTGTCTAATGTCAAGTTACACACCAATTGGTGACTGTGTGGGAGATTGGCTATTAAGTTGTACAGATTTCACACATGACTTTAGTGCTTCCCTGTTCCCCAGCAGCCTTAGGTAAGTAAGGTCATGACTAATAAGCAGGGCAGTCCAGAGGGATAAATAATGCAAGCTGTGTGAGTCAGACCTTACACATTCAAAATTCTTGAACCGATTAGCCCCGTATTGGCACTCCCTTTGTCTGCTAGGATCAATACATTTTGCTGAATAAATGTATTTTTCTGTACTGTTAAATGGCATATAGTCCATTTTTTAATTCAATCATAACATCATTTTTCCCTTTAATAAGGTTGTTTCTGCAGCAAGTCCAGTGCAGTTGGTCGTGAAGGGGGTGGGAGTTGTTCCTCTGCTGGTTTCTGTGATCACAACCTTTTTTTTCCTTTTGTGCAATTATGTTGCATAAGCCAGTATTGTTTTAGTTACTCAGCAGCCAGAGTGATCAAGTCAGCATGCATTTGCAGACAACCAGAGAGAGAGAGAGAGAGAGAGAGACAGAGAGAGACAGAGACAGAGAGACAGAGAGAGAGAGACAGAGAAATTTACATTAGGGGTGGAGAAGACTACAATTTTTTTTGGAAGACATTCTCTTGCTCAGAATTCTTCCATCTTTAGGACCAAGAGGTAGCATTTCAAAGAGGAAAGTGATATGTTGCAAAGTCATCACAAAGCACCCTTCTGGTTCCTTCTAAGTCATTGTCCTTTAAATCTTCTCAAACTCCTAGAGCCCACCCCAAGGGAAGCCAAGGGACCTCGAATTGGGTTTCAGTTGCATTGACAAAACTGAGCCAAAACAGATAAAAGACAAAACTGAAACAAAAATATACCTTTCCTCACTTTCCTTCAAATCACTGTGAATTCTTTTGGTTCCAATCAGACTTTCTGTGTTCTGCCAAATAACAGTAGGGCCTATAGTGTGATGAATGGTGACAAAGGGGAAGGAAATGGTTCAACGATGTTTGCTTTTCTCTTCCAGCAAAATATTATTGCCTCATAGGGTGCTGCCACTGAGTGGCTAAAAGCTTTCACTTTAGCTAATGTACCATCACATCACATCAATTATCTGGCATCAAAACAATAGGCCATAGCAGACTGAAAGGAAATGGTTTGCGCAAATGGCTAATAGGGAAGTTACAGAGGGCTCTCATACCCCAGTTTTATTTGTTTATTTTATTTACTGGGGTCCAGACATGTGCTGCCCACATTTTGGGAGTTGAATCGGAGTGGATATAAATCAGATAAGCATATTGTTGATTGATAAAATGAGACAAGTGTGGCCTATAGACCTGGCTGGTGAATGACTGATTGTGATACTGCTAATTTTGTTTGCTTATTTTATTTGTCTTGTAATACACCCATACAATTAATGTGTCTAAGTAATCTAAGTAAGTAGGCTACTTAGGAATACCTGAAACCTTGTCTAAAACACAAGATATTCCTACAGACAGTGCTACTGTATTTAAATTAGGCTATATAAACTACTCACACGTTAGGCCTTGTGTAGGCTATTAAAACGTTATTGTTGGAAATGATCAGCCTCCTGAAAGATGGGCTACACAGTGGAAAATTACATAATAATAATTACAGTGTATTCTAACATCATAATTGTGATAATTACACAAACTACAATTTCAAAAGTTAATGTTTGCTACTATCTAGATCAAGATAAACTTATGGTAAAAGAAGAAATAGACAGAAACTGATGCAAAGCCCTCCTGACCTCACAACACTCAAACAAGAAAAGGTGGGGGAAGAAGAATAACCATAGCAATAGTGACGTCTTCTCCCTTGCTCTAATTGGAGGAAACCCCGTACCCGAGCCGCAGCCTACGGTCTAGTCAACCTTGCTATTATGCACCCGCCTCCACTCCCCGCGCAAATCAGCCACTGGGTGACATTGTGTATGACATTTTTATCATTACCGAAGAACCAGTGAAAAGGCTGCAGTTCTTCGGAAAAAAATATTAAGGCAGAAAGACACCTCCCTTTCCAAGGTAGGTTGAATTGTACGATTGCATTTTTTCACACATTCACACTCAAAGCGGATCAATTCGGAGGAACAGGAACGAACCCATTAAGGTTAGACGCCGGCTTTCCTCTTCATTCATTTAAACTTAATTCGTGAGCTAACTTCATAAATAATTTGTGAAGGTTTGACTAAGTTACTGTGTTTCGTTTATATTAATACTTTGTACACAGGGTTGATAGAAAATGACTTTTCCCCCAGCTGCTTAGAAGCATAGTTGCCATTTCTCATAATGTAACGTTAACGTAGCGATAACAGATCTCGGTTGCGACTTGGTCATAGCAATCAGTAGTAACCCAACGTTTAACACTGTGCGTACCAGTAGTTAATTCATGTTGGACGTCAGGAAATTCACTTCTGTAATTTTGCTTTGATGTTTGCTTTTCTACTAAATTAAACCATAGTGCTATCTGTCATGTGAGGCGTATGTCTAGAGATGGTCTTCTCTGTAATTTTGTAATGTCAGAAGCAAAGGACTGCTAATCGTAGCTACAAAAGTGTTTAATCAAATTTAAGAGTAAGGTAGTTAGTAGGACATGTTTGCGGAGATCATTGTTTTAAGTAGGTTTAGGAGGCTTTTCAAATGATGTTATATTTTTCAAGGCGCTTCAAGTAACGACAGTTACGAGGGGGAAATGTGTAATGCCGACTTGGCTAGCTTCCTCACGACACTGATAAGTTAGCTGTGCTAGCTAGCTACCTTATTAGCTGACCTATTTAACTCGTGACCTAGTTGTTGGAAAAAATATCACCTTAATGCTTGTAATGCTTACCAGCGAAGTAGATTAACGGTTTGTGGTTACATATCAAAGTGGGCATATGATAACGTACGGGGTAAACGCGTAGAAACTGCGAGATCCGTGCTGGCTAGCGTACATTAGCCAGTGTTACTTTGTAAGCCTGTAGGCTAGCGTATGCTGCTACCTAGCTTGATATCCCGCGAAGAGGCTGTCACCGCCCATCTTAGGTCTTACCCGCCAAATAATTGTAATGCCTTTCTCGTTATTTTACCTTTTACGTTATCTTGAAATAGACTTAAACGGTAACTTCGTTGTAATTAACATGTAATAACGAGTATGTTCTTAACGTGTGGCAACAAGCTAGCTAGTTGCCTTAATGCTTTTAAATCCAGGCTTCCTAGTGAGCCACTGTGTCAAATATCTGTATGTTTTGCAACAAAATTATGTTAACGTTAGATGTCCCACGATGACGACCCGGTTTCTTCTCCGTGCAGATATCCAGGACTGCGATCACCCCCCTATTTGTTCATCATTTGAGAGCAAGACTTTCTGACTCTACGCCTTCTTTCCTCCTGCCACTCCGGCTAGTGACACTATAGACTTTACCCTCGTCTAAAGCAGCGTTTACGCCTAGAATTGGTACCATGGATAAAACGGAGCTTATTCAGAAGGCAAAGCTGGCCGAACAGGCCGAGCGCTACGACGACATGGCCGCATCTATGAAGGATGTGACTGAGATGGGAGCCGAGCTGTCCAACGAGGAGAGGAACCTGCTGTCCGTCGCCTACAAGAACGTGGTCGGGGCACGGAGATCCGCGTGGAGAGTCATCTCCAGCATCGAACAGAAGACCGAGGGGAGCGAGAAGAAGCTGCAGATGGTTAAGGAGTACCGGGAGAAAGTGGAGGGAGAGCTGAGGGAGATCTGCAACGACGTATTGGTAGGCAGCTGTTTATGTTCTTTTTGATTCTCTGTGTTTGGAAGAGAGGCCACATGTAGACTCATATGCTTGGACTCAGTTGAAGCGAGTTGAAATCAGATGACCGTGCTCCCTTGCTCGAGGGGGAGTACGTCGTGAAATGAGCTAAATTAAGTTTCACCATGTTGAAACGACCTTTGTTTTGCGCTGCAGTAGGAGAGTCACTGCGAGCGTCCGTCAGGAAGTAACTGCGTGAGCGTAGCGGAAAAGAAGCGCCCACTTTCACAGTGATGTAACGGCAGCCTAGTTTTGGGCTCTCAAGCTGATGGCTCTTAATATAGAACTGGTCCGCCAGCAGCTTCTTTGCATTTGCCTTTCATAATTGACCCTGGGATGGTTTCATGGATTTGTGCGTTAAGCGAGAAAGGAAAGTCATCTACATACATTCTGACCTTAACTCATTGAGAAAACTCAATCTTGTGTAACGTGACTGTCTTGATGCATGTCAGATACTGCTCTCCTGTAATTACTACCTGTAGAATGTTCTGACCCCCACCCCTCGGAGGCATGGCAGTCCTCAGGGCAGAAATGACACTTTCTAGCGTGGGTTTGTGTCAGGAGAGCAATAACCCAATCACGTTGCGTCAGCACCAACGACGGGCACGTCTATGTGACTGTGCCTAGGTGTGTCCAGCGGGGTGGGGCAGAAAAGCAGTAGCAGCCCACAAGCTTGCAGATTCTTTCCCTCATTGGCGCTTACACAGAAACTTACACATTTTGTGTATGTGTGTTAGTATGCACTGACATCCTGTTCCTCAGGATGTTGGCAGACAGAAGTTCGTTTAAATTGTGGAAGTGCTTAGCTTCACCTCTGTTTTGGAACTGTACCACGGGTCATTCCGTGGTTCTGGGCATTGCTAGTTAAAGCATTGCCTTGATGTTAGTCATTTAGCCAAGTGATTGATCTATGTTGTATCACTTTGCCCTGCCCACACCCTGGCAAATGAATCAGGCTTCGGTAGCATGTTAGGACATTTTCATGGGATGGGATAAGCCATTTCTAACATGTTTTACTGACAGTCAGTAAAAGTTGTCCTATTCCTTTTCTGCTGCTTTGTAAATTGTTTGAGGTGGTGTGTTTTTGTTACATAGGGCTCAGGAAAAGAAACGTGCATTTTCTCTCTCTGTCTGTGTAGATATATATATCCTCCTTTTCTTCCATCGCATTATAGTGATCCATCACTCCATTACAGTGGGTGTGTGTGTGGGGGGGGTGTCCTGTCTGGTAATGTTGTGTTTCAGCAGAGCTCCCAGTGGTGGGCTGTATTGACACAAGGCAGCATGTTACTGGGGAAACCAGCACATCTGATGGGCCGTGGCCTTCCGCTCCGGCATTGATCCCATCTTTGGCCCATCAGAGAGGAAGGAGTCCAGCGGGATTCAGCTGTCATGCTTATAGTCTGTGGAAGGGAGGTTTTTGATGAGCTAAAGGGCAGGCCAGAGGATCAACCCTTTCTGATAAAATCTGCGAGTTGAATAAAACCTTTGGAAATGGTATTATCTGTAGCTTGTTGGCCCATATATGCTTACTCTATCAGAGTTGTATAATTGCATTATTTTCCCCTGTATTCCAACGCTGAATACTGTTTATTTGGGCCAATATCACCAGTGTTTCTTGAAGTGTCAGGAGCCGTAGTCTCAATTCCTTCTTTTGATGAGCCAGCATAGCTTTTGTAAATGAAGTTGTGATTACATGCTCAGTCCTGTCCACAGCCACACATACTCTTGCCTGTAAATGTAGTCATATAGGCTACATCATACACCCCTGTGGCATCACTTCGTGTGTGTGTGTGTGTATGTGTATGTGTGACTCACATGGTTGACGAGGGCGTGGGCCTGAGCTCGCCAGGCAGCTCCCCGTGCTTCCGTGCAGCTCAGCGCAGCACAACACCGCAGCAGCCACCCCTGCCCTTCAGCTCTCTCTCTCTCTCTCTTTCTCTCCTTCCCTATGGCATCCTCACCCACTTGAGTAAAGGCCTGTCTGGACAGACCTACCTTGCCTCTGCCTTGTGTTGGAACAGCGGAGAGGTTTTTGCCTCTTGTTGGATGCCATGTCTCGTGTGGGTTGGACTCCCGCTCTCGCTCTCTCTCTCTGGGCCTTGGCCAAAGGTGTTCTCGGCAGCCTACCGTCACTGTTTTCATGTAGGGTGTGGCTGACCCTTATCAAGGCTCGATACGAATAATCACACTATGATCACCGTACAGCAATCACCGCCAGTCGTATGGCGTCATTTACTGTGTGCCACATTGCTGACCTCACCACGTCATGCCCCTAGTCAGAGCCCTGGTCCACTGTGTGGTGGGGAACACAGGATGTCTGCAGGGGTTGTTTTTGTCTGGTCAGCCTTACGTGGCTTTGGGAATCGGGGCAATGCCTGTGCAGCTAGCAGTGCATTGACAGCTTGTGTGTGTGTGTGTGTGTGTGTGTGTGTGTGTGTGTGTGTGTGGACGGGCAAGATGGAACAAGCCCTGCAGAGCTGAGGAGGGCTCTTAACCTCGGCCTCTGGTGCCTCCGCACACCCCCACCCTTGTCAATACTGAGGCCGCTGGGCTGGCCCCTCGAGGCCAGAAGTCTCTATTGATTTTCATAGAAACTTGCTGCAGATTTTTTGCTCTTTCACTTCAGCTTAGCCTCGTTTCTATTTTAAGGATTTGGACAGATCTATCTTACTGGTGTAATTTAATTTTTGCGTGTGGTGGAAGGAAAGCTTTTTTTTCCCCCCTTTTCCCTTGAAATTCCTGTGGGATCAGTTCCAGAGGCATCTGCCTGTCTGTCTGAGAGGTCTGTGTGTGTGTGTGTCTGTGTGTGTGTGTCCGTCCGTCTGTCCCCGTCCGTCTGTCCGTCAGGGAGAACAGCAAAGAATTTCTTCCCATGTGTCATCTGAACCCTTTTTCCGCTATATATACACTATATGTGAATACATATTGGGCTGTGCCTCTTGGAACAGAACGAGCAGTGTTGGTTCGCATCGGGGCCCTGTCGTCATTGATTCTGCTGCTGCTACTGAACCATGTGACATACAGCAAAGAATGCGGAGCACTTCAGGCATTCTGTCTGGCCTCGTCCCTTCCCCACACACACTGGTCCCCCTGTGCTCTTCCTGGCCCAGGTCTCGTGGTCTGGCAGCAGCAGCATGCAGCTCCAGACTCCTCCAGCTAATAATGTGTTGGTGTTCTTGGTCTAAGCTGAACTGTAAACCAATTACAGCAGCCCACCCCCGAGCTTATAGTGTCTTTGGTGGGGACTTGGCGCTGAGCTCCCAGCAGACAGTCTTCCCTCAACACCTACACGCAGGCCGAGCCTCTTGAGGCCATGGGGGCTTACGTTTGCTAAACCAACCAACGTCGGCTCATGGGTGACAGCAGCGTATTGTTTTAATGGTCTTATTATACAAGGTGTGCAAACACACCTGGTATGCCCGTTAAGCTGTCTCGTCGATGTGTGTGTGTGTGCTGTCCTACACACTTGCATCTCAATGTAGATGTTTCATTTCTATGAGTAATCTGGGAGGATATTTTTTCTTTGTAAAGTATTTTTTTTGCCAATGGTTATATGATGTCTATGACCTGGATTTTGGAAGGTGAGGCTGCTTGTGAACTCATTTATTTGTGACCTGATTTTACACGACACGGGCACTTCAGTCAGCGCAGCCTGCAAAGCTTGTTGAATAGCCTTGTGTGTTGTCCAGCGAAGTGGTTTGTTGAATAGACCAAGTGGTGCATTGATAACACATTAACTGAGACTGGTCCAAGTTGTGTGATGGAGATGAATAATTAATGGGCTGTGTTTGTTTCCACAGGAACTGCTGAGCAAATATTTAATCGTGAACTCCAAGCAGGCAGAAAGCAAAGTCTTCTATCTGAAGATGAAGGGAGACTACTACAGATACCTGGCAGAGGTCGCCTCAGGAGACGACAGGAAGAGTAAGGACTCGATCATCCCTCTTCCTTCCTGAAACACTATGTGCACTTCATACAGTTGGAGAAAATGTTTAAAATAGAAATCGGCTCCTCATGAGGGAAAACAAAGTGGTGCTTCCTTAAGAGTGTGTGTGTGCGTGTGTGTGTGCGTGTGTGCGTGTGTGCGTGTGTGCGTGTGTGCGTGTGTGCGTGTGTGCGTGTGTGCGTGCGTGCGTGCGTGTGTGCGTGTGTGCGTGCGTGCGTGTTCATGTGAGGCTGTTAAACCTGTGAGAGCAGATTCCTTCTGACAGTTACACATGAGGCCTGAACTAGTGAGCTGTATCCCTTACCTACCTTTTTTTTGTAGTAGACATCAGACAGTGCAAAGCCATTAATGTCATAGTTAAATTTTATTTGTTTAAAGCTAACCTTGCTTTGAAAGGTACATTTTTCTTTTTTAAAAATTGAAAGATGAAAGTTAAGCCTGTTGCTGCCATTGTATAATTTACTGGAAACCAAGCATGCTGGCATTCACTGCATACCTGACATGCACCCTCAAGGGAGATGCCAGCTCTTTAAATCTTGATGCCACCACCCTACGTTTAGTAACCCCCCTATGTTCTGTTAGACTTGCAAAATATTGTTCTCAATTCAAATATACAAGTATACAGATTAATGATTAATCTCAATCTAAAGTGGAAATGCCTTCCTGAAGTTATAAAACTCTGCATTTCAGCCATGTATAGTGTTAATTTTTTTTGTAAAATCCAGCCCTGTTAAAGCATTCAGGTACTGCACTGTACATTTTGATGGTCCTTTTTAAAGTTCTAATACTAATACATGCAAACTGGCTCTCAGCTGATGAGTACAATCTGAGGTGCTGCCTTGGGGCTCCAGTGAGCTCTGATAGATTGGGTGGTGCTGCTGTAGCTCTCCACTCCTCACAGCACTGGCCTCTGCTGCTAGAGCAGAAGGTTTTGTAATCTTTTTCAATTAAAAACTCTTTGGACTGCACCCCTGAGCTTAGCGAGCGTTGTGCTCGAAGGATGAGGCCCCCTTGCTCAGACTTGGCCAAGGAGGCTTGCCTCATCTAAAATGCAGTGATCAGCGCAAGAGTGTATGGTGGAGGCTTTGTGCAGAGTCTCCCCACTCACCTTTTGTGCATCTAAGCATATGTGGTGGCCATGACTGCCCATAGCTTTAATATTGCTTTGATCATTGAAATGTTTGTTTTTGCGGTTGCAAATAAGTCAGCTGCAGGTCACCTTCAGGAGCTGCAAAGAAAGTGTGCTATAGCTTTTCTTGGAGTTTGTTAAAGGAACCCAATGAGTTTTCTCATGTATTCTCATACAGTGAACTTGCATGTGTCATTCTGTGTGGCTTACTGCTTATCTTCCAGGGTTTTTTTTTTTAAATTTTTTTGAGAATGGGTGACGTTCTTTAGGAATGACCTGCTTTTTTTTTTTGTCTACCCGCTCAGCAACCATCGGGAACTCTCAGGAAGCTTATCAGCAGGCCTTTGACATCAGCAAGGAGGAGATGCAGCCAACGCACCCCATTCGCTTGGGCCTGGCCCTCAACTTCTCCGTCTTCTTCTACGAGATCCTTAACTCCCCAGAGCAGGCCTGCTCGCTGGCCAAACAGGTGGGTCTTTGAATGGTCTGATGGGGCCTGAACTTGTCTGTGTCTGTGTCTGTGTCTGTGTCTGTGTCTGTGTGTGTGTGTGTGTGTGTGTGTGTGTGTGTGTGTGTGTGTGCCAACTTGTATATTTGCTGCCCAAACCCCTTGAGCCAGTGCCCAAAATAAGATTGTGTGTGGTGTGTTTTCTCACTCAGGCTTTCGATGAGGCCATTGCAGAGCTCGACACACTGAACGAGGAGTCCTACAAAGACAGCACTCTCATCATGCAGCTGCTTAGAGACAATCTGACAGTGAGTATCTGACAGTGCACTGGCCTTTTTTTTTCTTTTGAGTTGTTGTGTTTCTAGGAAGCTGCACATCAAAATGCTTGAGCTTTTGTGGTGAAGCTGTGTGTACAGGCTCAACCCCCCATTTACAATTTAACTGCAGATGCATCAATTGCTGGGTTTCCATCCAACTTGTTAAAGCGCATTTTAGTTATTCTAATAAGAAATTCTCACTTGGAAACGTACAAAATGTGCAATAATCCTTGTGGTCTGTAACAGCTGCTGAATAACTACAAACGTGCATTACCAATGTGACCAAATTAAAAGGAAACCAGACTAATTCATTCTTCTCAGTTATCTGTAGCCAAACATGTTCTTGGGACAGATGTTAACCACTGGTCTTCTCTGTGATTGCAGTTATGGACCTCTGACAACGCAACCGATGAAGGAGAGGGAGGCGAAGGTGGAGAGAACTAAAAATCTCTCCCTCACCAGAGCTCATCTCCCCACTAGGAGGAAACGGAAGAGATTTAAAAAGAAAAGAAAAAAAAAAACCTTTTTACACATCTCCATTCCTTATTGCTCCATTAAAAAAAAGAAAAAAGAGAAAAAAAAATCTAGCCAATGGGGAAAAAAAAACCCGTCAGTACTGGAACAAGCGCAAGAAAAAATTCCAATCATTTAGTCTTTTGCATCGCAGCTCATGGACAAGGAAAGAAAATTAAGATCCCCCCCTCCCCCCCAAAACTATTTTCTTTTTGGTTTGTGATTTGTCCTGGCCTACCGTGTGTGTGTGCGTGTGCGTTCTCTGCTGTAGAAAAAGTATGATGTACAATTAGCCTCATTTTGTATCAACACTCTTAATGACTTAGTAATAAATATAATAGGATCTTAATGTTGCTACAGGAAAAAAACAGTTGTCTCTGTGCTATTGAAATGGCAAAGGGTAACCTGACTAACGGTTTGAAATGGAAAGCTTGTCTTGTAGCATTTTATTGTTGCTTTTATTTTTCTTCTGGTGGTTGGCAGTGTCCAAACAGTAGGATGTTTTAAATGGAATCATATAATCAAGAGAAGCATTCCGATTTCAGCTCTTCTAAAGCAGAATCCTTGGTTTTTACTGTAAGTCTTACAATATCAGGTAGTCTCCATCTCCTTGTAGCGTTGAGAAGATCAGGTAGAACGCATTTGCATTGGCTATGTGGATTTCACCTATTGAGAAGTAGAAAATAAGGTATCCCTTAACATGTCAGGAGTTTGACCTAAGAAGGAAGGCCAACTTGCTCTACGGAGTCTCAATTTGGATATATCAATGGGGAAAGCCCAATGGTATCACCAGTCTCTGAAGGAAATTGTAATGCCACTGATTGGATGTTGAAAACTGGTCCTAGTTTTCCACTTTAACCCAACAGTTTCTCGTAGTGAGGAGGTGTTTCTCCAGAAGTCTCACAAACACTCCTTTTTGGTCGTGGCACACACTTCACTTGAAGCATGTAATAATGAATAAAAATACAATAACACGGGGCTGCCCAGTGACCAAAAAAAATAAATAATTAAATCTTGGGGAAAAAGTCCTTGCATGTCTTTTAAAATTACACTGGAATGGGAACCAATGCTGTATGCACCAAGATGAAGAGACCAATATAGTACTTTAAAACGCAGGCTTGTACACACTTAAGGACGCGGATGAGATCGGTTAGTCCAGTGATTGTTAGATTTGGACCACTATTGTGTTTTTGCTAATCATTGATTGTAGTCCCTAAAAGCCTTGTGAAAATGTCTAATGCCCTATGTATCAGTTATGTAACATGAATAAAGATGACATTTTATAAACCAACTATATTTCCCTATTGTCTTGAATGCTATTCTACTCTCAGTTCTGGGTTTAAGTTTGCTACAGTCTAAAGCTACACTGACCTGATGATGGGGGGAAAAAAAATGTAAACCTATTTTTATATAGCCTTATTCGGGAACATGGTACACACATTCTAACAGATTTGTCGAGAAGGTACTTGCTGATATGATTTTGTGGTGGGCGGAGTAACACACCAAAACCACTGTCTGTGTGAAGACGGTACATAACTGCATCCACAAATGCAGGTTTTTAAACTGACATGCAAAGACGATGGTATATCAGTACACTGCATACCAGAAACACTGCCACCTACTGTAAGCCTAAGCTCATTTTAATTAGTGCTGAACAATATTATTCAGGTTCTGGAGCCATTTCTGTTGCCAAGTAGAAATGTCTTTATTCAGAGATGTCCTTACTTATTTCAGTTTGACAATTTTAAAACCACATTCTTTATGTCTTACAACAATGTGGCTCAGCAGAAAAGTGTTGGGTGCCAAACTGGCCTGCCTGCAGCTTACCCATTGGACATGAGTGGGGTGTAAGGAGATATTCTTTATCAGTCCCTCAATGGGAAAATGTGCAGTGTTGCGGCAGAAGGATTATACAGGAATGAAGACAAACTCTGATTATAGAAGACATTATAAGAAAAAAAGTAATAATAGATAAAAGCTAAAAAATACAGAGAATTTACTGCACATAGTCCATTACAAGGAAGAAGTGTACTACACATTGTAGCCTACCCTAGCAAGTGGATAAGATTCAGTATACCGAGAGGTATACTGAAAATAAATAAGAATAGAAGTGTACCTAAGTTGGGGAGTATATTGGAAAGGAGTGGAGACCCTGAACTGTTGAGAAGCTAAAGCGAGAATGAAAGAACATTAAAAATGGCACCAATCAGTCTACTTAGCTTATTTTCCATTTACAGTGTGTTGGTGAAAGAGGTGGCAATAGTGGTAATGATTATAATGATAATAATAAACTTTTTTGTGAAGTGGTTTTCATGCAGGATGTGTAGTTGAACATGCTTGACATTATGTGAAAAAGAACACGACAAACTGTTTTAGTTATACAATGCCATAATGGAGAATTTGAATCAATGGGCCTTCAAAACCCCCTGGACACTGGGGCAAGGAAAAATCACTAGGGCTTATGCATATTTTGTTAAAGAGGAAACCTTGAGCAGATCCTTGGCTAATGGTGGGAGCCTAACTTCTGGGACTAGATTGGTACCATATTTTAACAAAAAACAATACAATTTTTTCAGTTATAGCATTTAATAAGTTGTCTTAATGCTATTTTCAATTAAATTGGGGCTTTCAAAACATTTCCAAGTCACATTTTGCAACTATTTTTTTAAAAAATAAAATTGTATGCTGCCTGTTGGCTTTTTGGAAATGAGGTTATGCCAACATTGACTTAAGACTTTTTTTGTTCCTTAACTATACTATAATATGCAACATACAAGATGCAACATCGGATGCGTGTTTCTTTGTGCTTTAAAAGCATAATACACATTTCGTCAAAGGCGACTGTTCATTATTCATGATTCATATTCTATGCATTCATCTTAATGATTATCATTGGAAAATGTTGCCGTTGTTATATTTTACTGAATATAACTTGGACATTGTAAGTATTAACAGAGACTTCATAAAGTAGAAAGTTTGTGCAAAAAATATATTGCTTTGACTTTTTGTTTTGATTGGTCGTTTCCTGTAGTGACGCAGTTCCGTTTGTAAGCATTTCCGGGAATGAAGCCTAACATACCCGTTGTAGCCACCCCTGCTAGTGCCTTATGCCAACAAAGTTGTACAACTAAAAAGTATTTAATTGGGGTTTTATAGGTAGTAGTCTAATTGTAAGATCTGGAAAGACGATCGTGTAATAGGGAGACCGTTATATGTTATTTCCTGAAGTAACAAGGTTAAAGTGTCCAGGTTAGCAGGTTGCCAAACTGGCTAGCAAGGCATACTGGTTAGCATTAAAAAGAAAATTCCCTTTTTATCGTAGATAAATCGACAGTAACAACTGACGGTTACATATTTAACAGCACATTTAACTGTATAGAAAATATGCTATTTGTAAAGTAGTATAGCGTAGAGTTAAATGGTAGGCAAACATGGGCACCATGCTACTTTGTGCAGTGTTACTTTACCCACTTTGGGTAAACGGTGTAACAAGCCCTACCTTGCTTCAGGAGGAGCGCTCCCAAGAAGATAATGAAGAATATGGTAAGTGACATTACCGTTAACCACACTTGCCGTCTCGGCATTGCTGTTTAGATAGTCTGGCTAATGGTGCTTTTTATTTAATGTGGATTATTTGTTGAATACACATGCTGCAAAGGCCTACCTAACAGGTCACTTCGCAATAAGCAGAGATTTTAAACTATTGGAATTGTAGTGCGGTTCTGTAGTATTTTAAAACCTTTGATATCTGTTTAATTCCAACCTGAAGTGAGGATTTGTTAAGTGTGATTGTGGAGATTTTCATCATTTACCGAACATCCTACATTGCCTACTTGAATTGTAATGAGTTTCATGGTCACGTCTTGTTCTATTTTGGGTTGGTTTGGTTCCACATCTTCACGCCCCAGCAGTCACTACTTTACTCTCAAGTAGACGTCATACGATGGCTTGTCTCGTCTGGATAGTCTACAGAAAACCTCCTCTGCCCAATCAGTTCTCTTTCTTTTTACCACTTTACAATTTAGTTTTACCACACAGAAGTAGCAGCACAACATAAGACTACCAATCACAATGGGAAAGTGGGATATATGACAGTAAATCAAAGTGTTGAAGGAGGAGAGACAAGGCTGCCAAACAAGGCTGTACAAAACTATATAATATGATTCGTAGATATAAATAAGATACAGCTGTCTACATATACGGCTATTATTATATAATGTACATATGATATTTAACATGCATACCAACTCTGTACGTGTATACAGAACAACACATGATACCTGGGATAACACAATATACTTCCCAGGAGATATAAAGGAGTAGAAGAACAAGATATGGTATGGAGCAAATGAAGTGTAATGTGTGATTATACTGTAGGGAATGTTATAAATAAACTTGAATGTGAAAGATAGCAGCACATTGTGTTGTAAAGGACAGAAAATGAAGGTATGCATTGTTTTTTTCTGTTATTCAATTCAGTCACATCAAGAGTAAAATCCTGGATGTACATTAACCCTGACTCTGCCAGCTTATAAATCTGCTAAGGGATGAACTCAGTGTAAAGAATTATTCATCTTAACATAGTGCTAAACTGACTCTGAAACCCTGTGCAGGTGTGCTTAGCTCCCTGTTGGCTGACTTTGAGGTCCTCCCAGTGTCCAGCTTACAGAGGCACTCCCTGAGGAGGAGGGACACAGCTCCACGGTCGCATGTGGAGCGGCTGGTCAGCTTCTCTGCGCTAAAGAGGTATGGTAGTTAGTGAAAACACACACACACACACACACACACACACACACACACACACACACACACACACACACACACACACACACACACACACACACACACAATGGCTGTCTGTGTATGTGTTTGTGTGTTGGGTGGAGTTTCTGGGTTTATGCTCGAACAAAACAGTCAATGGTGAAAGCTGTAACAGAAGGCCACTGTGTGTGTAGCAAGACACCATGAGGTTTTGAGGGTTTGTAAGTGCGGTGTAGCAGCTCGTGATATTTGGAAGCTGCATGATTTTGGCTTGTGATACTATAAAGCAAGCTCTTGGATAGCCCTTTTTGGTTCATCTCCTATTAGCTACAGTAATGTTGTTTGTCATACTTGGAGGCCAATCTGTTCAGAAGATGGGGGGTTGTGTACGTATAATTTGCTAAAGCAAACGTGTTTCTGCAGGAATTTTCAACTGTACTTGACGACAAACACGGACCTCTTCACAGAAAATTTCAAAGCTGTTTTTGTAAATGATGAAGGGAAGGAGAAAAAGTATGGAGTGCAGTTGGAGAACTACTTCAGAGGTCATGTTGTAGGTAAGATCACTAAAGGTTTGTCCCCATTTAGGTGTGTGTGTGTGTGTGTGTGTGTGTGTGTGTGTGTGTGTGTGTGTGTGTGTGTGTGTGTGTGTGTGTGTGTGTGTGTGTGTGTGTGTGTGTGTGTGTGTGTGTGTGTGTGTGTGTGTGTGTGTGTGTGTGTGTGTGTGTGTGTGTGTGTGTGTGTGTGTGTGTGTGTGTGTGTGTGTGTGTGGTTTTTCCAAAACTGATCAGTTGGTTTCTAAGCAATGTAGACACTCCACGTTTGTCTAACCTGGATTAGTAGTTCTGAAAGCACCTTTAGGTGTAAGTATGCCTGAGATGTGTTGCTTTGCTCCGCTGGATAGGTGAAGAGCACTCTCGTGTGCAGGCACACATGGATGGGGACGAGTTCTCTGCTCATATTCTCACAGATGAAGCAGAGTACAACATCGAGGTAAGAAGTGGGTTTGCAGAGGACTGTGAAATACAATAGAGTATATATATTTTTTCCATTACAGAGAATTAGATATGGTATATCTGTAAGGAATAATGTTCACTGACGTTGTCATTCTTGTGGAATAAGCCCTGCAGAGTGATGTAGGTGAAGCTAAACATTATGTGAACATTGAACTGAACATTAAAACTGAACTGAACATTAAAAAAAAGTCATATTTAATTCATATTCAATATTTTGTTGTTGCTTTATGGCTTCTGCTGCTAAAAATAGTTCACTGAGGAAATAGAATGTTCAAGTGTTGCATAGCAATGTGCCCAGCTGCTAAATAACTCATTGCAGCTTATATTGTTGATATTCTGTTACAATAAGTGAACGGACTACTTGCGGAGTGATGCAGAAGAAGCATAAGACTCGTTGCCATTGACGGCGTCATACTTTTTCACCAGTCATTATACAAAAATATTGTGCCTCCGAATGTTGGAGTGGCCGATTTAAAGTCAATGGGACATTTGTCAGCATTCTAAAGAGCTGTATAGTAATTGGTTGTATTTATTTGTGTGATGCCGTTTCTTTTCAAATTGGCAACCTCATGTCGAACTCTGGCTCAACAACAAGAGTATGGACATCACATTTTCAATGATTAATATAATTAAACAGATCTTGCTTGAGATTTCAACAGTAGGATGGAACGTGGAATGTTAACAAAACAAAATCCGGAGAAACATTGTGCAGGGTGTCTCTTTCTTGTATGGATGTATTTTTGGTGATATTGCTGATTGTTAAGTATTGACCCCCCCCCCCCTTTTAAAGCCTCTGTGGCGGATCACGGAGACTGCCCCTGATGGGCGCCTGCTGGTGTACCGTTCTGAGGACATCAAGAACATCAGCCGGCTCTCCTCGTCCAAAGTGTGTGGCTACGTCAACGCTGATGCTGAGCACCTGCTTCCAGAGGAGGCTAGAGTGTTGGAGGACGAGGGGGAGCAGGTCAATAACCAGACAGGTACATGCAGTCTGTGTGTGTTCATGTGTCCATTAATGTGTGTGCTTCATTTCGTATGATTGTGTTAGATTATAAGTTTGAGAGCGCTGGAATAAAAAGCGTCTAAAGAAGAAATGTTATTATAGACTACGTGTTTGCATGTGGAGATGTTTTTTATGTCAGACCAGAGTGCCAGTGTGTCTTTCTTTTGATGAAAGCTTTTCAGTTGTTAAGCACACACTCTGGCCTGTACTGCATGTTCCGCCTGTGCATCAGCGAAGCCTGAAAGGGAGTACGTGGGTGAAAGAAAAAAAACAGGCCCTTTTTCACGGCTGCATTTTAGCTCTTTAGAAAATGCCTGGGACAGTAAACTAGCACTCAACCCTCTCCGGTCTAGCATGACCGCTGCCTGGCTATTTTCAAGACGAGCTGTTCTCCAAAATGTAATGAAAGGACATCGACACATGGCACATGGAACATTGTTTGTTAAGCCTGCCTTTTGTGAACAGGCTGTACTGTACTGTCACAAAATTTTAGTTGGTTCACCAGTTTGGAAGATGTCAGCTGTTATATAGTGGTGTTTTGAATACATTTTGTTGATTGTGTGTGAGGAAGAGAAACAAGGAAAAAGTTTTAAGATAAAATCCAAAGCGCTCAGGAATCACACTAAAATGTTTGAAGGAAAAAAAACATCATTAGAAAAAGAGGGATCCAAGGCACTCTTCCTGTCCAAAACATGTAAAAGCCTTTATTCTAACAACTCTATCATATTGAGCAATAACCTGCCTGAAGAAAGCCTTCTGAAGAAGGCTCTGTATGCCGCTACGCGTCCGTACATGTTTTGGAGAAGAAGAGTGCCTTGGATTCCTCCTTTTCTAAGGAAAAAAGTTTCTCCACTTTGTGAGTTGTTGTGAGAACAGGTGAAATATTTCAAGTAATTGGCTTGAGAAGCTGTGATTATTTTTACAAATGATAATGTTCTTATCAAAAGTCTGCACACCTATTTAACAGTCGACATACATAAAACAAACCAGGGACATCAACATTTTCTGCTACTCCTTTCCAAGCCTCACCCCCAAGGTCTTTATGCTTGTGTTAAAAAAAGAATTCATACAGCGATGGTTGAGAAATCAACATTGCATTTATAACCGTCTCCTTATTTTTTCAGTATACATTGTATTTCAGCTGTTGGCGAAAAAAACAAACAAACAAAAAAAAAAACTGACTCCTCATGAAATAAGTACACCACCACGAGAATGAGAGACCCACTGTGCTGTACTTCCATTGGACAACCACATCGTGTTCGACGGATTAATTTCCATAAAGTTGAGCAGAGTCCAAGTTCTTGATGTTACGGAAAAGGTCAAATAGTTGCGCTGCCTTCTCATATCCTTTGCGAAGACGACAATAACGATTTCACAGACTTCATTGACAATGCATTGAAGACGTTTGACATGTCACGTCCGACGCAACCAGTAGTGTTCAGCATCCATCAGATCTATTTATCATACTGTCTTGCATATCCCAGACTGATCCTCAAATCCAGGAAGTCAACCCACCAAAGTCAAAAAATTGTCATTACTCAAACTTGTTATTAGCAAGTAATTGCATGTTAGTTCATCAAAAGCACCCCCCTCAAAGATCACTGAAAAAGAGGAGAAATATATGCTTCATAATAGGACAACCACAAAAACATTCAGGTCCTAACTGTTGTAAGTCTGTTGTAAGTGACAGGAGGCAAGGGTCTAGGTCTGTTTAGCATTGTATCTGGTGGAGGCATTCTAAAACTGCAGTATCTACAGAAATACTTGAATTTCATGGAGGCAAACTAGTTGTTTGTCTTGTTTGGGGTTTGATGCAAACGACAACAGCAGTGATGTCAGCAATGATCTCCGACCACACCTTTTAAGTAAGGACCATTATTTCCCCTGTCTACCCACCATGCAGAACACCTTCACAGGGAGAAGAGGTCCACCCACGACCACAAGAAGAACACCTGCTCCCTACTGCTGGTGGCTGACTATCGCTTCTTCAGGCATATGGGCCGCGGGGAGGAGAGCACCACCCTCAACTACCTGGTGAGCCGTGTTTCTGTGCTCATTCTGAGCTGGAGAAGAATACTGAGCAATGTGTCATGGGTCACATGCAGTCTTTAATTCAGCCCACTGTGTGCTGCTCATAGTAGAGGAAAATTGTGGCTGTTTGTGGTTGTGCACCTGAACAAGTTGCACTGTTGTGCATCTCTGATAGTAGTAGTTTTGACAAGGCAGTAATTTTTTTTATACTGCTGTCTATATTCATGCAGCTGAGCACATTGCAGTAATATCTCGATATTAACACATTAAAAGTTGCAATGCACCGTGTTTGCAGTGTATTTTTTATACAGCTATAATGTTTTGTTGTCTGTTTTCTCTTTCTGCCCTGTCCAGATTGAGCTGATTGATCGAGTGGACGACATCTACAGGAACACCTCCTGGGATGAGGAGTTCAAAGGTTACGGAGTTCAGATCCAGCAGGTGAGAGAGCCCCTCAGAGTGTCTACTTCAGCACTGCACTCCCTCCTATTCTGCGAGGCACAGTGTTGTTTTCTTCTCTAGGGAGATTGGAAAGGGGGGATGGGGGGGGAGGGGGGTCAAATAAATTGCCTAAGAGCCTGTGAGCTGGATGAATGAAAAATTCTGTCCAGCTGGCAAGTGGGAAAGAGCTGTTCTATTAGTGCAGGGCCAAGTCCTTGTGTTCTTCCTAGCGGGACGTGTTCCTGCAATGCTGCTTATCCCCACTCTTCTCCCTACTGCAGCATGGCTGGTTTCCCTCTTTTCCCTCTTCTTAACCATGTGTGCTGTTCATTTCGTCTTTAGAGATTATCATTCATAAACCATTTCTTCCACAGTAATTATCATCCATCAATCATTTCTTCCTCATAAATGTATCATTCATAAAATCACTTTCTCCTCAGTCATGAACTGTTTTTTTTTTTTTGTCATAGATTATCATCCATACAGAGCCCACACAGGTGCCTGGCAGAGGTGTACACTACAACATGGAGGGCAGCCCCAGTGGAACCAAAGGACAGGTGTGGGACGTGAAGAAGCTCCTGGAGGTGAGGACCTGGCTAAGTGCTTAACATGCCCATGTTATATATATATATATATGTGTGTGTAACCAACATTTTCTCTCTCTCTCGCTTTCTCTCTCTCTCTCTCTCTCTCTCTTGCATGCTCACTCTCTCTCTCTCCCTCTCTACTCTCTACTTTCTCTCTCAACAGTTAACATACAGTGTATTTATTTCATTATTTTTGAGGAACAAAAAACAAGAACTTTACTCTTGTACTAGATGTGATAAAGAATCTTGACGTTTGAATCTTGATGTGAAATATTGCACAGAGAACAGTAAAGAGAACCTTGTTTTTTGTTTTAGAGACTATGTAGAGTATTATTTAGAGTATTATTTATTATGTTTGCAGTTAGCTGTATAATCACCCAGTGCTCTTTACAATGCTCATTAGTTGTAAGTAGTTTATATGATCTATTGGCGAAACCAAAAAGGAAGAAAAGGAATCGCGTGATGAAATACCTCCCTGTAATGTGATGTGACCAATGTATGACTAGGCGTCAACTCCGGGTATCCCTGACTAAGAATTTACAGTGTCAAATGTGATTAATGAAGTTGTCATCTTATTGCCAACTGACTGTTGAATCACGCTCCCCCACTGTCATCATTCTTCATGTAGGAGATTTTTTACTCCAGAGCACAATAACTTTGAAGACTTCAGTGTCGCTATTTGTGTTGTCTGATGGTCTTTTTGATAGCCAATGACATTATAAGAAAGGAGGATTGAGAAAGTTTGGCAGCCAGATCATTGTTGCCACAACTGGTTATCCCCTCCAAGAGTAATGCCAAATGACTGTTTTCTAACAGCCTAACTCTAGGTTGTATACAGTGATTTGTCTACACTGAAACTTTTTGTCACGGTTAATATTGTTTGATCTTTAGAACACTCATAAGACATATTTGATTTATTGCATTGCATCTGGAATGTAAATGTAGAATGTGACTAGACACAAACTCAGAAGTAGTGTTAGCCCTACTTTAACAGGCATGTCATGGCTGATAAGGGCATGTCTGATAAGGGCATGTCAAATTATACATTCAACCTCCATATTAGGTGAAATTAATCATCTTTTGTTTGTATAACCACAATAAACGATGACTGGAATGAGATAGGAACGTTGAATTAGGCTCGATTGAAGTGTCCAGTCATCCAAAATACTCACACTTGCATTTTTGATTGATAATCATACTAATATAAATTAATATCATTATCTCATCACCTTTTGTATTACATGACCTTGTCAGTGAAACTTACCTTCTCTGTTTGTGCCCTTTAGCAATTCAGCACAGACATCGCAGACAACGCCTCCACCGTGTGCCTGGCTCATCTCTTCACCTATCAGGACTTTGACGAGGGGACGTTGGGACTGGCCTACGTCGCCCCCTCCAAACCCAACGCCCTTGGTGGTCTCTGCCCTAAACGTAACTGCAATTGTGTCTATGTATGAAAGCACCAGAGGTGGACATCCCAGGATCAGAGAGTAAAAGTCCTCCTGCCACATATTTGTTCCAGTCAATTTAGTGAGTCAGCTGATCCTAATAGGCACCACTTTTCATCTAGGGGGATGAATTAGTGAAATGAACTGTGTTTAGCACACAGGCAGAAGGAGTGCGTGCCAGGATATAAACTTTCTCAAGCTGATTTGTCCACCTCTGGAAAAAGTAGCCTCATCATAAATGTATTCCAACATGCAGGTGGTTGAAATGACGTGGAAATGTTTTTGCTTTGTTTTTTTAGCATACTATCCATCCCACAGTATCAAAACTAGGCCCAGTTACCTCAACACTGGTTTAACCAGCACCAAGAACTATGGGAAAACTATACTTACCAAGGTACGCGTGTAAGGCTGTCATTAGTATTACTGATGCCAAGAAAGTGTTTTAATATTAAACCTCTAAAAACAAACATTCGGTGAAATCTAAAACCTGATGGCTTCGATGTCCTTTAGGAAGCGGACCTGGTGACGACCCATGAGCTTGGCCACAACTTTGGGGCGGAGCATGACCCAGACAACATAGCCTACTGCGCTCCAAGCGATGACCACGGAGGAAAGTTCGTCATGTACCCCATCGCTGTTAGCGGGGATCATGTCAACAACAAGGTAAAGCTCTCCTTTCAGGAACCTTCTAATCATACCACCATTTGCAACTCTGCTATCAACTATCAGCTTTTCCTAGTCCAGTGCTTGTGTATGCCAATTTAATTTGTACCTGTCTGCTTTGCTGTTTCGGGGAATGTGTCATTGATGGAGGTAGAAAACCTGGCCTTGAGTAAAAGTCCGTCCGATGTTTTTTTTTTTTTTTTGACAGCCATTCACTAAACAAACCCGTTCTAATAAGCACAACTCTTTACCCAGTTAGTGGAGCTATTAGTGGAATCACCTGTGTTAAGTGCACAGACAGAACCAATTAATGGCAGGAAGTGGGGATGTTTCCAACTCTGGCCATCCTTTAAACGGTCTCTCTCTTCATCTGTCCATTCCTCCTCCTCCTCCTCCTCCTCCTCCTCCTTCTTCTTCTTCTTCTTCTTTAGCGCTTCTCCAACTGCAGCAAGTGGTCGGTCAGCAAGACGTTGAAGTTCAAGGCTCCTCAGTGTTTCCGCCAGAGGAACAGCAAGCTGTGCGGGAACTCACGGGTGGAGGAGGGGGAGGAGTGCGACCCAGGCCTGCTGCACCTCAACAATGACCCCTGCTGCACCGCCGAGTGCAAGTTCCGGCCCTCTGCCCAGTGCAGGTGCTAAGCTTGTGCAACCAGCATACACATACACAGACTTTGTGCAACCAGTATACACATACGCAGACTTTGTGCAACCAGTATACACATACGCAGACTTTGTGCAACCAGTATACACATACGCAGACTTTGTGCAACCAGTATACACATATGCAGACTTTGTGCAACCAGTATACACATATGCAGACTTTGTGCAACCAGTATACACATGCGCAGACTTTGTGAAACCAGTCGTGGTTATGACTCATCTCTGTAGTGAGGGATTGGCTAGATATTGGTTGATGATAGAGCTGATAGATGTGTATCTGTCGCATGAACACAATTATAGGTGATACTGGTGGTGCTGGTCTTTTATGTTTTCAAATGGAATATCATTCTTGTTAGAGGTGTGTTTTCTTGCTCTGTTGATTTTTTTTTTGCTGAAGCTGTGTGTGTTTGTATCTCTACCTGGGCTGCAGTGATCGCAATAGTCCATGCTGCAAGAACTGCAGGTTTGAAAGTGCACAGAAGACGTGCCAGGAGCGCATCAATGCCACCTGTAAGGACCGCTCCGAATGCACAGGTGAGCACTGGCGCTTTTGTGAAGGCCCCTTGTACACCCAGACCAGCTCCCATCACATGCTGGTCAGAGGCGTCAGTCGAAAGATTTATCAGCTTCAGGCCCATTTGCACTATTGCCAGTTAAACGTTTTGAGTTTTGTTATTGTGCATTCTGAGCACAACACGAATCCTTGTTCGTGCTCCGCTTCGTGTCAGGGTGCTGCATCATTGACCGCCTCGCTGAACGTTATCCCATATGCCAAAAAAAACCTAGTAAAAAGTAAGAAACTTCTAACAATGTCCCACTTTCAGAGATTTTATTGACCTTCATGGCTTCAGCTGCAAACAATTAATTGACAGTTAATTGAAGAAAAAGATTTGTGTTGTGTAGCAATGTGCCCAGCTGCTAAATAACTCGTTGCAGCTGACATTGCTGTATTTCCATTATGATACGTAAACGGACTACTTGTGAAGTGATAAGAAAGAAGCACAGAACTCGTCACCATTCACGGCTGCATTATACCTTTTCAGCAGCCATTATACAAAAGTATCGTTCCTCCGAACGTTGAAGTGGCCTATGCAACTCTGTCAGCATTCTAAATAGCCGTATAATAAAATGTGTGTAATCACTGATCCAGTAGTGAGCGTGCTCTCCATGTGGGCAGGTTACAGCAGCGAGTGTCCTGCCCCAGGCAACCTGCCGGACGAGACGGAGTGTGTGGACCAGGGCCAGTGCCGCGATGGAGAGTGCATCCCCTTCTGTGAGGCTCTACACAACCTGGAGTCTTGTGCCTGCAACGGTGAGAAAACTACAAACTGTACATGTAGGAGATTTTTTTTCAGAGTTCAGACTGCAGTCAACCCTAAAGAACTCTTCAGTATTGCTTCATGATTATGTACTTTATTTTTAAGATTCAAACAGCTTTTTTGTTTTTCCACATAGTGACCGAAAGCTTGTAGCTTCTAGACAATCTTTCTTTAAGTAGATACTTTAACTAGATACTTGTACCAAAGTATCTCTCAAAACATGTACAAATGTACTGCTACTATGGAGTCATTGTGTTGTCTGATGGTCTTTTTAATAGCCGGTGAGATCGTAAAGAAGGAGGATTGAGAAAGTTTGGCAGCCAGATCATTGCTGCCACAACTGGTTATCCCCTCCAAGAATAATGGCAAATGACTGATTTCTAACAGCCTAACTCTAGTCTGTATGCAGTGATTTGTCTACACATGACACTATTTGCCAGTGTTTTAAAAAAGTGTTTAATTTGTACATGAGAACATTCACAAGAAGTACATTAGATATAGTGGATGCATCAGATTATGTAGTGAATCAGTAAGAATGTGACCACAAACACACACACAAAAGCAGTGTTGGAACCCACTTCTACCCCACCCTGTGCATGACTTTCAGTCTGTGTGAGAGAGGAAGTAGATCCAGTCATGTGTCTGACGTGTGTGTGTGTGTGTGTGTGTGTGTGTGTGTGTGTGTGTGTGTGTGTGTGTGTGTGTGTGTGTGTGTGTGTGTGTGTGTGTGTGTGTGTGTGTGTGTGTGTGTGTGTGTGTGTGTGTGTGTGTGTGTGTGTGTGTGTGTGTGTGTGTGTGTGTGTGTGTGTGTCCTAATCTGTGTCTCTAGAGACTGATGACTCGTGCAAAGTGTGCTGCAAGAACGCCGACGGCCTCTGCACTCCTTTTACCTCAGACGCCGGCAACTTCCTGTTCTTGCGAAAGGGCAAGCCCTGCACCGTGGGCTTCTGTGATGGCGGGGTACGTGCACAACCATTAAACATTAGTCACAGCCCACAGAAAGGTAGACAGCGGGGATAGGTGGGCATTAGTGTTGAGGGCTATTTCCAGATTCAGTTATAAGCCCCTGTAATGGCTACTTTTTTGTTGATTTTCTGTGTGGATTCCCGTTTTATTCTGTTTCTAAAAACAAACAAGGTGCAGTTCAGCACAGCAGGAACCCTTGAACACATTACCCAAAAATTCAAATTCATAACAGTATGTGTTTCAGTCCTTGTGCTTGATATGATGCTCTTACAAGAGGTGCCGGTCATGAAGTGGAGATAACATGGCTTGCCTTTTGTATACTGCTCAACATTTGGTGAACTTGCCGTCATGTTTTTTGTTGGCAATGTGATGTGTGCTTTACAGGGCAAGTGCATGAAGCAGGTGCAGGATGTCATTGAGAGGCTGTGGGACTTCATTGACAAGCTGGATGTCAACACTTTTGGTGAGTCACTTCAGTGTCCCAACTTGGCTCCTGTGAAAATCCAAAAAACATGTCTTGGTTTCACAACAGTTAGCTTTAAAGGAACATTCCACGTTTTTGGGAAATAGGCTCAACTCCCTTAGATTTTTACTGTTTTTTTTTTTTAATCCATTCAGCCGATCGCTAAATCTGGCAGTAGCACTTTAGCTATTATCTTAGAATAAATAATTAAATTGGATTAGATCAGTAGCATGCTGGAGTGTTCCTTTTAAATCAATGTGTGTCAAAGTTTTGGAGGCCAAGGACTACTTTCCCCCCCGCTTAAAAAGAACTCAAGGACCATCCCTATCCCCATCCCCCCATCTCAGGCTAACAGGGTAAATGCATTAATTAGCGTAGCATCACAGCCCTGATTAGGGAATGGCAAAAAAATGATATAGGCCTAGATGTTGTTTAAGCACACTGTGCACAGCATAGGTGCACAAATATTCGAACACATTTGCTCGCGGACCACTTGGGATTTCTTGTGGACCACATGTTGAAAAATACTGCTCCAAATAATAACTTGTACTCTCTCCTGCCCCCTGCAGGCAAGTTCCTGGCAGACAACATTGTGGGCTCAGTGGTGGTGTTCTCCCTCCTCTTCTGGATCCCCCTTAGTATCCTGGTGCACTGTGTGGTAAGGACAGAAAGCCCCACTCAGGCTGAATCTAGCTTCACATCTGCTCACAGTTAGCCTAGATATCTAGACATACTCTAGCTGTAGCAATTGAACTTTCTATCATGGTCTAGCGGTCTAGAGTCTAGCTACGAAGCTCAGTAGATTTTTTCACAAAACTGCACAGACCAATCACATCGCCTACACACCTTGTCAAAGCTTTGAACATACAAAAAGTAAAAAATGGTTCATAAAACGGTTGGTTATCGTTATCTTTTCTTTCAACAAAAGCTTCTATGAAAGTACATGTTCACATGTAAAATGCACAATCATTGTAATTGGTGGTCTTTTTGATAGCCCTTGAAATTATAAAAAAAAAAATGGAGGATTGAGAAAGTTTGGCAGCCAGATCATTGCTGCCACAACTGGTTATCCCCTCCAAGAGTAATGGCAAATGACTGTTTTCTAACAGCCTAACTCTAGGTTGTATGCAGTGATTCGTCTACACATGAAGCTATTTGTCGGTGTTAATGGTGTTTAATCTGTCCGTTAGAACGTTCCTGAAGAAAAGAAGCCTTGAATATTTTGTAATGTTATGGAATGTTACCCACATTTATTATCATCCTGTTTTTTTCTTTCTTTCTTTCTTAGGACAAGAAGCTGGACAGGCAGTATGAGAACAGCAAGATCATGTACCCCAGCGTAAGTGGCATGCACCTCATGTTAGGTTCTCCTCACTCATGATTTGCAAATTTAACACAATACTAAACCAAACACAAGACTTTAAATTGAGCAGACTAATGAAAGTACATGCTGAGCTGTGGCAAAGCTGCTGTATGAGAGAATGTGAGAGAGTGAGTCAGAGAAAAGTGAGAGAGACCATCATGGCATGCTGGCACGGTCTCATCCTAACCTAGTACCTTCCTAATGGAATGCTTTAGCGTATGTGTGTGTGAGTCTGTGAGCGAGAGAGAAACAGCTGAGCTGTGATTGGCCTGAACTTTGACCTGTCCCCATCACTGTTTGCCCCACCTGCCGTGGAACTGCAGCAGATGGTGGTGGAGGTGTGTAGTAAGGCCCTGGCCTCAGGTGAGTGGTGAGCGGGCGGGTCTGCAAGGCTGTGCACCTGCTAGCGTGAGCTGCAAGGCTGCTGCCTGCTGCCGCAAAGGGGCTTGTAAAATGCTAGTGGCTCGTGGCGTTTGTGTGAGGTGCCGTCTGTTGTCCTAGTCAGGTGAATGTTGGTTTTTGGAAAGGGGGGGCGGGGGAGTGTTTTAGAGTGGGTGGGGTGGGAGTTGTTTGGATCACAGCTGTGTGTGCAGCTGTGTGGTTTGCTGTTGTTGTTGTTTGCCCCCTGCATCTGGCCTGTACGTTGTGATGACGTTGAAGTTAAAGTGTGTGTGTGTGTGTTCAAGTCAAGCCGTGTCTTCCCCCCCTTTACACAGCTTGCTTGAATGTGTGTGTGTGGTTGTGTGTGTTTTCGGTTTTGTTGGTTTGTTTGTTTTTGTTTTGGGTGTTTGACTAGATGGGAGTTGACACTAGCCCCGGCGGTCCGTCTGAGGCTCTTTTGCCTGCAGTGCTGGAGGAGGCTGGCCCCCAGGGCAAGTGTGGGCGGAAGCAGCAGACATGGCCTCTTGGTGTGATCCCTCACCACTTTCTTTTTCTTTCCTGTCTTTCTTTCTCCCTCTTCCTCCTCCTCCTCTTTTTCTTCTGCCCCACAGAACGCCGAGATGCTGAGCAACATGGAGTCGGCGCCCGTGCGCATCATCAAGCAGCCGCCGCTGCAACTCTTGTCCTCAGCGGCCCGGGGCTCGGCATCGACCCCCGGCCCAAGCAGCGGGCCCTCGGGGCCCCCCCACCCCCACCACCACCCTCCTGTGCCTCAAGCGGTGGAGTCAACAACAGCAGCAACGGGGGTGGCGGGAACAACAACGGACGTCCCCAGCCCTGCCCCGGGCTCCGCCGGACCCAGAGCGGATCAGCCGCGCATGGCCACCATCCAGGAGGACATCACCAGCAGCAGCGAGTCACTGCCGCAGGACGACGAGCTTCCGGAGGGGGCCGTCTACCCGCTGCAAAGCGCCCAGTCGTCCACCGCACGCTCCTTCCAGGACCTGAGCGAGGAGCAGGGGGCCTCGGCCTCGCCCGGACGGAGCGAGCGGAAACGGCTCAAGAGGCAGGCCTGCGTCGACAGTAAGGAGACCGAGTGCTGAGCGTGTGTGTGTGTGTGAAATGACTGAGCGCTAAGAGTGGGTGTGGGTAAAGCCATTTCAGATGCAGGATTGCATTGACAGAAAGGAGACCAAGTGCTGAATAGAAGAGGTTTGTGTGTGTGTGTGTGTGTAAAGTGGAGTTGAAGTAGCTCCAGAGGCAGGTCTGCATTAATGGTAAAGAGACAAAGTGCTGAACAAAAGGGTTGTGTGTGTGTTTGTATGCGTGAAGCAACTCAAGACCCAGGCCTGCATCGACAGTAATGAGAACTTGTGCACATGTCCACAACTACCACTTTTTGTATGAATATATATCTGTATCTGTATATAATGCACAAAAGAAGCAAGGTAAAGTACACTGTATACTTATGCACAGCTGTAATCCTGTGGGGTAAAGACAAGGTGGATCAGTGTAAGGGAGGAGTCTCGTGTAGTTTTTTTTTGGTCTTGAAAAGGTGCAAGAGTAACTGTCTGTATGTCTTTAACTATCTTCCGATAGTGTCCGTGATGATGGATGGTTCAAACACAAGCAGTAGGTGCTTATATAGCTGTGTAAAGATGCTAATGATTGCTTGCTTAGGTCCTCACATATCTGTGATGTATGTTTGAGAACTAAAGGTCTGTAAGTGCCCTATGTTAAGAATCCTCTTCACAAGTCAGTGCTCTCACTATTTGTTAGATAATGCACGACTGATGGGATCATTCATTCCGTCCTCTTGTATCGGGAGGTGTATGCTTCGTAGATCTGCCATTTTACGTTTCGTTGAGTTACATAATTATGCAGAAATGCTTTTTTAAGGATTTACAAAGCACTAGATATCAGAGATCCTTTGACTGTGCATGTTTGTTTATTCTTACAAGAAAGCCAGTTTGCTTCCTAGTTACATTAACACAGGTCTTTGAAGAACTTGAAAACTACTGCATTTTGTAAAGGCTTGCTAAAGCCACTTTGATATCTTTACAGATCACAGTAAACGGAATAAGAGCTTTCCTACTTAAGTCGGAAGTAACACCAAATTTGCACTCTGAACAGGGACCCTATGATCTTCTCTTTAGATATGTCTTTACTCAGAAGCAGAAGTTAAGTCGGTTATGAATGACATCCTTAAGCCTGATATGCTACTTGCATCATATAGCATGATTTTTTTTGTGCCCTGTAAATTTAATTTTAAATGAGATTTATTATTCTAACTTATTATTATGGTTTCATATTTTGTGTCTACATTATCATTAGATGTCTTGATATACTTACCAGAAGATGTGCCTTTACATTTATTTGTTATTTCCTATTGTTTTTCATTGTTTTTTTTAAATTCCGCATTCTATCTAACAAAATGGATTCATTATATTTTTTGAACTAGATGTAATGATTTGTCAGAGCGTTTATCCTACATATCATAGGTCAGCATTGGCATACTCTGCTGACCAACGTGCCATGATGAATATCCTGTCCTGTGGAAAAACATCTTTTTTATTTACTTTGTTTATTTGATCAGTGTTTGAACTTCGATTAACTGTTGACTGACTAATGGGTAGGTTCATAGACCACTTAAATCATGATTATTGGAAGATGATCTTATTCAACCTCCAACAGCAACAACTGTGTACGTGTGTCTGTAAGTGTGTGTGTGATGTGTCTGTTACATTTGACTGTCATGATGAGTGTGTGACAATTAATAAAATGCCTCTAAGATATCATGTATTGAAAAATAATGAATTCTGCTTATTTTTTGAGTCACTAGTCATAGTGTATTTGCAAAAACATTTATTCAACCACCTCATCCAAACTCTTGAAATGCTAGAAACAGTACAGTACATTATTTTTCTATTTTCAAAAAACAATTCTGAATTTTAAAAAACAAATCATTTGCCTGATCTTTATAACATTCATAAACTAGATAATTTACAGCCAAGGCAAACAAATGCCATGTTAGGCTCCTTCAGAAACACTGCCAGGAACTGTTGAGTGCTCAGTGCTGCCCCTAAGTGGTGGCTGGGTCTTCCTGCGGGCCGTCACTCAGAAGGCTGGTCTCCGGGCTTTTGTAGTCCACGTCTCCCCAGTAAGGCAGGATAAAAGGCAGGTGACTGACGCGAGACTCCAGCAGTTTCCACAGGTGTCGTGCCACAAACTGGTTCCCCTTGTCCGAGAGGTGCAGGCCGTCAGAGAGGTAGACAGAGAAGTCCTGGGAAAGACATACACTCACGTTATCACCATTTTGAGCCTCCAGTCAAACATATTAGTATTTATGGTGAAGAATGACCTTGTGGAATGGTCTCATCACACTTTGCAAGTCATTTTTTAAAACATCTGATAACTTATGACTAATAGCCTAATCAGAAGCTAATGTTTTAATAAATGAGTGTAGGTGACACTATTTATTACTTCTTTATTAACTGAATATTAACACCCTACATGGGCATTAGTTGACTATGATTAACACCCTTTTGTTCATGCAAAACTAATTTTTTTTTGCTGTGTAAATTTATGAAACCATTTCTGTTTCTTGATGACTCACTACATCGTACTGGAAAAGGAACCGAAAATGCCAACCCTTGCATCTCCACTGAGCTAGATGTCTGAGCGTACTAGAGCAGAGGTCTTCAACATTTTTCAGGCCAAGAAGCAGTTGGCCAATAGAGACATGGCAGAAGAGAGACTAACATTACATACATAATTGTAGGTTATCACATTGTGGCATTTATGAAACTGGGCCATGTTAAAAAGTTACTTATAATGGTGTATAGAATGCAAAGCCATTACATGATAACTTGTTGCAGTTTATTTTGCAGGTAGGAGCAGGCTTCACTCTGTGTTTCGTTGTTGCAGTTTTAAATGTACGGAACATTTTTATTATCTCTTGTAGGAGGTGTGGGCTACTCAGAAGGACCACAAGTTGAACATCTCTGTAATAAAGAGAACAGTTTTGTACACATTTTTACGGCTTACTCCACAAACTGTGGCTCCTGACAAAGATGGACCAGACAGGGTTCACCCTCTTGAAAATTTGATCTGTACTTGTTGAATAATCAAAGCCGAAGTAACAATGAAAACAAGACAGTGCTTGAAGAGACATCTTACGGGTCATTCATCTACATTGTTGTCACCTCGAGAAACGGTAACAGTAAACACGGTATTTGGTATGCCAAATATGTGGTTTACTGAATTATCCAGATAACTTACCTCAAAAGTAAGTGGTAGAACTCCTGACCCCAATGTCTCTTTTTTTTTACCAGGGCAGTAAAGCCAAAAGACCCCACTTTTAACAGCATTACCAACATGCTCTGAGTTACCACCAAAATAACTGACTAAACCTGCTATCTGAAACATCGCCCAGAGCATAGAGGAAGATGTAAACATGTGAGTTATGTATGTGGTAGGGTGACATGTGCTTGTATTTAGTCCCACCTGTCCATCCTTCTGCATTAAGGTCCATAGGTCGAGTACATCAGCTCCACACTGACCGGCTGACTTCACACAGGCCTGTGCATACTGGCCAGCAACAGCGTTACTACGATTCAGAGCGCAACCTATACAGAAAAAAATGTGATATAAAACTTAATATGGAATGGAAGGTACAGATAATAAAGAACACTGATTGACAATGTGACATTTTTAATGAGCTATGCACCTTTCAAGACACACTGTGTCTCCCAGTCAGCTTCGTGGAGTGGAGGTGGAGTGATGAAGATGACTCTGTCCTTAGACACACCCACAGAGGCCAAATACTGAGCAATGTCCTTCAGGTTCTCAGAGTATTCCTGCAAAGGGACGTGCTGTTGTGGGTTCTTGTCTGAGAGCAGAAATGGACAGACAGAAAAGATCAGGATTAGGTAGGAACTACTGGAACAGGATATTCCACAATGTATATAACCACTGTTTAATTCTGCTTGCCTTCTAAAGCGCAGTCGTTGGCTCCGAAAAAGACAGTGACAGCGGCGATTTGTGACACTGTGGAGGGTATTAAGCGAGGAAGGACAATCTTGGCCCATCTTGTGTTGTAACCTGACAAACCTCTGTTCATCACGTCACATTTCCTGAAAAGCATTACAGTCAAAACACAAAAGTATGGTCAGTTGCCAGCCAAAAGATAGCTTAATGTTGTTGTACAGGGACTATCAGTCACCTGGCAAGTTTATCTGCGATTTCTGCGCCCCATCCATTGGTTTGGAAAGAGAACTGCAAAAAGGAAAACACCTCTAAATTTCTTGATCCAAAATAAGCAAGTTTTGTTAAGGTCCGTTATCCCTTAAAGTTTGCAACCCAGTCACTTACTTGTGTTATAGAATCCCCGAAGAGAATGACCTGAGGCCAAATTATGTGCTTTATTTTGGACATCCTTGGACTTCTGTGCAATGCATTGACAAATCCTCACAGACAATTCTGCCGGGTGTGGGGGTCAGGACCATAGAATTTCTTGCGGTGCACGCCAACCCAGAAGATTGAGTAGTGCCCTCTGTTGGACGGTGGTGGAACCACTGGAATAAAATGTGTACAATGTAACAGCTTGTATATAAAATTCTGTAACATGAATTCCAGCGTTCTAATAGGTGCAGTGGTAACATTGTTCCTTTAGTAATGACCATAGATAGTAGTAGTTGTAGAGTAGTTTAGTTTAGTTTGCCTAGAGTAGCTATTTGACATGTCTTCATGACCTAATATTATAAACTACATTAATTTGCTAATGCATAAAAACGCAATTGACAATTTCTAGGTCAGACCAGATTTTTAAAAAAGATCTTGACCTGGGTATTTAACAAAATTATCGTTTTTGGCCGATCTTGTATTTAGTTGTGCTTCCCCTTTAAGCTGGGTAGGGTGGAGCTCCAAAGGAAGTGAAGTGTCAACGCGACTTTCGTCAAAACAGAAAGAAGTGAGGACGGCTACTTTGATGAAATTACACCCCCAATATAGCATTAAAGTGGCACAGATCAAGTTCAGAATAGAGGTATGCCCCGCGTTACTACTTTCATTGCTCCACTTAAGTGTTTTCGATGAAAAATGGTGAACATTTGAGAGGGAGAAATACGAAATAAGTACTTGTTGAAATGTGGACTCCGGGTGTGGGTGGGGTGGGCTCTAGTGTTTATCCTAGCAACGGGTTTCCGTTACTTGCACTGGGGAATAATTTACTGGCCCTGGACAATGGCCTTTCATTGAGCTCGAGTTTACAAGTTTACACAAGGTGTAATAGGCGCGAAGTCTAATTTTTTTGCACGCGCGTGCCTACTAGCCTATCAGGTGTTAAAGAAAGTTAAGCAAAGTTCTGAAATGTGTTATCAAGAGCGGTTTAAACCACCCGAAAAAATAACTGTACAGTTTTGAATCTAACCACATAGAACTGGGCAGAATTTTATAAAAGTTCCTTTTAACTAGAAGATTCATGGTAAAGTCTCTGTATGTTCATCTAAGGCGTACTTGACCAAAAGAGGGATTGAGCCATTGGAACAGTGTGAGGCTTAGTGCATGCTTTTTGTTTTGTTCAGAGGGTTTTCCTAAACAACTGATATGAATAGCAGGGAGGAAAAGTGAAACTGACCACAGTGCTTCTTTCCGTAGTGTAAGTGTGCACGTGGTTGCACGCTTTTTGTTCATCTGCACATTTACCGCAAAGCCTGGTGTCAGTCGTTACGTTGCTCAACCAGACAGCACCATTTTAGGCATGAAAGTGCTTCTGAGCTGGGTCTGTCATATCAGTCAGTTGTGCCTGCCTTTTGTTGTCTGTCTAGAGTCAGAACAGGTCTGGATGGCTGGGCAGCTGAGGCCACAGTCGTCATGGTGAAATATGTTTCGAAAGGTCAAAAAGCGTCACAGCAGCAGCAGCTCTCAAAGCAGCGAGATCAGCACCAAGAGTAAGGTTAGACAATCTCACAACGGCACACAACCTTCAAGTGAAAAACATAGCTCCAGTCTTTGACTCTCAAAATCTGTCATTCATTCACCTATTCTGTCCTTTTCCCTCCAGTCTGTGGACTCCAGCTTGGGAGGTCTTTCTAGGTCCAGCACAGTTGCCAGTCTTGACACTGACTCTACCAAGAGCTCAGGTTTGTAGCAGTTATGTGATAATGTAGTGATGGGCTGACACATTTTTCTGGTGGAAGTTTGAAACGTCTTTTTACTTTCACCACAGCGGGTAACAGCGCCACAGAGACTTGCGCAGAGTTCAGAGTCAAGTATGTGGGGGCGATCGAGAAGCTGCACTTTGACATGAGCAAAACTCTACAGGAACCTCTGGACCTCATCAATTACATTGATGCTGCTCAGGTGAATGACATAATCAGTGATTAAAAACAACCAAAGTATTTTGCTTGTTGATTGCACACATGAGATTTATATCAAATAATTAGTTTTGTATTATGAAGTCACATACTTTTATTTAAAATGTCCTCGTATCTTACTGTGAGATGCAGTATAGTGAAGATGCTAGAAGTGTGTCTGATTGGTGGGCCACATCATTTAAAGTAGGTGTCTGTATGTTTTTGACAATAGCAAGATGGAAAGGTGCCATTTGTGCCTGGAGATGAGGAGATGATCTTGGGTGTGTCCAAGTATGGAGTCAAAGTGGCCTCACTGGATCAGTGTGTAAGTCCTCACCTTCATCTCACTACACACACCTCTACTAACTCTACAAGTGTAAATGTTCTACTGCATCACACTGGACATTGGTTTAAACTCAGCTTTTAGAGGTGGGTAATCCTGGCTTTAAAGAGCAAAAGTGCCAACATTAATTGGTTCTACCTGCCCACAGAACAGCAATGATTTCACCAACTAGCTCCTCAAACTCCTAATTAAATCAACTTGTTCAGTGAATGGCTTTAACAAATACATAGGAAGGACTTTTACACTCTGAAGGCTATTTTTCCATCTCGGTCAGCTTTCCAGTAGTTCTTCAGCCCAGTCACAACTTCTCCCGCTTATCACTTTCAGTCAGACACACACACACACACACACACACACAAATGAGCAATATGCTCCATCACTTGTTCTGAACAGTGCTGGGGCCAGATGGTAATTATGCATCGTCTCAGGTGCTGCAAAATATTCCATCATGCATTCAATCATCCTACAAGTTATAAATGGCAGATTTTGTGTCTCGCATGGTAGAAATACATCTGGTTCGCCACTTTAGCAACTAATCTGAACACCCAGGTCTTCTTCACCATTTTTTTTTTTTCTGGTGACATTTTTCACCAGTTTCACTGCATGTCACCAATTTCACTGCATGTCCTACTCTACCCAGTGTGTCTATGCATGTGACAATAAACCATCCTTGTATCCTTGTTATAAAATGGATTCGGGTTTGATTCTGGGTTATTTATTTACATAGAACTCAGACAGCATTTAGCACACCACAGATTAGTTGTGGTAGCGTATGGAGATACTATGTGTTTAATGTTTTAATGACCTTTGATAAATTGTACACTTGCATATTTTAGTACTGTCAAAAATGTACTGATAACTTTTTTTGTTTGGCCTGGTGCAGTGCATCTTTCCTTGTGACACACAAGGTTATAGTGTCTAATTGTACACTGTCTGTGGTGAAATAAACACATTACAATGAAAATTACTAGCAATTAATAGAAATGAAGTTGCAGTGAATTGATTTTTTTCACCCCACACTCTCTGCAGGACGTGCTGCACCGGCACCCTCTCTACCTGATCGTGCGGATGCTGTGCTATGACGATGGCCTGGGCGCCGGCAAGAACCTGCTGGTGCTGGAGACCACCGATGCCAAGCAGCAGGAGTGCAGCATCTGGGTCTACCAGTGCAGCAGTGCGGTAAGTCTGCATCCCAGTGATGGTGACGTGCTGGTAGATTATAAAGGGGCTCTTTTACTTCCTTTCTGTCTGTAAATTCATTCATTCGTCTGTCCAAAATATTATTATATATCTCAGTAGCTGTCCGACATACTTCTGTGTGTCTTTTTAAGTTTTGACTCCATACCACTCCTCGAATTCTAGTGACATACTTCTGTTTCATCTGTCATGTCTGTCGACCAATGAAATGACAGAGGAAATGAATGTAAAATATGGGCGGAATGCTGCATCTGTCCCCCTAATGGTCACAGCTGTGTCAGATGGGTAGCTTGGCATGAGGGGCCGCTGCTGATTGTGTAACAGGTGTACCAGGGACAACTCATGTTGTATTACTACGTTTGGTGAACTTTTTCAAAATTCGGTAGGGCTCAACAAGAACAGTTTAATTTTCTGGCTGATCCAAAGAATGAAATTCAACCATATTCATAGTTCCGGTTTGGAATTGTGCTCGTCAACAATCTATGCCCCAAAAGAGGTTGTACAGTTGGCAAGAATAAATAAATGAGTTGCATGAATTGCAAGGTGTAATTCCCCATATGCTCTGTTGCTCTAATTGTATATATGTTTTCTTCAAGCTTAATTTGTTGATCTATTTTTTTAAACTACGAATGTCTGAAAATTCAGAACATGTCGACGTCCTTTCCTATAATGTAAGGATATTCCACATTTCTGTGACTTCCTCTTGTCTTGTCTTTACTCCCCAGGAACAAGCACAGGCCATCTGTAAGGTGCTGTCTGCGTCCTTCGACTGCGCACTGACCTCCGAGAAGTCCTGAGGGCCGTCTACCGGAGGATGTTTGTGTACGCACCTTGACCCCTTCGACCCTTGAACTTTGAACCTCTGTGGAAACAGCCAGCTGGCACGAGGAAGCCCTGGCGCTGAATGTTTACTATGTTAACAAAGTCGCACCACCGCACCCTCCCCCTATTTTTACTTTACCCTGCATGCTGTGACCCAATGCTGCCTGACCACCAGTGTCGGCAGTTCGGCTCCCATTGTTTTTTTTGTTTTTTTAATGTCTAATTTTAACTTAATCTATTTAATGTAAATACATCTACACCTCATGCAGCGCGATTCTTTACCAGGACGAAGAGGGCTATGGCCACATCATTGGCGGACCTGGCAGAATCGGCATTCCCACATGGTACATCATCGCAACGTCGCCAGACAAGGCGAAGCACATGGACTCTGTCAATACAAATGCTGTAAAACCCCCCCATCCCACCCAACCCTTATCATGGTGGACTACCACCTGACCCCACCCAGCCTCACCCCAGTGTTGTAACCCCATGTCCCCCAGTTGTGTGATCCAGGTTTTGGATTGGATCAGTGTTACGGTACAATAAAAAGCAATGGGATTTTAAGGGCTGGCCTCAGTAAGTGGATTTATTTGTTGGCTTTATGTCCGAAAGGCGTCCTGTCTTGATGTATGACTCTTGAGCTCCAGCAGTGGCGTGTCTCCAGGCTCTCTGGCGTCTGTGAGGGATTGAGGGCTCTCGGGTGATCAGGTTTACGCTTGAGTGATTTATGACCAAACCCAACAGGTTGCTCAGGAGCCATCTGTGTGACCTTGATGTGTCAGCATTGAGTTAAGGCAAGAGAGATGCACAGGCGATCAATCTGGCCAATTTCTCTCAGATGACGATAATCGCCACCAGATGGTGCTAGAGCACCAATTTTCCCACTGAGTAACTTTCACTTTCTTTCCTTAGTCACAGCCTCCTCAATGAAATTCCCAATTTTAGTGAAATTTTCAATAAAATATTAACTATGTATTTTTGAGAGGCACTTGTGTCTCTCTTACAGAAAGAAGGTCTCATTAAAACAATATTTTGTCATGCAGAGGAAGGGAAGAAGACAACTTGCACACCACTTATCACTTGGTTTCAGTTCCAGTTTCCCATTTATTCGGACAATATATTAAGAATCGATGCAGTGATCCACACTATATGGAAGTGAATGGTATACTGTAGCTTGTTTGACTTTGTTAAAGTGTACACTGGGGGGCCTACACAAACACACATACAGGCTTGCGTGGCCACCCTGGTCCCCACACTCCAGACCAGGCGCCATGACATTTAGTTCTGTTCACATTTAAATATACACAAAAAAAGTATACATTTCTATTTACAATTCCAGTCCATTTTTTTGTCCATTGAGATGTGCTTGGGTGTGCTCACACACCACACGCCTGCCCCCCCAAATCCTATCCCATCCCATCCCAACCCACCCCGCAGATTACAGTTTACCATAGTTCATAGTCAAAATTCCTTCTCTGCTACAATGTCAGTTAATTAAACTGTATACATATATATTTATATATTTATAACACATTCTATAGGAGTTGCTCTGCAACCAAATCAAGTTCTTCATATAAAATGCTCTGTTAACGGTATTCCATGATGACGACACGTCTACTCTGGCAGTAGAGGTTGGGTGTGATGGGGAAAAAAGAAGGATAAAACCGAACACAAGGGAGAGACAGAAAGAGTGGTAGACCAGAAAAAGAAAAGAAAAATGGAAGACTATGCCCATTGTACAAAATATCAGGAAGCCTTTTACAATGTACGTTAGAAACCAAAGTAAGAGAGCCCAAAATGACTAAAGGGTTAGAGGCACAAGCTGATTCTTCACAGAGGTGCGGTCCAATAGGAACAGGCGCTGTGTGACAGACAGGGTGTGCAGCCAATAGGGGGTGGGGGCTGGGGAGTTACAATAATTCTAAGGGCCCAGCATTGGCAAGGGGCCCTTTGAGGAAACTATTAATATTACTAATAACAACAGGGCCTAAAACTACGTTCTTTCTTAGGGCCCAAAATGTCTGATTTTCACAACAGATGCTGCAGGGCTGGGGTGGGGTGGGGAAGTTGGGCAATTCCAGGTGCCTAACCACCTAATCCTTAGGTCGCTCATTTCACTAATTTCACTTTATGCCCTACTCTACCCAGTAAGTCTATGAAAGTGACAATAAAACATCCTTGTATCCTTGTATCCTAAGGGGGGGGTTTGGGGGCAAAATTCTATTCTTCTACAGAGCCCAAGACTTCTAGTGTTGCCCCTTTTTACAGGAACCCAACAACCCTACATGACAGAGGTGGAAGTTTAGTTAACAGATAACAGAAATGTGCCACCATAGGGCTGTCAGATGTGTGTGTGTGTACGTATGTGTGTGTGTGTGTGTGTGTGTGTGTGTGTGTTTCTGCTGCTACAAGGCTGCTGTGCATGGTAATAAGACCTATAAATGGAGGAGGGGAGGAGGAGGTGGTAAATAACGCCGCAAATAATGTCGCCGCCCTGGCTAACTGTGGTCGAGGCAGAGGTGCAGGCTCCTGCAGTCTGTCTGGGTGGTCCTGTTGCACACGTACACGCTCATTACTAGATGGAGGATTCTGGTGCTTTCAGACGATCACTGATACAGGCTCTGCACTCTGCACTGAAGTTGCTGAAGCAACAAGCCTGACCCAATTAGATCAGATCATCCTGGCCCAAATTTGGTCACACCTGTCACCCACCCCCAAAGAAAACATTTACCACTTAGTCTTTCTTTAGATATTTGGACCCCTCTCTCCCTCACACACACATGCATACACATGTTTCCACATATTTTCCTGACCTCTGACTGTTTCAGAAACGTTCTCTCTGCTACACACCCAGTGACTCACACACATGCATTTCCATGTCTCTTTCTCAACTCAGACTGTGAGAAATATACATTCTCTCTCTAATACACACACAACGGCTTGTCCCGCCCCCCTCAGACACACACACACACACACACTTACACACTTACATACACTTACACACACACGCTTACATACACTTACACACATGCTTACATACACTTACACACACACATACACACACACATACACACACTTGTCTCGTCTCCCATTTTCTCCCTCAACACAGGACTGCAGCAGCCTGTGGCCTCCCAGGTGTGATCAGATCAGTGCAGGCCCTATTTATACCCACTCCTGCCTCACTGAGGGTTTGCCTAGAAATGGGGGCAGCATAGCGCCCCCCGGAGACCCCTCCTGGAACATCCCTGGGATAGCACCATATAGGAAACCTACAGTATGTCACAAAAGTGAGTACACCCCTCACATTTTTGTACATTTTTTTATTATATCTTTCCATGTGAGAAGTCTAAAGATATAACACTTTGATACAATGTAAAGTAGGTGTAAGCTGTACACTGCCCACTTTACATTGTAAAAGTGTTATATCTTTAGACTTCTCCCATGGAAAGATATAATAAAAAAAGTACAAAAATGTTAGGGGTGTACTCACTTTAGAGACATACTGTAACATTGCTCTCGCTCGCCGTAGAGTCCTACATACCCAGTATCTTCATTAGGAATTCAGTAACATCCGCGATTCACCTTACAAGGAAATTAAAAACAAATAATAATAAAAAAGAAAGAAAACATGCCAGATATGGAATGTTGGCAAACAGCTCTACTGTAACATTTCACACAGGTATGTAATAGAGATATTTTAGTAAGAGATTCCAACTGATAAAAAACAGTTTACATTAGTTTCTTCTGTCCGTTTAGGAAAAAAGTTCTGTACAGATTCGGTTCTGAACACCTCTTGATAAATGTTAACATTCTTCCTCTTACATTTCTGTTAGGATAAATAAGTCAAAAGTGCATTTATTGCTAAAGTCACAGACTACTTTTTCCCCTAAGTTTTTCGCCACGGCTGGAAGAGGAGGAGAAAAACAAGGACAAAAAAAATAAAAAATAAAAGATAAAAACATGTTCCCATGTGTGCCAAGAGCTTGTTCTAGAGAGATTATGATGATGATGATGATGATGGCACGATATTCCTAAGGGAAGTACGTGAGCTCATGTCACAAGCCGCTGTAAAGTCACACTGTCAAACTGTGAGGGGGTCGGGGGTCTCGGCACAGACACTGATGACGATGGCGATGATGAAGACGGTGAAGAGGGAGGAAGACCTTCTTGACAGACGGGCGACCTCGTCAGCGTCGCTCAGCGTCCGTGACCCCCCCCATGTCAGTCCGATATGAAGAGCACAAAGGTGACGGGGAAGGCGCCCCTCCTCATTGGTTCCCCTTCTATGTGGCCCAGCTGGAGGATTGGAAACAGGAAATGACATCGTCAATATGCGCCATCTGCTTCTACTGCACATCCCTGTTGCCACCACATATGTGGACACATTAATATTCTTCTGCCATACACAAACACAACTACATCTTCCAGAATGTTCAGTGCCAGAGTGGCAAGAGTTGAACTGGGCCATTTCAGGTCAAGCTTAATGGGGTTCTTTTCTCCTTTCAAGGACCCTTTATTTTTCTGCTCTTACAAAAGCCTTTTTTTAGAGCTTAACAGCTTTAGTCAAATATTTTGACAAAGTGCCTTTAAAACACCCTTGGCAGACAAAACTAAATGCACTTGCAGGTTGTAAGTGGCAGCAGCCATATTGGTGAGCTGAGGCAGAAAACAGGTTTTTGTCGACTCAAGTGAAGTCATGTGAAAATACCACAGTAGATGAGGGCAGAAAACGTAGCTAGCGTGCAAGAAAGGAAGGGGAGGGACAGAGAAAAAAAAAGAAAGCGCGAGAAAAGAGGACAAAAAGAGAACACAGCTGGTCTGCTTTCACACAACAACAAAAAAGGAGAAAAGAGTGGAGATGAGTGAAGAGGAGAGGAGAGGGCAGGAGAATAGAAGAGAAGACAGGAAGAGAGCAGAGCAGAAGAGAGGACAGCACAGGAAAGGAGAGGAGAGGATAAGAGAGGAAAGGAGAGGATAAGAGAGGAGAGCAGAAGAGAGTGGGGTGGAGAGGACAGGAGAGCAGAGAGGAGAGGAGTGGAGAGGAAGGAAGGCGAGTGGGCCGGTGGCCCAGAATGAGGTCATGGGCTGGGAGCACGTGTCGCCACGCCTCCTGGCATCCAGGCTGCCCTCTCGCTTCTCCCACGCAGCCAACTTCACACTGGACACCTCTCACAAACCATTACCACACTCCATCAACCCCACCTCCACTGCTATACACACACACACACACACACACACACACACACACACACACACTTACCAAAGCCCATCATCCTCACCTCTCCCACACACAGGCACACACACACACACAGATACACTTACCAAACTCCATCATTCTCATTTCTCCCACATACTCGCCAAACTCCTTCATCCTAACCTCTCTCTCTCTGTCTTGAGCACAGACACACACAAAACCTACACACTTACCAAAGCCCATTATCCTCACCTCTCCCACACACAGGCACACACACACACACACACACACACTTACCATCATCCTCATTTCTCCCACATACTTACCAAACTGCTTCACCCTAACCCCTGTCTCTCTCTCTCTGTCTCGAGCACACACACACACACGCACATGTACGCACACACACACACACATACACAACCCACAGTAAACCCATCAGCCACAGTGTCGTGGGCGTGAAACTCATTTACAGGCAATGGTATGTCGGGGGCATTGCCACTGATGGATGACCCGGGTTACTGGATGAGTGAGTGTGGGGTTATTGCCTGAGTGTGGGGTTATTGGATGAGTGTGGGGTTATTGTGAAAGAGGCCTCGAGGCGTCCGTGGAAACCCTGTCAGCGCCTCAGAGCCTCAACCAAAGTCCTTCTGGACAAGTCTGTTCACTCAGCGGCCATCATTGTGATTCCTTTGGGCAGCTATTTTTAAGATACACAAGACCAGAGCTCTATCTGAATAAATGGGAGATACCAGTATTTGCACTGTCCAAGAAATACGAGACTTTAAGTACACAAGGTTTAAATCATGGTGAAAACCTGATTGATTTTAAGTCAAAATAAAGCTTTTAAAGCTTTTGAACTTTGCCTAAACAGTGATTCGCAACAGGGCAAGTGCGGCACAGCACAGCACAGCAAGATGATTGGAACACCATTTGCACAGTTCAGCAGATAATTGGCTTCTGGCAGCATAAGAGGTGGAATAAGTGCCGTCAGCCACCATGTTGGCATTGAAGTTTGAACCCTTGAAGTCTCCTCATGCCTTGTATGGATGATTCTTTAAGTTATGCGTTTCTGATACTGTAAAAATGCCTTTGGCTGGTACTCACCCACCACTCCTGGTCCTCCTCCCCATCCACCACGATCACCTCGCCCTCCGTGAAGGTCAGCTCATCGGGGTTGTCTGCCACGCAGTTGTAGAGAGCCTTCACCCGCTTAGGTCTCTGTTTCTAATGGAGTGAATGAGTGTGTTTGTGAGAGAGAGAGAGGGAGGAGAGGGAGAGAGAGAGAGAGTGAAAGAGCGATAGAGAGAGAGACATACAGAAAGATAGTGTGTATATATGTATGTGTGAGAGACAGAGTGTGTATGTGTGTGTGTGTGTGTGTGTGTGTGTGTGTGTGTGTGTGTGCAAAAGAGAGATAGAGAGGGACAGAGAGAGGGAGAAAGAATGAGGTGAGTCGTATGGAGAGACCAGCATACATCTCAGGAGGGCATCTCCAACTAGTCAAGCCAGTGTATAGCAGAGGTGTCAATCCTGGGTTCAAAAAGTAAAAATGCTGCCACGTTTTCCTTCCAACACAGGTGGCTTCACTGAGTAGCTGATCTACCTGTCTTGAGTGCTGATTATCATCAGCTGATTCAAAGCTGGCTGTATCAAATTTGTGGCAGGGTTTTTACTTTCTGAACCCGGGATTGAAGCCTCTCATGTATAGCACAGGATCCATGTAAGAAACCCTCTGTAGCACAGCACAACCTCAATTTCATCTCTTACTTATTTAATCTTTCTTTAATGTCCCCGCTGACTTAAAGAGCACAATTCACTCCCGCTAGGAGCCTTTAAGCAGCAACCTGCACCTGGTCCCTTCGAGAACAAGGCGCTTACTGTTGCACTCACACACCACTTGCCTGCCTATCCATCTCTCCTGAGTATAAGGGGAAATATATAATCCTGTGTTGAACTGCAATTATATGGAAAACACCCCTGCTCCCCACTCCCCATGCGATAATATAAACAGCATGTTGTGAACAGGTGCACGGCATGCTGTTCACACAGTTGACTGTGACGACGAGCAAATATGAAACAAAATGGTGAATGATGAATTAGCTAATTTCTTCCAGCTTAATAATGCAGCTCATTGATCTGGGTGCAATAACATGTCTTTACAGACACAAGAGACCAGTTTTGAGCATTACAGCCCCGCAGGGCACAGATGACGAAGGCGACTGCAACCGCCCGCCACTCACCGAGTAGCCTGGTTTCCGTGGCACCGGGGCCGGGGGCAGCGATTGGCTGATGGTGTTCTGGGGGCCGGGAACTTCCTTAGCTGTGCAGAGAGGAAAAAAAAAAAAACAAAGGAAATGACACACGAGTGAAAACACGGGCCAATTTCCATGGCTCGCCCCCTCAGCCGCCCACCCCCCTTTGCAGACACCAACAGAGGTGGGGGCCTCTGTGGTCTTGCAAGGGTTGGGGGGGAAGCCCTCCAAAAAATAACAACGGATGTGGGTGTTTTATTATGCTTTTCCCGTGGTGGGGATGGGGAAAGTGGGGATGGTGTTGGGGGTGGTGGAGGACTTACAATTGAACATGTTTCTTTGACATCTACCTGGTCTCTCGATGGGGCCCGAGTGAGCTGAGGGTCCTTTGTTGTATTTGTCCATGCTGGAGGGCACAAGAAAAAAAAGAGTGTTATTTTTGGGCTGTTGTGCTTGGGGATGCATTCACATGACCGACACACAAACACACAGAAGCACACACAGTAGCACGCACACATGCACACACACACATACACACACATGCACACACACTCTCTCACACACAATCTTGCTTTCCTCTTATGAATGCCTTTGAGGAGCTAAAGGGAAGTGAGGTCAGGGGTTTGGGCTGCTCTACACTATCAGCACACTCTTTGTGCATGACTGTGCCTTTGGTCTGTGTGTGTTTGATTTTGTGTGTGTGTGTGTGTGTGTGTGTTTATTTATGTCTTTATGAATGCAAGCATGACCATGTGTGCATGTGTACACATTGGTATGTGGGTGTTTATGCATGTATGTATGCGTGTATGCGTGTGTGTGTGTGTGTGTGTGTGTGTGTGTGTGTGTGTGTGTGTGTGTGTGTGTGTGTGTGTGTGTGTGTGTGTGTTTATGTCCTTGTGAAGGCATGCGTGACCTGGTGTGTGCATCTGGTGTGTGCATCAATAGACATTTGTTCATGTATGTATGCGTGTGCATGCATGCGTGTGTGTGTGTATGTGCGTATGGTTATGTGTGTGTGTTGCACACACACAAGTGACTTAAGGAGGGGGAATAAATAGCCTGACACACCAGCAGCCCTACCAGCCCTTTACCCCTACAGCACACTCCATTACAGAGGGAGTCCCCTCAGGAGAAATAACACAGCACAGCACAGCACAGGATGGCTGCACTTTAATAACGCTACTCAGCCTCTGCCCCTCTCAGTCATGGGGACAGTGAGGGAAGCAGAACATCTCGCTTTTTAAATAAGACCTGCTGGCTGTTTAGAAGCCAGGAGTCGGTACCAGGAGTTATTTCTTTATGTGAACCCTTCCCAGCCACTTACAAATAAATGGTAAAATTCACCAGCCACTCAACAGCAAAAAAAATATTTTGTGTCTTAAATCTACACCTTCATAATTTACCAGCATTTGGCTGGTCACTGGTAGCTGGTGGCAATTTTCATTCCTGCTGTTGCTGTATGCATACATCTTATTAACTTCAATACAACATACAACTTCAATGATTTTCAATGATTTTTAAAATGGGTTGGAATGTTCATGTTTTTGTATTCTGTTTTTGTGTTTAGCAGACTTAGCAGACAGTTTATGCAAAGCAACTTAAGGGTGAGGAACCCCAGTCAAGAAAGCACAGTGCAGGAGGAGATGACAGAGTAGGTGCTGTGTACTCATCTTTTAAAAACTTGGAAGTGCAAGAACAGGTTGAGAAATACACAGTAGGTGTACATCAGAATGTTATGGTATTAAATGCAGTCATTATGATAGTAGAAATATTCAGTGTTGGTGTATAAAATGTAAATGTCACACACTTTGTGTATGTGTGTGTGTGTGTGTGTGTGTGTGTGTGTGTGTGTGTGTGTGTGTGTGTGTGTGTGTGTGTGTATGTGTCTGAGTGTACTTACCCAGATGACGGTCCTTGGCCTCGACTGACGCCCTGTCCCGTCTTGGGCTGCATGTTCATGGCCTCCATCACACTGACTGTCTTACCCACGGGAAGAGGGACGTTGGGTCCCACTACTGTGATGGAAAACATTACACAAGGGGTTAACCAACAGGCCACCACTACCCAAGTGCCCCATTAAAGGTCAAGTAAAGTAAGCCTGCCCACCCCCATTCCACAGGCTTGACCTTTAGTGAGCCAGGGCAGACAACCACAGCACAGCATTCACCCCAGTCAGCTCCTCTCCTTAATGTATACGCTTGCCTTGCATCCCGGCCAGACGATCATTAACACACCAGCAGTGAGGAGGGGAATGATTGAGAGAATGAGAGAGCGAGAGATAGAGAGAGAGAGATGTAGAAAGAGTGTGTGCGCAAGCGATAGAAAGAGACACCAAACTACAACGATTGCTTCAGTGTTCTAATGCTTGTGTTTGAACTTCTATATAAACTCTGTGCGTGTATGTGTGAGAGAGAAAGTTATGTGTGTGTGTGTGTGTGTGTGTGTGTGAGAGAGAGTGAGTGAGTGAGTGAGAAAGAGACAGAGAGTGAGAAAGAGTAAGTACAGAAACAGCAAGAAAAGAACAGAAAAAGAGAGGGTAAAAGGATAGATAAACAAGAAATGGAGCAGCAGAGTGACAGAAGCAAAGGAAGAGGGCAGTAAAAGTGTGTGTGTGTGTGTGTGGTGGTGGTGGTGGAGGTGGGGTGGACACACTTACTGGTGTTGGAGGTGACGCGCATGGGGGGCACTGGAGGGTGCATGTTGGGGGGGTCGGACGAGGACCTCTGCCTGCCTGACAGGTCTTTGGGGCCTGGCTTCCACCCTGACGAGCCTGTCTGTACCATACCACCCATTACAGCCAGCTGACCTGGGGTGGGGCATAGAGAGGGGGGGGGGGAGAGAGAGAGAGAGAGACAGACAGACAGACAGAGAGACAGACAGAGAGACAGAGAGAAAGAGAGAGAGAGAGTCAAGGATTAATACAACATCTTGACAGAGGTCGCATCTCAGAGCAGAGCGCATGTCAGTTCTCGAAAGCACAGTGGGTCCCCATCACTAAGCCAAGACAGCAACGAGGCAGTGAAATATGGACATAAAAGAAAGATGGTGTGATTGTGAGTGGGAGTGA